>CM077830.1:20222309-20822111 GCA_039720395.1 Liquidambar formosana | reverse complement strand
TTAACCAGGATCTTTTACGAGAAGCTTCGCGCCAAACAACAAAAACCCCCACCGTCACCCCTCCTCTGCAACATTAGAGGAAAAAAAAAACAGGAGAAAAAAAAAAAACCATGTGAGACTATGCCGGAAACCAACGAAACCCTCACGCAATTGAACGTATAACACCCATCACCATCGCAACAAAAATGAACCCCACAAAAGAAAAAAAAAAAATTCAAGTTCGTCTTCTCCGGCTAACTTCGCCAGCCACAGATCCATTCACCCATCACCACCACATCTGTAAAAAAAGGGGTCGAGTTTTGCAGAGAGAAAGAAAAGCTATGGTTGGTTTTAGTGAGAAGGAGATGGTGGTGGATAGGCTTGTAGCCTACGAGTTGAAGGCTTGTGGCAGCTAGTGGCGACCTTTGCCGAAGAAAGAGCTTTGTCGGCGAAGTTGCAGGGATAAAGTGAGATCGAGATGGAGGGGTATTACTGTCAGGCTGTGGTTTTGTTGGGGCTAGATATCTGTTGGGTAGTGGTTTTGATTACATGCTGTGAGGTTTAATAGTTCACAGCTGGACTATTGTTGGGTCTGCATCTAATGGGCCAAACCCACTCATTAGTTGGGCAGAGTACATGTTTAAAATTGTCTAATTAGTGTATACTCAACATAATTAACTTATTGGGTAGGACCTTATAGAGTAAGGGTTGCATATCGTGTGAAGTCTCCTCTAGCGAAAAACTAAAATTGAAAAGAGGTTAAAATATGAAAAAGTTTTCACTTAGATCTCCTTTATTTTATTGATTATATCAACAAAAATATTTTTAAAAATAATAATTTTTTTATAATATTATTTTTACAAACGTCACCGTTCTTAGGATGATGATTAGGTAAGCACGTGCTGATATAACTTATATCAACACTTGCATTGGAAGTTATACCTTGTGCATTAATAAGATATGAGATACATTGGACCAATGCAAGGGATACAACCCCCAATGCAAGGGATACAACCCCCAATGCATGGTGTTGATGTAACTTATATCAACACGTACTGATGAGAACATAACTGACCTTCCTCATTCATATTCATGTAAGAACATTTTATGAAAGAATGATAGAAGGAATGAAATAGTGATTCCATTAACCCGAAAACTGTGATTGCACGTTCGGTAACGCAAGGGAATAGAATGGTTATTCATTTGTGAGAATCTAGGCGAGATTAGCCATTTCTATCCAAATAAGAGAAATGGTTATTCCCACTCCTTAGTGAATGAAATCAATAAAAGTGGATCTCACCTAATATTTTTCATTCCATTTCATTCCCATTTCTTACCAAATATTGGAATGGAATAACCATTCTCATTTTCATTCCATTCTCACTCTCATTCCATTCCCTCTCTATTTCGTTCATTAAGACCAAATGCAACCTAATAGCATCTGTATACAACTTAAGATAAAACTCCTTTAAAATAAAAATAAAAATTAACTTAGGCAACCGGCCCTGTGCAAAGCACGGGCACCTTCCGTAGTCTGAAGTATAAACTTATTGCTTCTGTTTCATGCGCATGCCAATATGGACCTAGTAGCACCTGATATAAGGGTTTTCCTTCCTTCTTTCTTTATTTTTTAAAATTTCATTTTACTTGGTGTCCTGGGTATAGTTTGTTTAAGGTGGCAAAGTTAGACACGATTTATAAACATAACTTGACAAGAAGTTAGAAGGTTTGGATTTATTGTAATCAAGTTTGAGTTAAAAACAGGTCAATCCACATAACCCATATAAATATATAGAGAGTAATAAAAAAGTCATTTTTGGGTAAACTCGCATAACCTATTTTTTTATAACTCAAAGTGACATATTTAATAAATGTATTGTGTTCATCTATACCTATTTAACTAGAATTTTCTCATTTACAATGAAGGGGAAAATATGGTTTCATCCCCTCAATTTTCAGTCAAAAACACTTTGCACTTCTCTAATTCTTTTTCAAACACTTTAATCGCCTCATGTTTAGAAAAATGTATGTAAGCTTTACAACACCTAAGAAAATAGTGATTTTACAAATTTATTCTTACCATATGTTGGTGAAATATCCTATTCTTAAGGCATTTCCATCTAAAAAAAAAATGTTATTTGTGGGTTATATACAACAATTTTTCATTAAAAAAACAAGTGATCGAGTGACAGAATGGTATAAGATGTCATTTTTCATAACAAGAGGGGGTTAAAGTGTTTAAAAACAAACTACAGGGGTGCAAAATATTTGTAAGTTAAAATTGAGGGGGTGAAATTGAATTTTTTCCTAAAATGAAAGATATTACTTTATTAAAATAATTGTTTTAGCAATTAAAAACAAAAAAGGAAAAGGAAAAATATGTAGCTTACTATTAAATGGTCACAACCCAAATATATAAGCCGTGATCAATTCTAATAAATCTAGTTTAATTAGAGAAAATCATTTGGAAAGCACATGGATGACACGTGTTAGAAAACCATTATTTCAATAAAAATTTCAACATGACCCATTCATAGATGGGACATGCCATGATAAAAACTTGTATAAAATAGTCATAAAATTCTCTATCATCCATCATTGGTATCATTACATACTAAACAAATTATATAAGAAGACCTACGAAATTAAAATATTACAAACCATAAGTTAACACACGTCTATTGGCCATTGGCCGAATACAAATTATTTAATAAATACAAAACCATAATATTAAAGTTGTTCTTAAACTAGAATTGCTCCAGAATTAAACTAGCATAATAATTAAGCCAATTAACCCTCACATAGCACCTTAAGGCAAGGTCTCCCCTACTATGAAATCATCTGAAAAAGTTTATAAAATATAAGGTTGAGTATAAAACTCAGTAGATATAATTTTCATATGAAAATAACCAAAGCATGATAATATAACCAATTTAAATCATGCTTAAAATATAATAATTTTATGAATGTCATGAATGATATGCGACTTATATCCATTTAACATATTCCATCATTACTAATCACTCCCGCATGAGTTTTTACATTGAAACAGAAGATTTAAACCCAATCTCCAAGAGAATAACACAACTGTCATCCCTACCTAGGACCGTAAGTCGTCTCAATTCAGGAGCACAACGATACATCTTTCTTAGGACCGCAAGTAACCCAGGACCAAAGGAATGGAAAACACAACTTAATTCCTGGCCTTGACCGCAAGCAATCCATACCCAATAACCTCTTTCAATACTTTTACCAAATATTTATTAATTCCGTTTCATGCATTTTATACCAATAAATGTCATGAAAAATCATATAAATCCATATGCATATCAATATATCTAGAAATCAATAATATGTTACACAACATGTTGGACTATGTAAAGCATGTAAAATATAGACTAACAAGAATTTACATAGCATGTACATTCAAAATATACTAAAATACCACATATATATCAACCCATATACTCCCAAATGTGATATTCATAATTATAAGGTTATGTAAACTAAACCCCTCAGTACGTGCATTACAAAATATACATGATAATACACCAAAAAATCATGTGAACTCATAAATAACACAAATACACACTTTTATTCAACATATATGGGCTAATATCCTAACCCATTATCATCCCTAAGGTTAAAACCCATGAAAATTACACATACCTCAAAGTAATGCAATGGAAAAGCCAGAAAATGAGTTATGGAAGTATAAATCCAAGCTAAGATGCAAGAACTAACTCCCAACTCCACGGATCATGCTTGATCTCCCAACCCCACTTGTAGAATGAGAAACCCAGCTCCTAGAATGTGTTCAAATCCATTAAGATGAGGTAAGAGAGCCAAATCCCTTACATGTAAGCGAAAACCCACTCTCTTTCTCAACGATACCCACACTCTCTCTCTCCTTCTCTCTCTAAGGGTTTTGAAGTAGAAATATTGAAATAAAGGAGTATGGGTCGGGTTAGAGTGTTTTTAGAAGTGGGGAGGGGTATATGCGTCATTCTACAAAAAAAAAAGAAAATTTGCAGAATCTATGATGCCCGATCGATCGGGTTGAGGGCTCAATCGATTGAGTTTAGCAGAAGCTAAAATACACTTCTGGGGCACCTCCGATGGATCGGCCTCAAGGCCTGATCGATCGGCCCTACTAATTTTGCCTAATGATGAGCCGAAACATGTTTAATTAAACGCTATCCATGCTTATTCTAATATGTATATGATGCAAAATGACAATAAACCACATGTCATGCACCATATATAGCGGTCCGAAAGTCATGTGTGCCGCACATGCAATTCATAACCCAAAAAATCACCAATTAAACATGTAATTAAACTAATTTAATGGGATGAGTGTCACAATTAAATGATAAGAAATTGTACAAAACCTTCCTTATGTATTGGGGGTGTAGCACATAACCCCTTTTATGTTCAAAATGTTGCAATGTCCCCCAATACAAATTGGCCGTTTGATAAAATAAACAATGTTAACAAATGATTGAAATGTTAGTTTTGACCCTCACTCTCCCCTTCATGTACCGAGCCATTAGAAGAGAAGAAGAAAAAGAAGCAGGAGCCGCCAATATAGTTACCTCCCTTCTCATCTTCTTCACTTAAGTTTGACCCTAAACCCAATAGCTATGACTGTAACTCCACAACACCCCACAATCAGAACTCATGTCTGCAACTCTACAATCAAAATCCAACACAGGGAAAAAATAATTTGAGATATGGTTGGATACAACCATGAACCCTCAACTAATGGGGGATCATACTAATCTGATCGTGGAAATGCGTTGATTTGATTCACTTCCAACGCTAGCCCACTGTTCGTGTGCTAGGAGAAGCAGACGATGCTAACCTTGTTGTTTGATCTAGGAGAAGCAAATGACGTAGTTGTCGACGGTGGTTTAGCCCATATGTTTCGATGCAAATCAGGGCGAGGAGATTTTGGGCCACCGTCGGTTCCTACTATGTCGTCAATAGTTTTAGCCATGGGTTTCTCATCATTGCAAGAGGAAAATAGGGATGCTTCTTCGCCTTTTTTCAACAATTTGCATAAATCTTGTCATCACCATCGCCGTCGGAGCCCCCCATAGTTATTGCCATAGTTGGAGATCTTAGATCTACCATGGTTATTATGCATATAGAAGGAGACATGGGGTAGGGGTTTGGGTTGGGAAGGAGAGGGTTCCCATCGTTACCATCGCCAGCACCTAGGGATGTAAATGGGACGGATTTTTTCGGCACCCCGCCTCGTCCCACTTCTAGTGAGAAGGGTTTGGGATACTCTTAAATGGGGTAGGAATGGGTTTGGGATTTTTTAATAACCCGTTAAGGTTTGGGGCGAGGTTGGGATTTTCATTAAAAACCCTTCCCAAACTCGCCCCGATTGTCTACTCACTTTTACTATTATATCTTTATTAATACATAATAAAACACTTATGCCATTTAATATATAAAGACCTCTAATTTATTAGGTTGCTTTTTGCCTTTGTTAGGATCTTGTTTCTTTTTCTTGTCCCTTTGTTCTATTCTATTTTGTTGCGAGTTGTGACACTTTTATTGAAAGAAATTCTTGTTATTATGTGACTCTTTTTAGTTATTATGTTGTGTTTTATTAATCTTTCATATAGGAAAATTGAAAGTTGTTTGATCAATTTAATGAACGAATTTAAAAAATTTCTTATTATAAATATGGCAAAATAAAATAATTATTTTTCTTAAAAACAAATTTATGCTATAGTCGTAATCGATTTTTTATTTGGTCCCTTCATGTCTTGTCACACAACGTACAAATAGGACGAGACGGGGTGGGAATGGGATTTTCAAATTTAAATGGAATGGGAATGGGAATTAGATGCTAAATTCAAAGTGGGTTTGGGATGGGGTTGGGATGGGATAAATCCTAATGGGTTGGGGTTGGGAGAGGGCTCCTCGTACCAAACCTGCCTCGTTGATATCCCTACTAGCACCCCCATAGCCATTGCCATGGTCGGAGATCTCAGATTTGCCGTGGCCATCGTGGGTGTAGTGGGCGAAATAGGATGGGGGTTTAGATTGGGAGAGAGAGGGTTGCAAGGATATTTTTGAGAACACAGGTCAGTTAACATGGTCACGTGCTACGCAAGTGACCATTTTTCATCACTTTTTGTCAATGGTGCTAAACGGTGTGGCACATTAAAAAAAACAAAAACATTCGAGAGGGACATTGCAACGTTTTGAACTTTAGGGGGTTATGTGCCATACTCCCATACATAAGGGAGGTTATTTGCAATTTACCCAAGAAACAATGTAAGAGGTCTCTTTCATTGTCAAGACTGAGTCAACCCACCTTAACAGCATCTTATGCTTCTTCTTTGGCCTTCATTACACTTCAAAGGAAACCATCCTCTTGTTTTTCTTCTTTACTTGACTCTATTGAGCAAAATAGATTTTTTACTTAAAAATTTGAATTTTTTTTTTAAAAATTTTTGAATGAAAATTTGAAATCTTCATATATCTTCATGAATTTATAATATGTTATTGCTTAGTGGTTTACCAATCTAATTTTCTAAGTTGCTTGTAATTTTGATTAAACGGGTGACATGAAATTGACACATATAACCCATTTACTAAATGAATTTGAAAATTTGATATGATTAATAATCCAGTCGGGTTAAAGTTGACATGTATATTCTAGTATTTGAGTCTTGACATAACACAAACACGATCCACTAGCATGAATTATCAACCCTAGTTTTCTCCTGACTTTGTCCTAAGGAAATAAAATTCAAAAACAAAATGTTTTTTTCACAAACCCTACGTTCTTATTTGGATGGGACATGAAAATTGGGAAAAACTAGCAAGTACGTACTTTTGAAGTTACTCATGGTCCTTGGGTTTACCTGAATCATTTGGCACCTCTAGTACTAGATAATTCAAACTCATTCATCCACTATAACCACGAGAGATTGGACTCTACAAAATGGTCTTCTTAACTTTTGAAGTTTCTCATTTGGCAATATTTTTTTTTAATTAACAATTACGAGTAACCTAGGCTTTACTATCGCCGAGATTTCCCTAACAGCTCGTGTGAGACGCCTTATACCTACACAAGCAACGATAGCAGTGAAAAATTGAAAGGACGACCTCTTGGGAGCACACCTAGGATCTGAATGCTCAACCAAATGTTGTAGGGCTTCTCATTTGGCAATTTGGACTCTACATTTTTCAACTTCTTATTTATTGCCAATTTTAGTCACCATAAAATTTCTTATTTTAATTTTTATGAATCAAAGTTGGACACAATAAAACTTATATACGCAAATGAAATCTCGGCCCCAAATAATGAAAACCATAAATAATATTCCTTGATTAATGAATTCAAATTCCAATGGTCATTGAGAACTTCGCACAAAAGAATCTTTAAAACTTAAATGTATTTTTTATTCAGATATATAATCCTTTAGAAACAATTTACTTAAATAACTGTGCCTGAGTATCAGTGATCATAACAAATTAATAGACTTTATCTCAAAGGGATAACTTTCGCTCATGATTAAAGTGTGGCAGTCATATTGAGATTTCGAGTTCCCGCATCCTTAACAATATATCTCATATTCATAAATATGCCTCCTACAATCTAATTTATCTCATATTCATATATATGCCTCCTACAATCTAATTTATGAATTTATGATATCATCCCATGCATCATAAATAACCACGTAAGTTCAATGAATGGATAGTGTAACTTAACCAAAGACAATTAAATAAATAATATAAATGTCAAAGTTAGCTAGCTTTCTAGAGCTTGCACAAGTAGGTTGGTGGAGAAGGCAATAGAAGTGTTTCATTTGGATTGCAGGAGTAAGAGTAAGTACTCCAAAAGCAGATTTTGTAAAATTGTTTTAAGAAATATTGTCAAAAACTTTGTCCCTTTACGGTCATGCTATGTGAAATATTTTAATTTGTACTAGCAATGTTTATACAAAGCAATCGAATATTATTTTTAGCATGATCGGTATGCAATTTCATCTTTTTACTTGGATCAAACACATTGGTATATAACTCACACGTAGTAAGGTTTGGTCTACAAAATGTGTATAAAGGAGAATAGTAACTACATATGATAGCACCATCATAAGTGTATTGAAAAGACAATAATTTTTAAATAAACCAATCCACATGTAGTTTGAAAAAAAACTGCATGTGATTATATCTTGTTTTCAACAAAAACTTGAACAAATGAGTAGGAAAATAGACTTACCAAATAGTGTAAAATTAGTCAGGTTTGTTTTCAGTTGGTTAGGTTATTAGATTTTCCAAATAATCTCTGAATCTATTGGTCAACCTAATGGTGCACGTGATTGATGGAAGGTAGTAAGTGACAATTCCAATAAGATTTTTCCTTAGGAAGGCAACGTTTTTCCAAATATCGAAGGAGAACGTTATAATCACAACCAATAATTTATTTATTTATTTGCTATGGGTAGGATGGGAGGGAGGAGGAGAGGGAGGGTTTACCACTATACATCTCTCTTGGGTGTAATTGCCAAGAAAGATCCTTAACTATTGACTTGCAACAAACTGACTACTAACTTTGCTATAAACTAGGACAAACTTTATATTTTCCTTTCACTTTCTTTCCTTCTCCATTTTTTATCATTCTATTTTCTTTTAACAAGCCCAAGGGTATAACTATTATTGGATAGGCTCTGTGTGTTTTCTGTTTCTTGATTTTAAGGCTTCCTTGCAGGGATGGAACCAGGATTTTATCTCAGGAGTGGCCAAAATATGAATAATAAAAGTTTTACTTTTCAAGTATGAAAACTATACTAAGATTTAAGATTAAATATATTAATACATTGAATGGAAGGTAAATGACTTGACCTTACTTATACTTCTTTAAAACCATGACCAAAAAAAAAATAAAATTGTGCAATGATTTTCTCCGGTAAGATGTTTTCCGCCAACCGTTATCCTCTAGTATGCTCTATGATTTTGTTTGACAGAAATCTGGGGTAAATCTTAAAAAAAAAAAAGAAAAAAAGAAAAATGCTAATATGATCGATAGGAGAAGGTATTTGTTTTTTTGTTAATTATTTTAAACATTTACCTTTTGTATATATTAATTCTAGCTTTTTATCATTGGGTATAAGTTGCCTATTTGACTTTTAAGAGATCATGTGAGGAACCATTGTGCTGGTTGGGAGGGACCATTCCTAGATTGTGCCTAAAAAACTGGAACTAGTAAATTACGTTTTGGTGACCATTTAGCAATATAATACCAAAATCAAATCCATTAGTAGTCATTTCATAGTAGGTTGGTAATCCATTTGTAACAAGTTAACAGGGAATACCTTGTTTTAGTATTAGCTTCAAATCTGGTCACCAAACGATACTTTATCAAGACAATTTTTTGGAAGTGAGAGGAGGGGGGGTGGGGGGCCATGGCCACCCCAGGCCTAAGTGTAGGTCCGTCCCTGCTAGTTCCTTGTGTTTGCTTTTAAGATTATCTTCAATCGCCTGACATTGTTTTCCAAAATGGAAGGAAATGAAGGAAAACATCTCAAGGGAGTGTGTTTGTAAATTATTTAAACTCGGTGTGATCTACGTTGGTTGCATGACAATAATCTAATATCTTTTTAGTTGAACCAGTGTTGTTGAATTTGCAAAATTTTTGTTACTATCTTGTTTCATCTGGCACACAAGAACAGTGCTGGCCATGTGTTTGTAAATTATTTACACTTAAAAATTGTGACGAATGTTTCATGAAAATCACCCTGGGGGTCATGCTTCTATCTAGTATTAATTAAGAAACATAGAAATTTTTTTTTAAAAAAACACCTAGATTAGTGCAGTACTGAGTAGGAGATACAGAAAAGAATATTATAATGAGGGAGACTTATCTTACAATAGTTAGGTTGGTGTCTAAATAGCCAATTCAGTGGTAAGAGTTATGCACCTTCAATGCACTAGATGAGGTCTATAATCAGTGCCAGAGGATTGAACAACCAATTAGTTTCCATAATAAACTGGTTGTGAAATTTACCAAGCTTCAAATGTCTGAGACAGCCAAATTAACTTTGATCTGTGCTCATCACTGAAGGGATTCATCTTTTAGATTGGAATTGCTACTGCAGTCATCAGTTATTACTGAGAAAATGTAGTACTCCTACACTGACAACAATCTAGTGGGACCCAACAGAGGGATGGGTATAATTCATAAAGCCCTATCAATCCGACATTCTAATCCCATGATCAATAACTTGGCGTTTGCATGAGCCCTACTAACCAAAAGCTGTGAACCTAGCCTACTTTTGCACTAAAAGACCCTTTTGCTCTTCTGTGTGTCCAAGATGAGTGGATCACTTTGAAAGCCAGTTCAATCCTTTTAAAGGACTCTTGAGATGATGAACTGGATAGACCTTGGATCAATTTGAATCAGATCCTGACTATTCTTTATACCCACAATAATTTCGCCAGTTCTGTCTGAATTTTCACTTCCTACTGGACCTGTAACCTAACTTTTTTTTTGTCAACAAGCTGAGGACCCTGGTGGGGTTTGTGGATGGGCCTAATTGAAATTTAGTTCTTCAATTTTTATAGATATGTACATTTTTATAGTATTATCTGTATATATTTATATATAAATAAACACATGTTAAAAAAAATTTCAAAAACACACACACACATGGAGGTGGCCTGTGCAATGTGTGTGTAAAATGTAATTCTTGGTACTATTTAAAAATTAGTTCTGCCATTTTCTTTTTCATCTTTATCTATCTTAAGCTACAAATAATTAGAAAGAGGTGACTATGTGGATTGTGGGAAGTGATAAATGTTTAACTTTGGATCACCTTATTGGGAGAGATATTTCTATGCCCAATAGATGTATTTTGTGCAAGGACAAGGCGGAATCGCTGGATTATCTTTTCATCCATTGCATTATGGCTAGAAGTCTTTGGATGCTTACTTTTAATTTGTTTGGGGTCCATTGGGTTCTTTCTTCATCTACTCATGACCTTCTTTCGGGATGGTGGGTCAGAGGAAGTAATAAAGAGGCTTAAATGGTTTAGATAATGGCCCCCCATGCGATTTTTTGGTGCATTTGGAGAGAAAGAAACCTTAGGACTTTTGAAGGGGTTGCAAAGTCGGTCATTGATCTCAAGTCCATTTTTACTAAGTATCTCTTTTTGTGGTTTGTTAGCTTTACTAACTCTTACAAACCTTCTTTTGTAGTTTTTTTAGATTCCCTAAAGCTATAAAGGGGTTTTTTTTGTGCTTTAGTGCTTGTATATGTCTCATGTACTTGGGTTTAGCCTTTTGTTATTAATACAAACTTTACTTCATAAAAAAAAGATACATTTTTTAAAATTCAATTTTAAAGAAAAAAAATTTTGAGTGAGGAAGGTGGAAGGAGGCTGGTTAATGGGTAGATAGATGGATTAAATTGTGAAGAGAGTCTAAAAAATAGAAAGGTTCCTCTTTTTTATTCTTAAACCTTAAACTTTACACCTTAACAATTATTGGGTGTTTGTGGAAGAGGTGACATTTTAAAGGTCCTTAAGGCTGAAGCCCTCTAATGTTTCTCATGATATAGTATAGATCAAGTTGTATATTGATTTCTGTACGGATCAATCTATATTTTATTTTATTTACATATTCCTTCACCCTAGTCTTTTGCAAATAGCCCCACTTTATTCTTGCTTTTCTTGTCTCATCCTCCCAATGTAGCCCCCTTCTCAATAAATTTTCCTTTCTTGAAAGGAAAGAAAGAAGGAAAAAGGATAGATCAGAAGCCATCTTGCAAACACCATAATTGTGTAGGGTTTGGTATGAATAAAAGAGATAGACCCAAAAAACTTACAGGCCGAGGAGATTTAAAGACCATTTTACTCATCTATCTTCTTAGCCCTCACAATGAAATTTCACAATTAGTTTTAGCTTGGAAGGTTACAAGTTATTATTTGTTTCTGAAAAGAATTAAAACAGAAAGTGTTTAATGCATGATCAATTTAACACAGGGCAATGTTTGTCTGTTGGGTTATACTATTGGCACCCTGGTGAAAATACCCACTTTGTTTTCTTGTACACCTGATATCCTTCATTTTTTAAATGATGTAGCTCTAATTTAAGCTATATCTCTATACACACACACACACAGACACACACACATGCAAACGCACCCAAAATCCCATGCACAAGTGCTTGCACACATGCACATATGCACACATGGATATGCTTTTGGCCGCAGACAGAGCCACAACCGCCCTTGAACATACATATTAGGTCATATACCTGTAAACAATATGTTAGCTAAATGAGTACTTTGGACTCTTGCTTAAGCATATTGGCACTGTTTGGCATGAAAGTCAGGGATCAATTTGTCATATTTGAATATGTTTTTCTAATGTTGATGTTAGAAACCAAGTAACTATTTTGCATCTCGTGTTCTCGTTTCATTCTTATTGTCAAGCTTGCTGTTTTGTTCTCCAGAGTTGGCTTCTAGGCTTCTCAGCATGAAGATAACCAAATGTTGATGGGGATGCTAGGTTAACAGTGGAATGCAATGGGATTCATGATAAAAATAGACCTCAACTCATGAAGGCTACAAGAGTGAACATATTTCTGGTCATGTGCCTGTATTACTTGTAGACTGCAGGCATGTGGTGGAATGAGGAATTCGAAGAGATTATTCATGGATAGCAAAGTAGGATCGTAGAAAATGAGATACAAAGATTGTGGAATACAACTGGACATCCACTACACATTATTTTCTCGATTGGCTACTTGAAGTTGAGAGGTTTTTAACCGTACAATGATTCCAAAAGAAAATATGAAGCTTGTGATCGTGGCATATATACAAGTTGAGGGGTGGAGCTTTGGCTTGGCAGAGTAGCATTAGATTTCCAGATTGAGATTTTGGTGGTTTACAGGTGCACATTAGATGACTTGATAATGGTGTGGACCTTATCAATTGAGTGGTCATGAAGCAATTGGCGAGTTATCGAGCAAGGTTTGGTTTCCAGGACTTGGCTATAAAAGTATTTGTTGGTGTGACTTGACTAAAAGGACCATTTCAGCTGGGAATTTCTCAATGCTGGCTCTAGCTAGGGTGCTGCAGGGTTCTTATGCTATTTAATTTTGAGAAGTTGGACAATGGAAAATTGGCAACCACTACAGTTTATAATAAGCCACATTTTAAGTTGTGGTGCCCAAACCTAAGAATTCTAATTTATTTGCTGGTCTAAATCAGATTCAAATGGCGTTCAAAGGACGTGTACGGCAGTGGCCGGAATTTTTATCAAATTATTGGACACACCTTTGTGACATATGGGGATGAAAGCTTGGCATTTTAAATTCATTATGGTTCTCGTTTCTTGACATTGTAATGCATTTGCACGTTTTTTGTTTGGTTGGAATTCAGTTTTATGTTCCTAAGACAAAAATTATGGTACCATAGAGTTGTGCCATCTACACTTATTCATCTAAAAGTGTGCCCATCTAGGTGAAAATGTATTTTTGTACACATGAAATTGGTTATTGCTCCAGTATTGTGAACATGAAGCACATATGCTGTTGGAAATGAGGAGAGCTAATATGCATGTGGATCCCTTTGAATGTGTTGAAGGGTTATTAATTGAGGTAGATTTTTCTTCTCCTCTGGGATTTAGCAGGTTTTTGATCTATCCTGGCTTTTTCCAATTATTTAATTCAGAAAGTAGAAACCATCTTCATTGTGGGACAGAACTGATTGCACCATGAATAATCTTACCTATGTGTCCCTCTTCCCTTTTGGAAGGAACGTGATTTATGACCTTCTCCTTGCAGTTATGTTTTCTTGACTCTGCAAATGATGGGTGTCATCTTAGCCATAGTAGCTAACACCTCTGATCTGTGAGTGGTGCTCTGCGAGACTGCCAGTGTGAAATCCATGCTAGATCGGGGAATATACGCTTACTAGTTTAAATAATATGTAAATGTGCTGATCCTTTCCTAGAGATGAAACAGCAAGTGCAAAGATTTTTTCTCTCACGGTGTCATGCTCCTAGTCATTTCACATTATGCACATTGGTCTTTCAAACATTGGTATCTTTGATAGATTGTAGGTTTGTTTTGATAAGGTAGTTTCTTACATTTGTTAGAACATGTTGGTTCGGAGTCCTTGGACGGCTTTTGATTTTCTTTATGTTTAATCCATGCTTAACTAGGCTATATTAGTTTGTACTTGAATGCCCTTTCCATGTCTTCAAATATTTAGTTTTATGTTTTAGAATTCCCTTGCAATTATTTTTCATTCAGTAACTGTGACAATCTACTACATTATATGATGACATTTTTTATGGTTCTCACGCTTTCTACCTAGATATCGGTGATCGATGACTGTCTGACCTGTGATTATATTCTAATTTGTGATCGCATCTCTTGAGGCAGTTCGTCTATGATGCAGGACTTGGATTTATCACATCTCTACTTTTTGTCTTTTGTTGGTGTTTTCGTATCATCATGGATAGGTGCCACTGTTTTCTGGCTTGAAGAATGGTTTATAAAGCGAATACCATAGGTTAGACATGTAAATTCAACCTCCAAACAAATTAGCGCTGCAATTTCACCAGGTAATACCTAATTAATAGTTTGCATTGTGAGAGTGAAAATTTTGTTTGAATGTAAAACAGATATTGATTTGGTTTGCATTGTGAGAGGGAAAATTTAGTGAAAATATATATTTTTTGTAACAAGTTGGTATGCATCTGGAATAAATTACATTCTGAGTATGCATGCTAATGTGAAATTTTGTATTTCCTGTTAAGCTAGTCAGTTTTCCCCGATCAGTTCAGTTGGTGATCTGTTTAAATAGATTGCTAGTGTTCATTTGACTTGGGATTGATTCAGTTGTGAATAAGTTCTTTTTTTTTTTTTCCTTGAATACTAATTCATTTTTGTTTTCAAACTCATTATTTAAATTTAAGCTATTGTAGAAAGTATGCTATCAGCTTACACAAAACCAGGGACGGAACCAGGATTTTATTTCAAGGGTAGCCAAAATATGAATAATAAAAATTTTACCTTTCAAGTATGAAAACTATTCTAAGATTCAAGATTAAATTTATTAATACATTGAATGGAAGGTAAATGACTTGACCTTACTTATACTTCTCTAAAACCATGACAAAAAAAAACAAAAAAAAAACAAAAAAAAAAACAAAAAAACAAAAAAACAAGAAACCAAAAAAAAAACAAAGAAGAAGAAGAAGAAGAAAAAGAGGGGTTGACATTAGCAATAAATTTGAAGAAGGGTTTAAAAAAATAAATAAAAGATTAAAAAAAAAACCAAAAAAGTGTACCTTAATATGTAGAAATTGAGTAATGATTTTTTTTGGTAAGATGTTTTCCGCCAATCGTTACCCTCTAATATACTCAATGATTTTGTTTGACAAAAATCTGAGGTAAATCTTAAGAAAAAAAAAAAAAAAAGGCTAATACGATCGATAGGAGAAGGTATTTGTTTTTTGTTAATTATTTTAGACATTTTACCTTTTGTATATATTAATTCTAGCTTTTTATCCTTGGGTATAAGTTGCCTATTTGACTTTTAAGAGATCATGTGAGGAACCATTGTGCTGGTTGGGAGGGACCATTCCTAGGTTATGCCTAAAAAACTGAAACTAGTAAATTACGTTTTGGTAACCATTTAACAATATAATACCAAAACCAAATCCATTAGTACTGATTTCATAGTAGGTTGGTAATCCATTTGTAACAAGTTAACAGGTAATACCTTGTTTTAGTATTAGCTTTGAATCTGGTCACCAAACGATACTTTATCAAGACAATTTTTTGGAAGTGAGGGGGGGCATGGCCACCCCAGGCCTAAGTGTAGGTCCGTCCCTGACAAAACCTTATCTTCTTCTTCTTCTTCCTTTTTTTTTTTTTTTTTTTTTTTTTTTTTTAATTTATTTTTTATTTTTTTGTTTTTTTTTTCCAGACCAAAATACAACAGCTTTTAAAGAGGTTGCAATCATCCGCCATCCACGTGTTGGTGAATATGCATTTGGTTTTATCACATCATCAGTCACCCTTCAGGTACTTGTGATTGATTGGTGTATTTCTAGCAAAATAATTTGTTTAAACTCTATGGTTGAGTCATTTTGAAATAATGTATATTTTCTTCTTGATCTGTATGTGTATTGAGAATGCCATTTCTTATGATGGGATGTCAGATTAGCGGCTGAATATGTAAGATGCGAACCTTTTCATTTATTATTTTTAAGTATATATAAAAGGGTAAACTTAATCTTTTTTAATTAAGAAAATGAAATGGCAAAGCTGTAGAAGAAGAAGAAAAATAAATCAACTTTGTAACCTCATTAAGAGGGCCCTACTCATTTTTTATATTTATTTCTGCATTGTTATTATTAGTTTTTTACTATGTTTAGTATTTCATGTACTTTAAAATATGATTTCAAGCTAAAAGCCTTTGGTATATGAGTGTTATGTAACATAAATATGTATTTTAATGTCATATAACATTTAAATTTAAATTTGTATAAATTTTGTATTATTCATTTGCTTAGCATTGTGCACTTTTTGCACCCTAGCCATCACTTACTTCTCTTATAGGGATTTAATTTACAATATTTTGATTCTAAATTGTGTATTAGGGTGTAAAACATTGTTTTTCAAAGTTTTAATGAAAATTTTCATGTTTAATTAATAATATCTGTCATATCTCTAAATTGATAGAAATATTCACCGATATATCTGTGTTTTTGAATTCCCGATATATTCATTGATATCGATATTTAAGTCCTTGGTCCAAAGTTGAGCAAAAGGAAAGAGAGAGGGGGGGGGGGGGGGGGTGCTATGCTATGTTGTGGAGGCATGGGAAGAATGGACAGTTTTCACTCAAGTCCAATTATGGCTCATTGGTGGGGTTGAGAGGTAGTGGTTTCCCGGTGACAAAGGTTTGGATTCATACGGCCACTCGAAAATATGCTTCTTTACTTGGGTAGCGTGTTGGGGAAAATGCTTAACCATAGATAATTTGCAAAGAAGAGGGTTTCAGCTACCTAATTGGAGCGTTCTATGCAAAAGGGAGTTGGAGTCGGTGGACCATTTAGTAATTCATTGCATTTTGGCTAGGGAGATGTGGGACTCATGCCTGGGATTGTTTGGGATTCAGTGGGTGATGCCGTGGAAAGTGATTGAGGTTATGGCCGTCTTGGTGGTGCAAATCTCATAACGAGGCGGCTATGGAAATTTGGAAGCATGTTCTGCCCACAATTTTTTGGGCAGAAGAAAGAAATAGGAGGACCTTTGATAGTGAGGAGGGTTCTGTTCATTCTTTAAGGAGACAGATTTCTGACTTTCTTTTTGCTTGGGGGAGCCTGATAATTTTTGTAATCGGTTTCCCCTTCGGGATTTTTTGTACGTCTTTCTTTACAGTTGCATTTTTCTATATACTCCCTGTGTACAAGAGCTTTGGCTCTTTCTTTGATATAAATATAAATTTCCTTTACCTGATCAAAAGGAAAAAGAAGAAAAAAAACATTGCATTGGATGTTGGACGCAACTGCACCTCCAATAGCCATGTTGTATTGTGGTGCACAATAGAAAATTTCCTTCCCGCACAGTGTTGCTAAAATGAACAAAGTATCAGATGCACATTACATGGATTTCTATGAGCAAGTTTGGTCGTTTCACTGGATGTGCACTAACCTATGAATTATGCTTCTGTTCAATTTTCTGGCCCACAACTGAACAATATCATGAAATTAGAAACTACACTTCATGTTCACACGTTGTGTGTATCCAAGTTCCATCAGTTCCTCCAAACCATTTTATAATCTTATAAGCTGTTTTATGTGAGCCTCCGCAGGATATATTGGTCCTACTTTGAGACAATACAGTGATTGCCCATTTCTCTAAATGTTTTCATATAAAGGAACAATAATCAACATGGGGTTTGTGCATGATTGGGCATATGCTACATAAAGCTTCATGTTTTTGAGTTTGTGGGGAACTTTTCACAAATTTTATTTTATGTGGTTCTATTGGTTGATTGCTAACATCAGAGAGATAACGAAGATGAAGAGTTATGCAGTGTTTTTGTTCCAACAAACCATCTGTACATTGGTGATATTTTTCTGCTGAACTCCAAGGAGATCATAAGACCAAACCTGTCTATTCAAGAGGGCATAGGTGTGTTTTTTGTTTTCTCTACGCCTATCTCTTTATCTTGTTGCCGTGAACACTATTTATGTAACTAATTAGTGCTTGAATGCAGCATGCATTTTATAACATTTTTTCTTTGTTTTCTAATATTTGCTTTTAAATAAATATGTTTGTATTAATCATATCAAATATTATATTTGAGATGATAATAAGCCTCAAAGCGATGCTCTGCATCGATGCTGCGCTGGGAATTAGGCGAGGGTTATCACACTTCAATGGACGGGCACGTGTGGGTAAAGAAGTTAGTCCAAGAAGGTGGAATTCGTCTTTCACCTAAGAATATAGGAATATTAACAAGTAAAGGAATGGAATTAGTAGATACAATGATTGTAATTAGATTTCTTTGTTGCTGATAAAATAAATAAATAAATATTGCTTGTTCACAAGAAACAAAGTGAGTAGGTAAAAAATCTAGGGAATTGAAAATATGGGATATAAGCTTTGCTATACAGAAAAAGAAAAGCATAGGAATGGAGTAGGGATAATTCTACATAGAGATTTAAAAGAGGAAGTTGTAGACATTAACAGAAAAGATGATAAGAGTAATAGTAATAAAACTTGTATTAGGGAAAGAGATGATCAATAGAATTAGTGCTATATAATGCACCCAAGTATGATTAGATGAATCTTTTAAGAGGCATATGGATGAATTAATCAAGGGATACCTAATAGAAGGTCTTTATAAGAGCAGACTAAAATGACCATGTCTTGAAGAATAGTGGAGGATATAAGAGAGTTCATGGGGGATATGGATTTGGAGAGAGGAATGAGAAAGGGGATACTATCTTAAAATTGGTTATGGCTTTTGATCTTGTAATTGCTAAATTGGGTTTCAAAAAAGAGATCAACATCTAATAACATCTAAAAGTGGTTATAATACTAGTCAAATAGATTTTTTTTTTTTTTTTTTCCTACTTGAAAGATGGATATTGGAGTTTGTAAGGATTGTAATACTTGGAAAAAGTTTAACCACACAGCAAAGGATTAGTGGTCTTAAATGTTTGTCTTAGGAGATGGAAGAGAAAGAATATGGAAAATAAAAACCCAAGAACTAGGTGGTAGGACTTAAAAGAAGAAAAGAAAAAAGGTTTAAAAATAGAATATTACAAGGAAAATGGAATTTAGATGAAGAGATCGATATTAAGTGGAATGAAATGGCTGGTTGCATTAGAAGAGTCATGAAAGAGGTTTTTGGAGAATCTAAGTGGAATGGACTGAAATCTAAGGAAACTTTGTGGTGGGATGAGGAGATTCAAACAACAATTAGGGCGAAACGAGCACGTTATGAGACGTTATGAAAACTATAAATTATCCAAAAAAGAAGCTAAGGAGGCAGTTAGCGAAGCCAAACTCAAGGCATGTGATGATTTGTACTATAAGTTGGGAATAAAGGAATGGGAGAAAGATGTATATAAACTTGCTAGGATAAGAGAAAAGAAAAGTAGAGATTTAAACCATGTTAAGTGAATTAAATGTGAGGACCAAAGAATTTTAGTAAACTATGATCATTTTAAGGAAAGGTGGAGGAGTTATTTTAGCCAATCATTTGATGGGAATCACACAAATAATATATTGAAGCTTGAGAGAACTCAGTATCTCCAGGGAAGATAGAAATGATATGTTTTTTAGAAGAATCGAGGTAACTAAATCGAAAAGGGTTATGAAAAGGATGAAAGTAGGGAAGGCTGTTGGGTTGTATGTGTGATGATGGTGTGCTTTGGTTGATTAAATTGTTTAATAAGATATTAAAGACTAAAAGGATGCGGGTTGAATAGAGGAAACGCACTTTGGTGCTACTATTTAAGAACAAATATGGTCTTTAAAGTTGTAGTGACTACCCATGGCATTAAACTCACGAGTTATATGATGAAGCTTTGGGAGAGGACAAGAGCGAAGATTAAGACTTGAAGCAATGGTGTCAAAGAATCAAACCTGCCTCCTTAATGGTTTTAGAAAAACCACCAAACCTGCCAATTTATTTGAATTTTAGAAAACCTTTGTGTAAAAATATGTAAGATATGCAAAATTATTTAGAAGATGGTGATTGAGTGGGATGCGAATCAATTGGTTGGGAGAACTATTTTGTTGGGTTTGACTTGTGGATTAAGCAGATTGCATTGGCTTCTGCTTCTACCTTGGGCAATAAACACCGTATTTTACAATGTTTGTGATTTTAAAAAATAAATGAAACTTCCTTGATGCTTGAGAAAGCCTTCCAGTCCATTTAAAATTTGTTAAAGATTATATTGTTCAACAAACATATGTAAACCCCTATGAAAAACTACTTAAATTTCATAAATAATACCAAATATTCATCAAGGTTAATCTCCACCCAAACTGACAGTAGGGCATTATGTTTTTTCACTTTAGGGAGCTTGGTGAAAATTGTCTTGCTAACCCTAAATATGATTGCTAATTCATCAGTTCTGAGTAAGGTGAACTGTGTCACGTGGGTATAATTTTGCTGCCTAATTGCGCATAGGAAACTCTAGTGTTTTTTTTTGGGATATGGATTCCAGTTTTATTGTTATAAAAGCTATCCACATAGGCTTCTATCTGCTTTTCCTGAACTTTTTTTTTTTTTTCTTTTTTGGGGGTTTGGGTGGGGGGAATATTCAGAGATCATTGTATCTGGGGGCATGACAATGCCACAGGTGATTTCTCCTCTTGAAAGGATTGCCCAACAGAGTGAAAGAATCCCTATGAACAGAATAATTTAATGGCGTCAAGAGGTATTTCAGATAACTCTGCAATGTTTATGCCCCATGATTATGTTTATTATTTTTGAGTTTATGTGAGAAGTGTGAAATTCTGATAATACTAGTACTTTGACCCAGAGGGGGGGGGGGGTGAATGGGTCTTTAAAAATTTACCAAGTAAATTTATCCAATACAATTTTCTATAACTGTTAATCACCAAATCATCTAATTGCATGCTAAGTATTTAATATATGAAAAAAATGATGAGTTTGATTAACCTACTTAATTAAATATATCAATGATATATTTGATCAAGCAAGTTAACAAGACTCAAATCAATCACAGAATACGCAAACAATTTTTATGTGGAAAACCCTAAAAGGGAAAAACTACGGGACCTCGTCCAATTTGAGCAATCCACTATGAGTAATCAGAGAATACAATATTTACCCGACACACGACAGACCAAGTTTTACTCCATGCGACGCTCCTCGAGTCTTATTCCGTGCAACGCTTTTAATCTTCGATTTATAACCGCATTTGTCAATTCCCTCGAATCTGCCTCATATGAATCCACTCCCACGAACTCGCAAATATGATCTTCGTTGCAATGGCTCCAGTAAGCACCGGCCACACACACTCAAGGTTGTGTTTAGGATGTGGTTTGTGGCATTAGATCATGAATATGAGATGCAACTAGAATGATAGAATCAATGAATAACCTAGTATCAAAGTGTTCTAATGAATGAAAGGCATGAGGATAGTATAGAGGCTAGGGTTCCTTCTCAATGCTCTTTCTAAGGGTTTTTATCTATCAAAAACCTCTCTCAAAAGTCATGCTATAAGTCCCCTTAAATAACCTACAAGAATCCCAATTAAATAAGGAAAAAGAGTGGCTGGCAAGTAAACTCAAAATAGGAAATCTGCCGACGACCGTAGGTATGGTTGGCCTGATCGTAGGTACGGTTGAAGGCAGAATGCTAATTATGCAAAACTGCTCCTAACCGTAGGTACGGTTTGCTTGACCATAGGTACGGTTGTATGCAGAGAGCTATTTTTGGCTTCCTACAATATTCTACTTCCTCAATCATCTCCAATGGTACCTACCATGAAACACACAAGCTAGAATGATGAAATATATGCCAAAAACACTTCCAACGGTTAGAGGGACTTCTAACAGTTGATGAAACAAAGAAAATAATGAAGACTAAATGAAACCTAAATATATAGGAATGATAAATATGAATATGCAATGAATCTAATACCACTTACCATCCCAAACACATGTAAAAATAAAGCTTCAATGAAAGTCTTCGAAAATGCACCTTGAGCTTCAATCTTGACAAATTGAACTTCAACCTTGGGATGCATTCAACTCATTTAAACAATAGCAACTTGATTCCTTTTGGAAACGGAAAAGCCAACACATACAAATTTGGTCTTTACAATCTCCTCCTTTGGCTTTCCGTGACAAAACACAAATTGAGAACTCATATAAGGACACAACCCAACCCAAACCACAAAAAGTTGAATTACACCCTTACATAATAAAACCCCAAAACTCAACTAAATCACAACTCAATTAAGTGACATAAAAATGATCTTGAACTTCCTAGTCACTTTAACCTATCACCTACACATCATAACTCAAAACAATACCTTGTGAAGCATGGAAGAAATCGAGACAATAAATACAATAACAAGAATAATATCCATCTCCCCCTAAATACAATAACAAGAATAATATCCATCTCCTCCTTTTTGTAATAATAACAATTATCTCCCCCTTTTTGTCACGAAAAGACAAAGGCAACAAGAATAAATATGAAACCACAATCCAAATACATGAAAAACTAGAACAAAAAGAACGTGTGATTTCAGTATATGTCATGCTTAAGAACAGCATATAAGAGAGATGAAAACATCAAAGTAACACAAAGAGTCCGAAACTAGGATCCAATCTCAACACCACTAGCATCAACATCCTCACATCAAGAGACAAAAAGATATAGAAAAAAAATATGTACTCAAGATGAGGGCACAAGAGATAACAACTTATGTTCACTCAGGCAAACACTCTTAACTCCCCCTCAAATAATGCACAAAAAGAAATAAAAATAAACAAAACATATGCACTTGACAATACAATGACATGTTAGAGTGTTCCAAAAATATATAAAAAGAACTAAAATTGAGACACCATTCCACAATAAAGAAGCACATGAGTTATCAAAGATATAATAGCAAATTATCAATAAAGTCTTTCATACTTATGCACGATTAGAAAAGTTATTTAAGAAATTTCACATGCTAATTGTATAATGTACTGACAACGCCAACGGGGTCGGTTGGCAAAACTACTCATGCTAACCAAAGTCTAAAAATTCTAAAGAAATAAAGAAAAAGAATTCAAACCATGTTAGAATCGAAAAGATTGCTTTTCACCCTTAGTAATATTTTTCCAGTTCTTTTTCTATGAGCTGTGGGAATTATTTTGTAGGCATCAAGTTTTCGTACCTTTCCCATTTTTTTTTTTCAATTTTTTAAACCAGCATCCATTTTTTTCTTTTTTTTTTTAAAGCTCAACATTAATATATATATATATATATTTTATTAACATGATGGCTTTCACACTTTCACGCAGCCAACCCTCTCCATGAATTACCTCATGTTAGCTTCGGACAATGTGAAGGTAGCCCTTTTCATGAGACATACGAATATGCATAACATATAGGTCATTCAAATTCTAGCATCTAAAAAAATTTTCAGACATAGATTTAACAATTCATAGAATTAGCCTAAAAACCCAAAAGTCATATGTCAATGGTGCAGTGTAAAGTGTATAGCATGTAAATTCAGAACTACTCCACTAACTGTGCTTAAGAGAGTGAGACTAAATATCAAATTTATCAATTTCAACTCAATATGACAATCGTAAAGGATATAGTCTCAACATCTTAGTGCAAATCATATATAAGTAAAACACACAACTAGCCAAGAATAGTAAAGTACACAAGAAAATCTTTTTGGTTTTTCTGAATTTTTTATTTTTTAATTTTTTTTTTACCAAAGAAAAAAAACATAAAAATAGATAAACTCCAAAGAAAAACACATACAAAAGCAATAAATTCTAAATACTCCATAACTCTAGGAATAACATGAATGACATAGATAAGATCAAACCTAGGGCACTATGGATAGTTTACAGTCTTTGCAGACCATAGGTAGTTTAATGTCATTTAGAACAAGAAGCCAACTCAACTAGAATCTAGCCCAATGCCTTTACCCTTATCCTTTTGCACAACACTGACAAGCGGGGTATGACATTCAGAATCCTTTTTCTTCACCCATTCTTTCCTAACAATGAATCTTTCTCTAGGAAAACTCACAGCTTGTATAGAATCACTCATAGGATTACAGGAAGAAGTGTCACGCCCCGACTCGGAGAGTCGACACGTGGATAAAAGTCAAAGTAAAAAGGTGTACACGTGGATAAGTCAGAGTATAAAAGTTGCGGAAGACTTAGTCAAATCCACGTGTATTTTTTTTTTATAATATTTTTAATAATAATGGTGCCAGCTCATCAATAATACCCAAATAATTAATATGAAATGTTATGCTCACACATCATGCCCATAATAATATATGGTCTCAAAATAATGCCAACATCCCTGGCACATAGGTTGGATTCAAACTATTCAAGGTTCATTAAGTAATAATGGTAATAACAATAATAATAATAGAAATGTCCATACATCAAAATAACATAGTCTCTATGTAATGCACGTGCATCTATCCTCATCCATGACTATGTTAGTATGCCACCTTCAAGTTCCAACCTCAAATTATGCCACTAGGCATCCGCCATCGGCAAACCCTCACTCATCACCTGATCATCTGAAATAATAATAGGATGAGCTGCAAAGCCCAATAGGAAATATGTGTGGATTCTATACAATTAATATATGTGCAGATACATGGTATATGAATTAAAATCATTTAATAACTCAAAATCAAATATCAGTCACAAATCAATACTTTGTGTGGGTTTTGAGTTAATTTCCCAAAATTCTCATAGTATCTTCAATTCCCAAGACTATGGGATCAAACCATGCATCAACCGTCGCTAATCACAGGTTACGTCGTCACGTCAACCCCCGGCTCAGCCAAGCACGAAAATAACCAACACCTACGCGGCGTTCTTCCTCGAGGGTTTCAGGGTCTTTTACCCAAGGGCACTTTACCCTGCTTGCTATTCGCGGAGTATTCTCAACGCAGGACACCACTTCATTGTGATGCCCCCACCCGTTTGATGCATACCAAGACCCAAGGTCCATATATCCAAAACATTTTCCATCATTCAAATAAATATCCGAGTGTCCAAAAGTATCCATATACATGTTTGATAAATTTCTAGAATTTCAATAACATTTCTAAAGCATTTCCAAGTAAACAACATTTATAAAGCATTTTTCCAAGATCCAAGTATCATGAAAATTCCACACATTTAACAGATATTTCACAATAACATTTAAATGAGTATATAACCATGTATCTTTAAGGAACAATATAAAACAGTCGTATCAAATGATATATTGAAGGATTCTTTAAATTTTGAACAAGTAATAAAAATATTTGGTTATAAATCAGTGGGAAAATCCAAAAATATCATTAAGGCATTTAAAATCACATTTATAGAACAACACCATATTAAATGTAAAGAAGCCACATTTCCTACCTCAATTGCGAGCAATACCAACCCAAAACCACGTGATAGACACTGACAATGCGAATGCAGCGTTAATGCTCCCTAGGGTCCTCCCGAGGACCGATAAAATCTGATAATTATGCATAAGTAATCTTTAGGTAAATTTCAAAATAAATATAACACACTCAAAAATTACTATTGGCCTTCTAATAGTAAACTATGGTCCCAAAATCTTCAAAATAATTTTTAAAACACTCTCTATAATTTCTGGGAATTTTCTGTAATTTTTGGAATTTTCTGATATTTTCTGGAATTTTTAATAAATATTAATTTGGCTAAAAAGTCAAACTACAGTCAAACTTGGTCAAAATGATCAACTAAGGGTCCCACATGGTAGGGCCTTCCAAGACGAGTCCAACGGTCAAATTTGGGGTTCATATGATTATCGTATGGCTTTTAAATGCGTGAGAACACGGTATGGTACACAGATGCACCCACACAGGATCATAGACCTATGGGGTCATCTTCAACCTCCCGCGGGTTGAATTGTGTAACCGGGTTACACCGTGTGTTCAACGGGCCAACTTCGACGATTAATATCTCCCTTGTTTCTTAACCGTTTTCAGTGATTCAAGTGTCGAATCGAAGCTCATGCAGAGTACTACGTGCGACTATAAATTGTTCATTCAGAATCTTATAAAATCATATTCGTTTTTAAGCCTAAAGTTTCGGGTTTTCATGATCCAAAATTCTAAAATTTCTAAAACTTCAACCTACAGTCAATTTCTCTAAAATTTGACACTACCATGGTGTTCCTTGGTCCCAAAAACATAAAATATGATCATCCTTTCTAAGAATAACATAAGAAAATAAAATTGCATATACATATATATATATACACAGTACGTGATATATATATATATATATAAAATCAACGATAGAGGAGGTGAGGATTTTACCTCACTAAGAGAGCTCCACGAACTCAGCCAAAAACCTCTACCAGACCACTCTGTTTTTTTTCTCCTCTGTTCTTCCTCAATTTCTCTCTCTCTGTTGCTCTTTCTCTAACTCTCTGTCTCGATCCCTCTATACATATAAATATAACCAAAGCAGATGCAAGTGGTAGGTGCAGCTAATGATTCCTCTATACATATATATATATATCCAAAGCAACCGCAAGTGGTGGGTGCGGCTATGGGTGCGGCTAATGATCCCTCTAACATATATATATATCCAAAGCAAATTGAAGTGGTGGGTTCAGCTAATGATCCCTCTATATATATAAATAATTTAGGTCATCACATTCTACCCCTCTAAAAAGAAATTTCGTCCTCGAAATTTGTACTAACCTCCCGAATCGAAAAGATGCGGATATTTTCCTCGAACATCTGACTCTAATTCCCAAGTTGCTTCCTCGATGCCGTGATGTTGCCAAAGAACCTTTACGAGAGAGATGACTTTATTCCTCAACACTTGTTCCTTGATGTCCAAAATCTGAATTGGTCGCTCTTCATATGTAACATTTTCTTGGAGCTGGATATCTGGTATAGATAGAACATGAGATGGATCTGGCTCGTATTTCCTAAGCATTGAGACATGAAAAACATCATGTACATTCCCCAACTGTGAAGGTAAAGCCAACTGGTAGGCCACTTCACCCTTTTTATCAATAATCTCGAAATGACCAACATATCTCGGTGCTAGCTTGCCTTTCTTCCCAAATCGAAAAACGCCTTTCCTAGGTGACACCTTTAAAAACACAAAGTCCCCAACTTGAAACTTCAAATCTGTCCTACGCTTGTCTGCATAACTCTTCTGTCTACTTTGTGCAGTGCGTAAACGATCACGAATGATCTGAATCTTTTCTGTTGTTTCTTTCACTAACTCTGGTCCAAGAAGACTGCTTTCTCCAACTTCTGTCCAACATACAGGAGATCGACACGGTCTCCCATATAATGCCTCGAATGGTGCCATGCCAATGCTAGCCTGATAACTGTTATTGTAGGCGAATTCTGCTAAGGCCAAATGTTTACTCCAACTACCTCTGAAGTCCAAGACACAAGCACGCAACATATCCTCGAGAATCTGAATGGTACGCTCTGATTGTCCATCTGTTTCTGGATGATGAGCCGTACTGTGATGAAGTTGTGTTCCTAAAGCTTTATGTAACGTACGCCAAAACTCGACGACAAAACGAGGATCTCTGTCGGATACAATAGAAACTGGGGTTCCATGGAGTCTAACGATCTCATTAATGTACACCTGGCTTAAGGTACTCAATGAATCTCCGACCCGAATAGGCAAGAAATGTGCTGACTTCGTCAACCGATCTACGATCACCCAAACTGCATCATGACCCTGTCGTGTACGAGGTAACCCTGTGACAAAATCCATTGTGATGTATTCCCACTTCCATTCTGGCACTGGTAATGGTTGTAGTAAACCTGCTGGTCTCTTATGCTCCGCTTTCACTTGTTGGCACGTGAGACACCGTGAAACAAATCTTGCGACGTCCTTCTTCATACCGCTCCACCAAAATTGTCGTTTCAGATCCTGATACATCTTCGTACCGCCTGGATGAATAGAGAACCTAGAACGATGAGTCTCACTAAGAACATCTTCACGAATCTGACCAGTAGGAACGTAAATCCTGCCCATGAATCGTACACTGCCATCACTAGAAACTAACCAACCTTCTGGTGCAGTACCCTGAGTTATCGAATTACGAATGGCTATGCACTCTAGATCGTTTTGTTGTGCCTCTATCACTCTGGTGATGAGATTTGGTTGTGCAACTAGATTGCTCAGATGAGTTGTGAAAGCATCTTTATTGGGATGTAATTCAAAATCCTTGAATGCAACCCACATCTTCCACCGTTGAACTGCTAAACAGCTCATCATTGCTTGTGACTTCCTGCTCAAGGCGTCTGCTACAACATTCGCTTTACCCGGATGATAATGAAGTGAAAAATCATAATCATCAAGGTATTCCATCCATCTACGTTGCCTCATATTCAATTCTTTCTGTGTAAATATATACTTCAAACTCTTATGATCAGAGTATACATCAAATTTCTCACCATACAAATAGCATCTCCAAATCTTCAATGCAAAGACCACTGCTGCTAACTCCAAGTCGTGTGTTGGATAGTTCACCTCATGCGGTTTCAACTGTCGAGAACCGTATGCCACAACACGCCCGTGCTGCATAAGAACGCATCCTAACCCTCGATATGAGGCATCACAATATACATCGTAACCCTCACCACTAGTAGGAACAATAAGAACTGGAGCAGTAGTCAACCTCTTCTGCAACTCCTTGAAAGCTTCCTCACAAGCATCATCCCAAATAAATTTCGCGCCCTTCTTGGTCAATTTCGTCAACAATGCAGCAATGCGAGAGAAATTATCGACGAAACGACGATAATAACCAGCTAATCCCAGAAAACTGCGAATCTCTGTAGCATTGGTCGGTCTTCCCCAATTAAGTATTGCCTCCACCTTTGCTGGATCTACTGAGATGCCTTCCTCAGTAATCACGTGGCCTAGAAACTTTACATCATGAAGCCAAAATTCACATTTCTCTCTCTTTCCATATAACTGATGCTCCCTCAATATTTGCAACACTTTCCTAAGGTGCCTCTCATGCTCTTCTTGCGTCTTTGAGTATATGAGAATGTCGTCCACAAACACCACGACAAACTGATCCAAGAATGGTTTAAACACCCGGTTCATCAGGTCCATGAATGCTGCTGGTGCATTCGTCAAACCGAACGGCATCACCAAAAACTCGTAGTGCCCGTAGCGAGTTGCAAAAGCTGTCTTTTGGATGTCTTCCTCTTTGACTCGAAGCTGATAATAGCCAGAGCGCAAATCAATCTTTGAAAAGAAATGCGACCCCCTTAACTGGTCAAATAAATCATCAATGCGGGGCAAAGGATAACGATTCCTAATTGTAGCTCTGTTTAGCTTCCTATAGTCTACGCACAATCTGAAAGAACCGTCCTTCTTCTTAACGAACAATACTGGTGCACCCCATGGCGAAGTGCTAGGACGAATAAAACCTTTACTCTCCAACTCTGAGAGCTGCTTTTTCAACTCTGCTTGCTCTGCAGGAGCCATCCTGTATGGAGCAATAAAAATAGGAGATGTGCCTGGATATACCTCAATGGTAAAGTCTAACTCTCTTTTAGGAGGTAGACCTGGCAACTCTTCTGGAAAGACATCTGGAAATTCCCGTACAACAGGAATATTTTCCAATTTAAGCTCAACATGTTCCTCCAACTCCAAGGCTGCCAATGAGCTAAGCAGACCTGCAATTTGAATACGGCGAGCAATCTTCTTCGATTGAGGAAAAGGAAGAGAAACACTTCTTTCTCTGTAGAAGTGTAAAATAGACCCATCCATTTTATGGAGAGTCACCTTTTTCTGGAAGCAATCAATAATTGCATGGTACGACGATAACCAATCCATGCCTAAAATCACATCATAACCAGAAATACCTAGAGCAATGAGATCTACCGTTAACTCCTGATCACCAATTCGAATGAAGCAGGAACGACAAATCACACTTGTTTGGATACCCACACCCATTGGTGAGTCAACACTGAGCACGTGTCCCAAGGGCTCAAATGTCAAACCCAAACGAGAAGCACAAGAAACATCTATAAAGGAATGTGTGGCACCCGTATCAATTAATACTCGAACCCATGAACTATAAAGAAAAAATGTACCTTCCACGACTGCATTTGATGTCCCAACACCTGGTGGGATCAAAGCGAACACCCTGCCTGTAGTATTTGCACTATGCCCTCCTCCTCTAGGCTGTTGGGTCTGAATTGGGCGAGTAGTCGAGGCTTGCTGAGATCCTTGTGATCGAGAGAACTGGCGCTGGTTTTGTTGTTGTTTCTGCTGTTGTTGTAAGCCATATTGCATTGTGTGTGGAGGGGATCGTTGGTTCCCAAACGATGGGCAGTCAATCTTAATGTGTCCTGGTTGTCCGCACTGATAACAAATGATTTGTCCACTAGAATTCCTCCCAGGCAGAGTAGGAGGTTGATAAGGGTAACTCCTTTGTCGCCCATCTGAGGACCCATAACTAAAACTACCACCGCTACCCTGACCTCGATTTACGCGCCGTCCTCCTGAGTGATACCCATCAGATTGCTGACTCTTACCCTGCTTCTGGCTAAAGCTCTGATCTTTTTGGTCCCCACTTCTAATTCTCTGTTTGTCCCTTATCTTCTTGGAGTCTTCTAAAGTCGCCTCCACTTCCGTGGCGCTGTCAACTAGCTCTGTATAATTTCGAATCCTACTTCCTGCAACAAGGTCTCGAATCTGAGGCCTCAATCCCCATTGGAACCTTTTTGCTTTGTCAGCTTCCGTTGCCACGATAGATGTAGCATAACGAGAAAGTTCTGTGAAGCGTGCATCATACTCTGCCACCGAAAGATTCCTTTGTACCAGGTTTAGAAACTCTTGTAACTTCTTATCTCGATATGATTCTCTGAGATATTGGTTTAGAAACACACCCTCAAACTGTATCCAGGTCATGGCTCCCACATCTTGAGAGCGCACCACCTGCTGCCACCAAAAGTCACCATCACCCCGTAGGTAATGAGAAGCAAACTCTACCTTATACTCCTCGGGTATACCAACAATCTTAAGTAGCTTGTGGACCTCTAGAAGCCAAATTTCAGCTTCCTGCGGATTTGTCTCACCACGAAAAGTAGGAGGATCCATCCGCTGAAAATTCTGAAAATGTGTAGCCTTGGTTAATTGTGTGTCAGGAACTGCAGCTCTAAGAGTAGGCTGCTGAAGTATCTCGTTCTGACGTTGCAATAGGGTAGTCAACTCCCGTATAGCATCAGTCATATCGCCCCTTTCTTCAGTATGAGGAGCGGAAACTCCACCTCTAGTTCTAGCTTGTGAGGTGTGAGAAGGCTCAGGAGAAGATCTATCTCGAGCACGTGGCATCCTATAAAAATCATTTAGTAAATATTCGAAACTATCTATCAAATACTCACGTTAAAAAAAAAAAAAAAACAACTGGGATTGTGTAAGTTACAAAAATCACGTCAAAATGTTGATAAAATCGTAATATTCCTCTAATTTCTTGATGTCTACTCACAAGCATATGTATGATGCATGAGACACTTCTAACTCACTTAATTGACACATATGAAGTGCATGTAATCCCAATTCGGATCTACTAATGAGCTCTGATACCAAAAATTGTCACGCCCCAACTCGGAGAGTCGACACGTGGATAAAAGTCAAAGTAAAAAGGTGTACACGTGGATAAGTCAGAGTATAAAAGTTGCGGAAGACTTAGTCAAATCCACGTGTATTTTTTTTTTTATAATATTTTTAATAATAATGGTGCCAGCTCATCAATAATACCCAAATAATTAATATGAAATGTTATGCTCACACATCATGCCCATAATAATATATGGTCTCAAAATAATGCCAACATCCCTGGCACATAGGTTGGATTCAAACTATTCAAGGTTCATTAAGTAATAATGGTAATAACAATAATAATAATAGAAATGTCCATACATCAAAATAACATAGTCTCTATGTAATGCACGTGCATCTATCCTCATCCATGACTATGTTAGTATGCCACCTTCAAGTTCCAACCTCAAATTATGCCACTAGGCATCCGCCATCGGCAAACCCTCACTCATCACCTGATCATCTGAAATAATAATAGGATGAGCTGCAAAGCCCAATAGGAAATATGTGTGGATTCTATACAATTAATATATGTGCAGATACATGGTATATGAATTAAAATCATTTAATAACTCAAAATCAAATATCAGTCACAAATCAATACTTTGTGTGGGTTTTGAGTTAATTTCCCAAAATTCTCATAGTATCTTCAATTCCCAAGACTATGGATCAAACCATGCATCAACCGTCGCTAATCACAGGTTACGTCGTCACGTCAACCCCCGGCTCAGCCAAGCACGAAAATAACCAACACCTACGCGGCGTTCTTCCTCGAGGGTTTCAGGGTCTTTCACCCAAGGGCACTTTACCCTGCTTGCTATTCGCGGAGTATTCTCAACGCAGGACACCACTTCATTGTGATGCCCCCACCCGTTTGATGCATACCAAGACCCAAGGTCCATATCTCCAAAACATTTTCCATCATTCAAATAAATATCCGAGTGTCCAAAAGTATCCATATACATGTTTGATAAATTTCTAGAATTTCAATAACATTTCTAAAGCATTTCCAAGTAAACAACATTTATAAAGCATTTTTCCAAGATCCAAGTATCATGAAAATTCCACACATTTAACAGATATTTCACAATAACATTTAAATGAGTATATAACCATGTATCTTTAAGGAACAATATAAAACAGTCGTATCAAATGATATATTGAAGGATTCTTTAAATTTTGAACAAGTAATAAAAATATTTGGTTATAAATCAGTGGGAAAATCCAAAAATATCATTAAGGCATTTAAAATCACATTTATAGAACAACACCATATTAAATGTAAAGAAGCCACATTTCCTACCTCAATTGCGAGCAATACCAACCCAAAACCACGTGATAGACACTGACAATGCGAATGCAGCGTTAATGCTCCCTAGGGTCCTCCCGAGGACCGATAAAATCTGATAATTATGCATAAGTAATCTTTAGGTAAATTTCAAAATAAATATAACACACTCAAAAATTACTATTGGCCTTCTAACAGTAAACTATGGTCCCAAAATCTTCAAAATAATTTTTAAAACACTCTCTATAATTTCTGGGAATTTTCTGTAATTTTTGGAATTTTCTGATATTTTCTGGAATTTTTAATAAATATTAATTTGGCTAAAAAGTCAAACTACAGTCAAACTTGGTCAAAATGATCAACTAAGGGTCCCACATGGTAGGGCCTTCCAAGACGAGTCCAACGGTCAAATTTGGGGTTCATATGATTATCGTATGGCTTTTAAATGCGTGAGAACACGGTAAGGTACACAGATGCACCCACACAGGATCATAGACCTATGGGGTCATCTTCAACCTCCCGCGGGTTGAATTGTGTAACCGGGTTACACCGTGTGTTCAACGGGCCAACTTCGACGATTAATATCTCCCTTGTTTCTTAACCGTTTTCAGTGATTCAAGTGTCGAATCGAAGCTCATGCAGAGTACTATGTGCGACTATAAATTGTTCATTCAGAATCTTATAAAATCATATTCGTTTTTAAGCCTAAAGTTTCGGGTTTTCATGATCCAAAATTCTAAAATTTCTAAAACTTCAACCTACAGTCAATTTCTCTAAAATTTGACACTACCATGGTGTTTCTTGGTCCCAAAAACATAAAATATGATCATCCTTTCTAAGAATAACATAAGAAAATAAAATTGCATATACATATATATATATACACAGTACGTGATATATATATATATATATGAAATCAACGATAGAGGAGGTGAGGATTTTACCTCACTAAGAGAGCTCCACGAACTCAGCCAAAAACCTCTACCAGACCACTCTGTTTTTTTTCTCCTCTGTTCTTCCTCAATTTCTCTCTCTCTGTTGCTCTTTCTCTAACTCTCTGTCTCGATCCCTCTATACATATAAATATAACCAAAGCAGATGCAAGTGGTAGGTGCAGCTAATGATTCCTCTATACATATATATATATATATCCAAAGCAACCGCAAGTGGTGGGTGCGGCTATGGGTGCGGCTAATGATCCCTCTAACATATATATATATATATATCCAAAGCAAATTGAAGTGGTGGGTTCAGCTAATGATCCCTCTATATATATAAATAATTCAGGTCATCACAAGAAGTGCCTAATCCTCTATGGGCAATTTGTCTCAAATCAACAACCTCTTGACATAGCTTCCTAAGACAATTACCTACATTGTCCCAACTCAAGATAGGATTTCTAGAAGACCTAGAAGAACCATTCTTAAGATGAAAACAATTAGGACGAATGTGACCCATCTTACCACAATGATGGCATACAGGAGTACTCCTAGGAGAGGATCGATTGCAAACATAAGGAATATCATATCCATTAAACCTCTGTACTTGCCTATAGAAGTCACTATCTACCTTCCTAGGTGGACTATTCCTAGGTAACTCTTGATTTTTCCCTAAGACTGGGCATCTAGGTCTAATATGTCCTTTCAAGCCACAATGGACACAAGTAGGGACTTGCTTTGAAGGCACAATAGGTAGAAGAATAACAGACTGAATAACTTGAGACTCTTGAGCCTTGACAAACATTGTTTTAGATGAACTAGGAGTAACCCTATCACTAACAATACCTAAACCACGCCTATCACTAGAACACATACAAAAGCAATAAATCCTAAATACTCCATAACTCTAGGAATAACATGAATGACATAGATAAGATCAAACCTAGGGCACTATGGATAGTTTACAGTCTTTGCAGACCATAGGTAGTTTAATGTCATTTAGAACAAGAAGCCAACTCAACTAGAATCTAGACCAATGCCTTTACCCTTATCCTTTTGCACAACACTGACAAGTGGGGTATGACATTCAGAATCCTTTTTCTTCACCCATTCTTTCCTAACAATGAATCTTTCTCTAGGAAAACTCACAACTTGTATAGAATCACTCATAGGATCACAGGAAGAAGTGCCTAATCCTCTATGGGCAATTTGTCTCAAATCAACAACTTCTTGACATAGCTTCCTAAGACAATTACCTACATTGTCCCAACTCAAGATAGGATTTCTAGAAGACCTAGAAGAAACATTCTTAAGATGAAAACAATTAGGACGAATGTGACCCTTCTTACCACAATGATGACATACAGGAGTACTCCTAGGAGAGGATCTATTGCAAACATAAGGAATATCATATCCATTAAACCTCTGTACTTGCCTATAGAAGTCACTATCTACCTTCCTAGGTGGACTATTCCTAGGTAACTCTTGATTTTTCCCTAAGACTGGGCATCTAGGTCTAATATGTCTTTTCAAGCCACAATGGACACAAGTAGGGACTTGCTTTGAAGGCACAATAGGTAGAGGAATAACAGACTGAATAACTTGAGACTCTTGAGCCTTGACAAACATTGTTTTAGATGAACTAGGAGTAACCCTATCACTAACAAAACCTAAACCACGCCTATCACTAGAACTCTATCCTACACCTAACAACTTGTCTAAGGTTTCTTTACCTTTTAACATTTTCTCAAGATCTCCTATCTTAGTCTTCAAGTCTTTCTCAATATTTACTACTCTCAGCTCAAGACTCTTCTTAGACTCAGACAACTCAAACTTCTCCTTTTCAAGTCAAACCACCTCATTAGCAAGAAGTGCTTTTTGAGTGCTCAACTGACTCTCAAGACCTTTAGAATCAGACAATTCCATCTTTAAAGTCTCTATCTCTTTCTCAAAAGTTTTAACCTAAATGTATAGAGATTTATTAGACTTTTTGGTTTTTAAACACTCTTCAAACAACTTATCATAAGCTAATTGAAGGTCTTCTTCTTCTTCATCAGATTTAATCAAATTTTCAGAATTTTCAGAATTAATCTTATCTTTTTCAGACTCTCCCTGACTCTCAGAATCAATAACAATAGATGAGATTTTATCATTAACCTGGTGAATAGAAGTAAATGCTATGAAATTATAGTTATCCTCTTCTCTTTGAGAGGAATTCTCGAAATCCGACTCAGTCTCACTGTCACTCAAAGTAGCATTATATCCCTTTCCATTATTCTAACCACTACTTTGTTTCTTCTTAGTATTAGCACATTTAGGAGCAATATGATCGAAACCATGACATTCATAACATTAAATTTTATCTCTCATCATTCATACCATTTGTTCTTTCCCCTTGAGTTCTAGACTGAGATCTAGACCTATTTCTATCCCTCCTATCTTTATTGGAACTAGAACCACTACCTTTGCTAGAGTTAGATCCATTGTTCCTACTAGAGCTAGCACCATTACTATTTCTAGAATTGGAAACACTACCTCTAGGATTTCTAAAGAATTTTTTTAAATTTTTAACAAAGAAGGCAATGTCCTCCTCAGAAATATCAAATTTAGAGTTAGTCATAGAATCATGTTTGCTAGACTTTTGATTCACAGTACTCAAGACAATCCCTGTATTCTTAGGCTCTCTCTTAGGCTTGCAAAACTTCATCTCATAATTCTGAATTTCACCAACCAAGTCTTCCTTTTTCATGGTATCCAAATCTTTATTATCTTCAATGGAAGTAATCTTAGGAAGGAACCTAATAGGCAAAGATCTAAGGATTTTCCTATTGATTCTAGCATCAGACATAACATCACCTAAAGAAAACCTAGAATTGATAATATCACTCAATCTAGGATTAAACTCATCAAACACTTCATCTTCTTTCATAGTCTCTTGTTCATACAAGGAGTAAGCATTTGAATTTTAGTGTTTATCACGGATAATGTTCCTTCATGGGTTTTTTCAAGAATATTTCAAGCCTCTTTTGCTAACTCACAATGGCTACCCTTCGAAATTCATCTCGAGATATCCCACTGAAAATAGCATTGATACCTTTAGAATTCCATTTCAACTCTTTATAATCTTCTTTGGTCCATTTATCTTTAGGCTTTTTAATGGAAGCACCTTCCACCATAACCATGGGTGGATTGTATCCATCAATCATAGCAAGCCACACTCTCTTATCAATTGATTTGAGATATGGTTGCATAAGAGCCTTCCAGGACCCATAATCCTTACCATTAAAATATGGTATTAAAGGTTTGACAGGCTCTATACTACCAAAATCGAATGAAAAGATCAACACTCAGGTTGTTAAACCTTACAAGTGAACCAAGGCTCTGATACCAATTGAAATTCCGATAATACTAGTACTTTGACCCAGAGGGGGGGTGAATGGGTCTTTAAAAATTTACCAAGTAATTAATTTACCAAATACAATTTTCTATAACTGTTAATCACCAAATCATCTAATTGTATACTAAGTATTTAATATATGAAAAAAATTATGAGTTTAATTAACCTACTTAATTAAATATATCAATGATATATTTTGATCAAGCAAGTTAACAAGACTCAAATCAATCACAAAATATGCAAGCAATTTTTACGTGGAAAACCTTAAAAGGGAAAACCATGGGACCTCGTCCAATTTGAGCAATCTATTATGAGTAATCAAAGAATACAAGATTTACCCGACACACGACATACCAATTCTTACTCCACGCGAAACTCCTCGAGTCTTATTCCATGCAACGCTTCTAATCTTTGATTTATAGCCGCACTTGTCAATTCCCTCAAATCCGCCTCATGTGAATCCACTCCCACGAACTAGCAAGTCCAATCTCCATCGCAACGGCTCCGGTAAGCACCGGCCACACACACTCAAGGTTGTGTTTAGGATTTGGTTTGTGGCATTAGATCATGAATATGAGATGCAACTAGAATGATAGAATCAATGAATAACCTAGTATCAAAGTGTTCTAATGAATAAAAGGCATGAGGATAGTATGGAGGCTAGGGTTCCTTCTCAATGCTCTTTCTAAGGGTTTTTATCTATCAAAAACCTCTCTCAAAAGTCGTGCTATAAGTCCCCTTAAATAACCTACAAGAATCCCAATTAAATAAGGAAAAAGAGTGGCTGGTAAGTAAACTCGAAATAGGAAATCTGCCAACAACCGTAAGTACAGTTGGCCTGACCATAGGTATGGTTGGCCTGACCGTAGGTACGGTTGAAAGCAGAATGCTAATTATGCAAAATTGCTCCTAACTGTAGGTACGGTTTGCTTGACCGTAGGTATGGTTGTATGTAAAGAGCTATTTTTGGCTTCCTACAATATTCTACTTCCTCAATCATCTCCAATGGTACCTATCATGAAACACAAAGGCTAGAATGATAAATTATATGCCAAAAACACTTCCAACGATTAGAGGGACTTCCTATAGTTTATGAAACAAAGAAAATAATGAAGAATAAATGCAACTTAAATATATAGGAATGCTAAATATGAATATGCAATGAATCTAATACCACTTACCATCCCAAACATATGTAAGAATAAAGCTTCAATGAAAGTCTTTGAGAATGCACCTTGAGCTTCAATCTTGACAAATTGAACTCAACCTTGGGATGAATTCAACTCACTTAAACAATAGCAACTTGACTCCTTTTGGAAACGGAAAAGCCAACATATACAAATTTGGTCTTTACTAGATGATTCCTTGGCTATAGAGAACTAGGAGGATGACGTGCTACGCGCATGCTTATAGTTATTTACCAGTATGTAATTTGTGGTATTAAGTTAAATGGATCCTTTTTTTTCATTAAAAAAAATATATTTATGTCGGCAAAAAATAATATTATTACTCATGGATAAAAAGGTTTACAAGAACAATAAACCCTACTCTACCAGAGACGAAAAAACCATACCCAATCTCTTGAGAACAAAAGGACAAGATTCCACTCCTAGCAAGGTGCTACAAAACCATACGCAATCTCACAACAGGCCTATCTAGCAATCTCATCAACTAGGAGCACAAGTGATCCCAAAAATACATTTCAAATTCTTCAATTGGGAGAATAAGCAATCTCTTTGATTAAGTCTGATGCTGAGGGGTTAGTTCTTCTGCTTGGGCATCTTCTTACAACTTATTCATTGAATCTGATTCATCTGTGGCTGTATATTGGGTTATAATTTCGTTAGAATTTGGAAATACAGATTTACTATTATCGAGATCTCAACACTGCGTCACCGGTGCAAGTCTATTGCAATACATCATCAGCCTAGGGAGGTAAACTGCATAGCTGATTGGATGGCAAAAGGGGGTGTCAGCAGGATCATTCCTTTTCTAGCTTGGCTATAAGGGGTTAGGGGATGTTTTCCTTTGTTCTACCCTGTTTTTTCTTCTCTTTTTTATCATCGTTCAGGGATTGGGTGTTCATGTTATGGGTTGGTGTTTTGTCATCAGGTGCTGTGCTTTTGTCCACTGTTTTCTTTTGTTTTGTTGTGCTCTCGTCACTGCTCATCAGGTGCTGTACAGTGCTCCGGTGTTGTGCTTCAGTGCTGTGCTGTGCTGTGCTCAGGAGTTGGTGTTTTGGGTGTTCTGTTTTGTCATATCGCCCTTGTTTTGCTTTGTTTTATCTTCGTTCTAGGTTTGGGTTCTATTCTGGGTTTAGGTATTTTTCTTTTTTGGTGTTGTGCTTTTGAGGGGTGTATCTTGCCTTCTTTTTCTTAATATATATAATTTTTTTGTTGATAAAAAAAAAAAAAAAAAAAAAGTAAGTAGTGAGACTTAAGATGAATAGGCAAGATATAAAAGTAGGGAATGCAGAGATTATGGCAGTTCATCATTTCCTAAAAGGTGAAAAAGTTCTAATAGTGTTAAATCTTTAACAACAATTGTTGAAAATATATCACATCTTAGATCAGCCAAATATTGGGTTTGACATATATAGCTTCATATACTTGTTTAGGCCCTCCACTTACAAGCTTAGGCTTTTAAGTTGGAAACTTAAATAGGAATGCGTACTTGCCCAAAGATTGCATTTGCATGCTGCACAGCCCCATAGCAGGTTAGACCAAAGCATCAAAATGATCTAAAAATATATAGCAGTACATGCTCGCCCTAAATCAAAGTAGAACGATATACGGAAGGGAATATTAAGTTTGTAGCCTGACCACTGATATTCATAATGCACATGCACCTATACCAATTTAAATTAAGCCTACCTTCACTCCCTTAGTTTGCATCACCCAACTCTATATCACTAACTACTTGTTTTTGCATCATCTCTATCATAACTCACCACCAAGGGTGGAGCTAGTAAGACCCAAGGGAGTTGGCTGGATATATATAGATATATATTACCTATAATTTTTCTTCCAGTTAAAGATTTGGCTGTACTGAAATTTTTTTGGTCCTATAGGTTTTTTTACCCACCTTTGTAATTAGTTTTTTACCCCTTCCTTTTCATAAATTTCCTCATCTTCTATTGATTCAAAATTTGTAATCATCCCACATTTTCTTTTCTTTATCACTTATCTTTCATTACCCTGTTGTAAATAATATATATATATAAGCTGAATCAAATTTTGGCCCACCACCACTCACTACTCACCATTGGATGGATAATGCTAGCTATCCTGAAAAAATTCCCGAAAAGTGTTGCCTGACTTACGTGGATGGTGAGGTGGCTAAAACATGTTACCCTATTTCCTTTCCATATGGATGTGTATTTAGGCGGGAGAATCTAAGTTTTTATAAATAAAAAAGCAAAAGCTGTAAGGGGCCCACTAAATAGCTTGACTTCACCCATCATTTTCTCCTCTTCCCTACCCCACTCTCTCTCCTGTGTTCTACCCCATACAAAAAAGCAAAACCCATTCCTCTTTTCCATGATTCCCATATGCCTTATGTCTAGCAACAACAAATTTGGTTCTCTCTCCATCACACGAGGCTCACAACCTAACAGTTCAGCTTCTGAGGTAAGTTGACATTTTTTTTTCCCTCGTTTGTTTACTGAGAAAGTTGAGTTTTTTTTTCTTTTGGATCCGTTTTGTCGTCCAAAAACTAGAGTTGAAGTCAAGATTTCTTTTTGGATTCAATGCTCTTTTTTTTTTTTTTTTGCTCTCTTTTGGGACCATTTGGATGTCGAAAAAGTGGAGTTTGCCAGAATCATGGAGTTCAAGACAGAACTCTGTTGGATTTGTCAAGTAGAGAAAGTTAAGAATTTTGTTTTTTTTATTTGTGTGTGTGTGTGTGTGTGTTTCTTTTGATTTGTTTGGTTGTTGAGGAACTGGAGTTGGAAGTCGAGATTTCTTTCCCGATACTCTTTTTCCCTTTTGGACCCCGTTTGGTTGCCGAGAAAGTCTTGTTTTGGTATGTTTTAGTTTTCTTAAAATGTATTTTACTTGCTGTTTTTGTTTTTGTTTTTTTTTTCTTTTGATGAATTATTTGCGGACTTAAAATGACATTATTCTCATGGAGTATTTTTTATTTCATATTGCTCTCTCTGTTTTTCATTTTCTTCCACCATTTTGACAATTTAGGATGTTTCCATATTGTATTCATATTTTTGTTTAATAAGCACAAATGTGAATATGTTTTTAATTACCCTTTTAATTTTTATTAAAAAACAAACAAAACACAAATAGTTATCGATTGTCTAAATAATAATAATAGAAAAAAAAACATAGCATATGATTAGTGAAACCCTTTTTTTTGCCTTTCCTAATTTGTCTTTAATTTAATTTAATTTTTTTATTTTGGTGAAATTCCATGTTTCTGCATATATAGCTTATGAGTAGATAGTGTTATTCTCTTGTCTAATTTATGTTTGTATGTATTCTATTTAAGAACTTTGTAGAAACTAAAGGATAGATGTGAGGAGAATGAAGCAGATGATATTTTCTCAAATAAAAATAAATTTGATGAGAATAAAGTAGTTGAATCACCCAAGGTCGGGATGCAGTTTAGCTCTATAGATGATGGTTATCAATATTATGCTAATTATGCATTTATGCTCAACAAGAAGGGTTTGCTGTGCATAGAAGATCCTTAAAATGCGGAGATGATGGGACATTGAGATATGCCACATTTTCTCGTGCTCGTGCTAGAAAGGCTCAACCTGCAAAGAATCCAGTGAAGTTAAACCTCACAACAAAAACGAATTGCCCAGCTAAGTTTAGTTTAACATTGCAACTTTATGGGAAGTTCAAATTGACCACTATTGAGTTAGAACATAATCATGCATTGAGTCTAGGCAAAACACGATTTTTTAGATGTAACAAGAAGTTAGATCCACACGTAAAAAGAAGACTTGAATTAAAATGATTAAGCTGGGATATGTCCTAAAAGGAATCTTTATTCTTTGTTTGTTGAAGCTAGGGGATATGAGAATCTATCATTTGGTGAGAAAGAATGCCGAAATTACATTGAGCAAGCACGAAGATTAAGACTTGGAGTGGGAGATGCTCAAGCAGTCCATAACTATTTTGTTAGAATGCAAGCTAACAATTCTAACTTTTTTTATCTGATGGACTTGGATAAGGATTTCCGTTTGAGGAACTTGCTTTGGGCCGATGCAAGAAGTAGGGGAGCATTTGAAGCATTTGGATATGTTGTCACATTTGACACAACTTATCTCACAAATAAGTATTGTATGCTTTTTGCTCCTTTTGTTGGAGTGAATCATCATGGGCAATCAGTGTTGTTGGGATGTGGTTTGTTGTCAAATGAAAATATTAAGACATTTGTATGGCTATTTAAGGCTTGGTTAGCTTGAATGTCATGGTGTCCTCCAAGAGCGATAATCACTGACCAATGCAAAGCCATGCAAAGGGCTATTGAGAGGGTGTTTCCAAATACTCGGCATCGGTGGTGTTTATGGCATATAATGAAAAAAGTTCCTGAGAAGTTGAGATATTATTCTCAATATGAAGGTATTAAGACAACTTTTCAAAATGTTGTTTATGATTCTTTCACCAAAGATGAGTTTGAAGAAGGATGGACAAAGATGATTAAAAAATACGATCTTTATGATAATGAATGGTTGGGAGGATAGTATGATGAGCGGCATCGATGGGTTCCAATTTATTTGAAAGATACTTTTTGGGCGAAAAATGTTAACTACACAATGTAGTGAAAGTATAAATGCAATCTTTGATGGATATGTGCGCCATGACACTTCCTTAAAGCAATTTGTTGAAAAATACAGCAATGCTTTAAAAAGTATTGAAAAAGGAGAACATAGCAGATTATCAGTCTTTTAATTCAAGGTATGAATGTGCAACTAATTTTCACTTTGAGATACAATTTCAAGAAGTTTACACCAATGCAAAGTTTAAAGAGTTTCAAGAGGAATTGATGCAAGGGAAGTTCTATTGTTATCCCAATCTTGTTAAAGTGGAAGGGTCAATATGTATATACCAAGTCACTGAATATGTAGCAGTGGGCAATAGAAGGAAGGATGTGGTTTTTTATGTTTATTTCAATGAAGTTGAATATGATGTGAAGTGCATGTGCCAATTATTTGAGTTCAAGGGGATTATGTGTAGACACTCTCTTTTGGTACTCACCCAAAGAAGAGTGCAACAGGTTCCACCTAAATACATTTTACCTGCTTAGAGGAAGGACATAAAGCAGAAATACAATTATATTAAGAGCAGTTATGATGATTCGATTGATAAATCGCAAGCACTACTGTAATGCCTCGTATTTACGTAAATCTTTTTATTTAATTATTTATATATTTAATGTGTAATGGTTAATTTAAATTATTAGTTAATTTTACTATACACATAATTATTGGGATTAAATATAATCGTGAATAAGATAACTGCGTAACCAAACACTAGTATTGGAAGTAATCCAAATTAGCGTAGGGTTTTGTGCCATTATATAAGACCTTATAATAGAAGTTATTCTTTTTGATTAAAAATGATAGAGAGAGAGAAAGAGAACTGTAATCAACTCATAGAGGTAGAAGGTTCTGACTGCTTTAAGGATTGTTTCGTCTTCACCTTCGTCTGGAGTACTCTCAGGTGAGAAAAGCATGCAACAACTTTTTCAGCCCATAGCTATACCTATTAAGTTATGTTTATATATATATATATAGATATACCGTAAAATAGGCTAGTGCTTTAAGGTTATCATGTACTGACAAAGTTAAAAGAAGGCAAAAGTTTAGATTGTTGGAAAAAAAAAAATATTGGGGAAGGTTGAACTTTGATGGTGACGTGATGGGCATTTGTACAACTAATATGTATATAGATATATATATATTAAATGACATTCGGTCATGATTTGTTGGGTTGCTCATCAATTCAAAGACATTCACAAATCCTAAAGTACAATGCCTTTATTATCAATAAAAAATAGAAAAAAAAAAGTTAAAGAAAAAGTGGTTTTCCTTGGGTTACAATCTGATCGTGTAAAAGGGGGTGAAAAGCTATGATTATATATATATAATGGTATGAAGCTTTTTGTAAAAGTCGAGTTGTAGATTTTTGAGTAAAGAATGGAGGTTTTAGGAATTGAGTTTTGGGTAAAGTGTAAACAGTAAAGGCTTTAGATTAGTATATGAATATAAATAATATTTGTTGACCGTACTTGTAGAAAGAGTTGGGAAAGGACAAATTATCTAGTGTATGCATGCCTATTCTAGCATTAAGCTAGTATATAGTATATATTATGTATAGTATGTATTTTAGGCATTAGAATCACATGTTGATTCATACCACATGATCAAAAAAAAAAAATTTAGTGTAGGTCTGATTATTGATAAAGTATAGTATCGATTTTAGGTTCTGAATAGCGTTGATATTATTAGGACCTCAATCACTTGGATTTTTGAATGTTTGGTCTGAGGTAAGGGAATTTACACAATGTATCGCCCTCTTTGATTAAATAAAAGTAAATCTGATTTTTATTCATCTTTTGTGAGCCAATGATTTATGAACAATTGTTTTCAAAATCATTTCATTATCAAAGTGTTTATTTCTTATGTACTGTGGGTCAAGCAAAAATAGTTATTTATTGAAATTGTTTTATATATGTGTTTGAATCTACATTACTTGTGAAAGATATTTGCCAAATGTTTTTTTTTGTATAAGTGTGAACTCTTGTTAGATTATTGGTCCGTCCTAGTAGGGGATTTTAATACTGTTGGAAAATTGGTCTATACCAGCAGGGGATTCTAATACTATTGGTCATCAGTACTGATGTAGTGTAAAGTCTCATGATAATGGGCGCCTATAAGTGTGAGTATAGCCAAAGGAAGTACTTGTATGAATTAGTGTTTTATTGATTTGTATTATATGAATAAGTGATTCTAAAGTGACTTATCGAATGCATTGTGATCGAAAGTGTTTCAGTGTTATTGTTTATTGAATTGAAAGTAAGAGAATTATTTCTAAAAGTTTATATGCCTACTGAATTAGAAGAAATGATTTATTATGAAACTTTATTGTTTTGTTACTCATGTTTTTTTTTTTTTTATTATTTAAATTAATCATGCGAATATGCTTGACTTCTTCCCGCATTTATTGTGTAAAGTTTTCTTGCTGAGCTTTATGCTCACCCCTTATATTTTTCCCTACAGATGATTAGCTTGATGTGAGTGGCCGTCGCGTACGAAGAGTTAGGGTGTCGATGGCTTGGTCTGCTAGTTTAATTAGGACTTTTATTTTAGTAGTTAAAAGAATTAGTTTATTATTTCAGTGGACGTTGTAGTAGGTTATTGGAGATGACAATTTACTTTGATGGATATGGATTTATCTAGTTATTTCAATTAATGGTTGAGACTTTCATTATGCTATGGCTTGAATTTTATTGTGGATGGATTATTAGAGACAACTTTTTTTTTTTTTTTTTTTTATAGGTTGATATTGTTAGTGGTTTGGCCTTTATGTGGCGTAAACCTTTGTGATTTGTGACAATCATGTCGCCAAATCCAGTCTTTTGGGTTTGGGGTGTGACAACTATGGTATGACAAGATGATGAAAGAGATGTAAGAAGTGGCAGCACTAGCAACAGGATTTGAAGAGAGCTGTAACATTGTGATGAGTGATATGGCTGAATTAAAGAGTTAATTGCTTGGCAAGGAATCAACAAGTAGGAGCAATCAACCCACTCAAGTTACATCAGTTGGTTCGCCAAAATGTGCAGATGATAACAATGGATTACCAAGAGCAAGTAACAAGGTACTTTCTCACTTGATTGTTAAAAGTAAAGGTCGGCCACGAACTAATAGACTAGTGTCCGAAGGAGAGAAAGTGGTGGAAAGAATAAAGAAGAAACAAAAAAAAGGTATATTAACTATATGTTTTATGTAGGAAAATATGTTTCTTTTCCGCAAACCAAACTTGTTCATTAATTTTTTTTTTTTTCTCATTATACTTACAGGGTTTCGAGGAATAAGGCCTCAAAAATGGTGAAAGTGAGTCTCCACTTACAACCCACATTGTCAATGAGAGTGGAATACAAGAGACGATAAATGTAATGGTATAGATTATTATTTGTTGAAATTTTATCATCTAATGATAACATTACCTTTTTTTATGATTATTTGTAATGTGGATACATGTGGCAATAGGCAAACTCAACTAATGTTTTGGGAGGTAGCTATATCATCGATCCGAATATCTTGAACCAATCACCTGCAGTCAATGAGTTTAGAACAAAAGAGAGTGTAAATACAATGGTATTTTATATCTACTACTTAATTAAATTTGATATAATTAATCTAGTGTAATGCATTATTAATATATATGAGACTTGTTGTGATGTATCTTTATTTGTAAATAGGTAAATCCAAGTCACTTTTTGGATGTAGCTATGCAGAAGCTTTATTTGCTTTAAACCGATCACAGGTATTTAAACCACAGATACCATTTGTGATATTTATAAGATCGTTTACACATTGTAGACACCCAATTTTTGCCCCATCACCTCCAAACAATATCAGTCAACCCGTCAGCAGTGCAATTAGGTTGGACACACTCCATACCTAACTTCATTCACCTTGTCCTACCCACTAGGACAAGACATCTCCCTAGTTCGGCTTCCGAGATCCTAGGGCAAGGAATGGGCACGATACTTGAAAACCCTAAATCGAACCCCTAACACAGCACTAAGTGATTCGATTTCTAACAATCTTTGATCCGATGGTCAATTCAACTGTCCGATCTTCAATTCAATATCCTTAGAGTGGTCTAGGATAATTTGATTGGGAATCAGAGGGCACAAACCCTCTGATCCCCAAATTGCCCTAAATCGAACCCCTAACACAGCCCTGGGTGGTTCGATTTCACATAATCCTTCATCCAATGGTCAATTTAACCGTCGGATCTTCAATTCAATATCCCTAGAGTGGTCTAGGATCATTTGATTAGGAATCAGAGGGCACAAACCCTCCGATCCCCAAAACCCCTAAATCGAATCCCTAATACAACACTAGGTGGTTCGATTTCCCACAATCCTTGATCCGATGGTTAATTCAACCGTCGGATTTTCAATTCAATATCTCTAAAGTGGTCTAGGATCATTTGATTGGGAATTAGAGAGCATAAAACCCTTCGATCCCCAAATTGCCTCAAATTGAACCCCTAACACAGCCTTGGGTGGTTTGATTTCACATAATCCTTGATCTAATGGTCAATTCAACCGTCGGATCTTCAATTCAATATCCCTAGAGCGATCTAGGATCATTTAATTGGGAATCAGAGGGTACAAACCCTCCGATCCCCAAAACCCTCAAATCGAACCCCTAACACGGCACTAGGTGGTTCGAATTCCAACAATCCTTGATCCGATGGTCGATTCAATCGTCAGATCTTTAATTCAATATTTCTAGAGTGGTCAAGGATCATCTGATTAGGAATCAGAGGGCACAAACCCTCCGATCCCCAAATTGCCTTAAATCGAACCCTCAAATCGAACCCCTAACACAGCACTAGGTGGTTTGATTTCCCACAATCTTTGATCTGATGGTCAATTCAACTGTCAGATCTTCAATTAAATATCCCTTGAGTGGTCTAGGATCATTTGATTGGGAATCAGTGGATACAAACCCTCCGATCCCCAAATTGCCCCAAATCGAACCCCTAACACAACACTAAGTGGTTCGATTTCCAACAATCCTTGATCCGATGGTCAATTCAACTGTCGGATCTTTAATTCAATATCCCTAGAGTGATCTAGGATTATTTGATTGGAAATCAGAGGGCACAAACCCTCTGATCACTAAATTGCCCCAAATCGAACCCTTAACACAGCACTAGGTGGTTCGATTTCCAACAATCCTTGATTCGATGGTCAATTCAACCGTCGGATCTTCAATTCAATATCCCTAGAGCGGTCTAGGATCATTTGATTGGGAATTAGAGGGAATAAACCCTCCGATCCTGAAAACCCCCAAATCGAACCCCTAACATAGCACTAGGTGGTTCGATTTCCAACAATCCCTGATCCAATGGTCAATTTAACCATCGGATCTTCAATTAAATATCCCTAGAGTGGTCTAGGATCATTTGATTGCGAATCAGAGCGCACAAACCCTCTGATCCCCAAATTGCCCCAAATCGAACCTTTAACACATTACTAGGTGGTTCGATTTCCAACAATCCTTGATTCGATGGTCAGTTCAACCGTTGGATCTTCAATTCAATATCCCTAGAGTGGTCTAGGGTCATTTAATTAGGAATCAGAGGGCACAAGCCCCTGGGTCCCCAAAATGCCCAAAATCGAACCCTAAAACAACTTTAGGTGGTTTAATTTCTCACAATTTCCCATCTAATGGTCAAACCGACCATTGGATTTTCAATTTAATCCCTCAAGATCAATATAGAACCATTTGATCAAAGATTGGGCCTCACTCAGCTCATGATCAATGAAACCCTAATCACAACGCCCTTTGAGCATTATGCTAGCATCCAAGCCAATCGATCCCACCCTAGAGGGTGCACACTCCACTTTTTGGTCCCAAACCAAGTTTAGGGACCCAAAGTTTTAATCCCCATTCAAGATCAACGGTCGGAATCCATCCGATCGTCGATTAAACACGATCGTGCGATCGTACGGCCCCACAGCAGCGTAGACCACCATTCCTGACCCATCACCCTGGCCCCACCTCATTTAGTAGTGCACACTACCCAAGAAACACAAGTTCCCATGATTAATGATGAGAAATCATCACAAATGTGGAAAATTGGTGCCTACGCTGGCACTACCAGCTTGGGGAAATCTTGCTTTCGGCTTTGCAGCTACCCTATAGCCCTACAGTCGCAATCCAACTGCCTGGATGGGACATGAGCCCACGCTGGCTTGGCCAGCGTGGCCACGCTTGCCATGCCAGCGTGGATAAGGCAGATTGCCTTTCTGCCACTTTTGGACCATTTTGCCCTCATCAAATGAGGTAATTCCTTCACCAAACAAAGCCTAAATGCCCTCAATTTCCCATGTGACAATAATGCCCTTCCAAATGACCGCTTTACCCCTAAAAATCCATTTTTCCCTATAAATAGCCCATATTTTTATTCATTAAGGAGACTTTGGCTTAGATCCCATCCTTTATACACAAAAACCCACTTGAAATCCTAACCATTCCCATCCTTAGTCTTTCCTACCACAAATCATCATAATCCTTCTTACCTAAACACCCATCCATTTTACATTAATCCAATCCCTTTTCATCCATTACAAAAAGCCTACCACATATCCTCTCACAAACACCTCTCACACAAATTTAGGGGCTGATTTTTGGGGAGAATCCAAAGGTTGAACCACCCAATTTGCTTTGGGGTAGCATAGGAAGGACATAAAATTCTCCTGCAGTTTTTTATTACAGAACGACTGTCAATTTCATGTTTTCTGGTTGATAACTTCACATCTGTGACTGGTAACTTCACTGTTACCAAGCTTTTCTTCTTTAATTCACTCCACCACTTCCACCACCACTCCACCACCTTCCAAGCACACTTGGAACCTTCAAAGGAGTATCTTAAGGGAAGATTTTCAAGCTTAGGAAAGGAGCACTCAAGCCTAACTTGGTCAAAGCTAAGGTGAAATCACCTATACAAGGTGAGCATCACTTTTAAATTCATTTATATGCTTTCTTAAATTTCCTCGTGATATCATTATTCAGTGCAGCCTCAACATGTGATTGTCACTCTCTCCTCCTTTGCCCGAGTACGTACATGGACCTTCTAACACGTATCATGAAGGGATCAAAGTCCTGTATAATGGATTAAAGGCAAGGAGACCCTAAACCACCCTTTGCATGCAAACCATTCCAATAGGTTGATAGCACGCATTTTTCATTTCCTTTTATTGCATGTGAGCTTGCATTTGTGATGTGTGAAATGGAAATTTAAGCATATCAAAAGGTTGAGAAGATGTTTAAGCAAAATCAAATTTGGCAAAGTTAGGTTCATGCATACATGCATATTGTTTATACTAACCTTTTCTTGTTTCCTTGTTGGTAATCATAATCAACTTGAACATAAAATAATCCCCATTTGCTGCGGAGTTTATTAGACTTAACTGAATATCCCCATGCTTGAATAAATGGACAAATGCAAGGACTTGGACAAATTCATTCAAAATTATTGTTCTTATTTTTCATTTTATTTATTTAAAGGCTATGGCTTTTCGCTACCCTCCGAGTTGTGGTCGTCGTGACCCTTTGCCCCATCACTTGTACATTTTCAGTTTTCATTTATTTATCTCTTTATTTACTACTTTATTTAAAGGCTATGGCTTTTCGCTACCCTCTGGGTTGTGGTCGTTGCGACTCTTTGCTCCAATGTTTTAGCACTTTCTATTTTGTGGTCACTTGACTCTTTTTATTTTCTGTACATACACTTATGCTTTTCAAAGCAATAAATATTTCATTCATGAATTCCAGACCTTGCCAAGGTTGATTATGTTTATATATCTTTTGACATTTTATATTTATCTTGAAATATCATGTTATGTGGTGTTTTAATTCTATTCCCATGTGAATAAGGTTGTAAATAAAATCTTGAGGTAAAATATCATGCTATGGATAAAAGTTTACAGCATCAAATGCTTAAAAACTCATCCATAGCATAATAGCTTACCATCATCAAATGGATTTAATTAATTGACCCCCCATATTCCAATGAATAACCCTGCCCAGAATTCAAGAACTCCTACATGCCCCCTATGTCACATAGTAAAAATCTAATCCTTAGGAGATTAGTTGATTACACTTTTATTCAATTAATCCAAGTGCGTTTCAAGTTTGGATAATATTCCTTCCTAACCATCATTATGCTACAAAAGCTCTAATTACTTTTCAAAAAAAGGGTCTTTTAGAATTGAAAGTGATTCTTTGCATCTCAAATCCCCGCTGAAAGGTTCAACTTTCAAAAAAAGGTTTTATTCATGCTTGCATGGGATCATTCTCCCACGATTCCTTTTGGACAACATTACCATCTTTATCAAATAAAGATTTCGATTCCAAAAGAGTTTCATGTCGTCACGCAAATTGTTAACGCGTGCATCATTTTCAATTGACGAGTTCATCCCAAAAATGACTCGAATAATTCTTTTCATTAAAAAAAGGGGGCACGCGCTCTCTTTCCAAAAACATCTTTATAACACATGAAGTCAATTTTCCAAAACCACCATTCCATGCAAGATCTCTTTTTTAATCAGGATTAAGAATCATAAAGTTTCACTTTCAGTTTACTCAAACAGAATTCTTTTACACTTCAAAACTGTCCCCATTTCGAATTAAAACACATTTTATCTCCCTTTAAAAGGAATCTTTGTCTTCAAAAGACTGTTTTCTCTTCAAAAGAGAATACCCATTTCTCCTTCCAAATGCTTTCAAAAGGCATCATTTTCTTTATCCATTCCTTCGACTTCAGAAGTCTCGAGTTTTCTCAGAATCCAAAATAGGTTTGCACTTGACATTAATTCTTTAAAAATGGAATCACATCATTTCCATTTCCATCCTTTCATAAAGGATTGATTTTTACCATTGCAAGATAGGGACACTTCCTTTAGGAGTTAATCAATTTGACCTAAAATATCTATGAGAAGGAAGGAAAATTTGTAGTCTTTTCAAAAGGTTCTCATTTGCAAAACCTTAAGGCATGCTTTCCCAAACACCAACACTTACAAAAGATTTTGTACCAATGCCCTTAAGGATCTCTTTTCAAAATAACAGAATTCACCACCCTTTAAAAGGGTATTCTATGTCAAATTATTCGTATAGGAAATCAACAATATCAAATGGGATTTTAATCATAAACATTGTCAAAATCGGGAACCGTTAGATTCAAACGGGCGATGTGGGGTGCTTCACACCTTCCCCATTCGTAACCGAACCCCCTTACCCTCAATCTTTAGTCTCACAGACCACTAGGAGTTATTCAATTTTCCAGTAGGCACTCAGATGGACCTATTGATGATAAGACCTTAGATAGACTTATTTTGGGATCTCAGATGACCCAATTTTCTAACCAACCAAAGGATGTCCAATCATGTCCTCAAACCCTGATTGGTGGCGACTCCATAGCCTTGATAATTCTAGATATGTTTGCATGCATAGGACAGTCAAGACGCCCTTGAAATGAACTCAACACACACCCCCTTCACGCCATGAAAACGAAAGTGCCCCGAGGGTCGTCCCATCTTTAGGAAGAACCCTTTCGTTCCTTTTTTTGGGGTAGCGACACATACTTATATAATGTCTTAATTATTTATGAAATCAATTAGCTAATTGGCTATACATGTTTGGTTTGTGTTGTAGGGAGTTGGAAACACATGAAGCTGATATATATTAGTAACCCTAAGCATATTTGGAGCTGTATAATTCTCTTTTTTGGTGAACTTTTGAAAGAGCAGAGTCATCTATTTTGGAGCTTAAATTTCTTTTGGTTAAATCTCTTTATTGGTGGTATTATAGTTACATGGCTAGTTGTAAATCTTCTTTTTTACTTTTTGTCGACTCCCTTTGTTTGAAATTTTGATGGGGGTGAGGTTTTTTGGAAGTTCCTCTTTTTTCCATGGAGCCTAGGTTTTTTTTTTTTTTTTTTTCCTCTTGTATAAGTCTCATGTACGAGGGTTTACCCCCTTTTTATTTAATACAAATCTTTACCTTACTTAAAAAAAAAAAAAAAAAAAAAAAAAAAAAAAAAAAACAATTGTGTAAATCTATTACTATCATGAAACGCAATGAGATGGGCATATTTAAACATTTTTGCAGGTTTAACATCACAGTTCTTCTTATACTGGTGGAGCTTTGAGCTAGGAGGCTGGATTTTTGAGTTTTGGATAGATTTAAGAAACTGACATTTAATCTTTTTGGTGTATTTGTTAGTGTTATGTTTTGATTTTGAAAGTGTCTTGTTGAAGGTCTTGAACAATATGGCTCTTATGGCTTTTATGTATATTACTTTTATGCAGATTACAAGATTTATTAATTGTCATTACAAGGTGCTCATGGTGTAGTAGTTTAGGTATCATAATTCTATAAATTTGCTTGTCATTCTTTCAGGGTTTACAATAGAAGCAAGCTATGCTTTTTTTTTTCTTTGTTTGTTTTTTTTTAATGTAAATAGATGCAAAGTTTTAAGTTAACGTAATGTTATAGCCACTGTTTAACCAAAGAGGGGAAAGAAATGAAGAGTTAAAACAATTGACCAAAAAAAAGTAAGGACTCATATTTATGTTACACAAATGCGTAAGCATTTTTTTTTTCAATGACCTTGATCACTAGCCATTTTCTACTTGTTTTCATACTTATGTTACAAAAATGCCTGATGGTAGGGGAATGGCATCATGAACAAATGATAAGCCAAGGAAAGAACTTAACTTTGGAGCAATAGGGAAGATCACATATGGATTGTCATTTAAATGAGGGGCGCCTTGGAAGGTTTGGCATGTGATCGATATCATCATATCATATTGTATGCTAATCAAAAAAATTAAAAATTAAAAAAATCATATCATATTGTAACCAGAATCCAAGAGAAAGAATTACACCCTTCTTAAGTTCCCAGTATTGTGATCATTAAGAGTATCAATTTGTGAAATCCTATAAATTAATTGGCACTACCGGAAGGCTTTCTTCTTTATGGGTGTCATCCTAAACCTTTACATTCTCTCCATTTCCAACAATCCAACTGATCCTTCGGCCAAAAAAAAAGAAAAACAAACAAAAAAAACAATAATCCAGATAATGTTCCTGTGAACAATCTCATGTAACAAAAAACTAAATTATATGAGTTTTATCCAGACTATTTGAAGAGTTATGTAATATGCTTCAAGTGTATATAGTCCATTTATACTAACATAAAAAAAAAAAAAAGTATATAGTCCGCATAGCACATTTCCATCAATTTTTCCTGTACAAACCAAAATTGATCAAGAAAATTCCCATGCTTACATTTTTTTCCTTGGTACAATTGAAAAAACTCAAGAAACAAGAAGGAAAAAGGCAAAAAAAAAAAAAAAAAAAATAGAGCTTCTGCCGCCATTGTTCCTTAGATGGTTTTCCCTGCGCTTTTGGGGTCTTCACTACTTGCTTTTGAATGAGCTTCTGCCTCCCTATGAGTTCTGGCCATAGACTTTGTCTTTTGGGCTAGGTTGTAGTTGTTGCCCTTGTAGGTAGTCTTTGTTGGATATCTATACCGCTAGCAGCTTCAGCTAGAGCCTTGTTACATTGGGGTCATACGCATCCAGTCTTGAACTCAGAGATTCCCTGGAATGTAAAGTTCAAATCTTGGGCCTTCCTATTTTCCAAATCCTCACAAATCCAGAATAAGAGATCCATCTTACACCTATGATTCTCGTTCTCGCAGACCCCAACTTCTTGGCAACTAAATGGATCCAAAACTAACACACACAAAACGGATCCAAAAAAAAAAGTCTCAATTTTCTCGGTAACTTTCTTGGTAACTAAATGAGAATAAATTCTCAACTTGACAAATCTAGAAGATATCCGTTTTGGACCCCATCACTCCCACAAACTCCACTTTCTTGACAACCAAACAATCCCAAAAGCATTTAATTTAGAAAAAATATAGACTTCAACTCTAGTTTTTGACAACGAAATAGATCCCAAAAAAAAAAAAAAAAATCTCAGACTTTCTTGGTAACCAAACAAGGAAAACAAAGGGTGAAGTAAAGCCTGAGAAATTTACCGGATATAGGGCGAGAGAAAGAGAGGTAAAAAGGGTTGGCTTTTACTTCTTCTGGTATAAGGTGGAACAAAGAAGAGAGAATGGGGGTAGAGAAGAGGAGAAAACAATGAATTTTTAGTAAAGCTATTTAATGGGGCCCATATGCAGTTTTTGCCATTGTCTATTTCAAAAAATTTAGTCTCTCGCCAGAATACACAATTCATTCAAAAAAGAATTTGGATGAAGTGGTTTTAGCCAACTCATTCTCCATGTTAGTCAGGCAAGACCTTTCAGGACTTTTTTTAGGATAGCTAGCATTATCCAAAAAAAGAAAAATACATTTCCGTCAACAAAATTGATATGCCTGCAATCAAAAGGTACCCAAGAAGATTGGAAATAAAATCGTTATTTTTAGCAACATATATAGCAATATATGCATGATTCACATTGGTCTTTGTAGAAAATATATATATGCACAATTTGCAGCGAAAATTTCGCAGTTTGCAAACCAAAGCAAGCATTTATAAAGACGAAAAATCGCAACAAAATCACGGCATTCACACACAAATCCAGCCACACAAAGATTTAGTTTCATGGCTTTATTTCTTCAATGCTCAAAGAAATTTTTTTAATTATTATTTTTAAAAAATGGAATAAACTGAATTCCTAACCAAAAGGGACTAACCAGACCAACCAGTGAGAGTGGACAAGACTGAAGACTCCGAACGAGGGAACCTCAAACTCAAGCAGAAAAGCATGGGTGTAAAAAAAAAAAAAAAAATAAAAAGGACCTGCAGAGATGGAGATGTTCTATCAAGGGAACCTAATTTAATCTCTTATTCTCCCTTCCTCCCCTACTCTCTCTCTATATGTAAATATATCTTATGGCAATGGTAAAATTGTCTTTGAGAACTCCTTTTCTTTTCCTTTTCCTTTTTTTTTTTTTGGTACATGAAAAATCAATTCCCCCTCAAACTAGTTCTACCTATCAAATCTTCCCAAATAACAATCAATATTTCTGAAAGAAAACTAGATTCCTATAAACGATTAAATTTTGCAGTATATCCTAACTTTGTAATAGCATTAGCAGCTTTATTTGTTTCTCTATACACATGGTTAAACTTAATATCCATATTATTCTCAATAATAATCTTTCTACAATCACTTATTATACTGCAAATTGTCCAAGCGCAATTATCCAAATGATGTAAATTATTAATAACCAATTTAGAATCACTTTCAATAATCACCTTATTACATTTATTTATTTATTTATTTATTTTGTTGTGCTAACAACAAACCATTTTTTAACGTAATTGCTTCCATTCTAGGAACAGAAACATTCTCCTCAAAGTAATTAATTACAATGCATAGCTATTGGCTTACCAAACTGATCATGAATTATTGATCCCATAATCCCATTCTTTTTTTTTTCTTAAATATATCCATCAAAATTTAATTTAAACCACTCATCATCAGGAGAAATCCATCTAATAAACTTTGAACTCTTTTTAAACTTCTTGTTTTCACTATTTGTGGAGTTATCAAAGTTAATGTCGTTTCTTAATAAGTTAATCACATAGTCTGAAAAAATATTAGTAGCTTTCTCTATAATTAAGAATTTATTAAAAGTCTCATTCTTAAAAATAACATTATTTTAAGCCACTATAAGAAAAACCACTTTTCACGACGTGCATACGCATGTCGTGTAGGGCCATGCCATGGAAAGTAGGGATTTTTTAACGGTGTTCTTTTCGCATCGTAAAAAAGGTTTTAACGACGTGTCAAGCACGTCATAAAAACACATTTACGACGTGTTTATCGTGTCATGCAAAGTATACATGACGTGCTTTGCCTGTTGTAATAGATGAATTAACGATCATAACAAATGAATTAATGACGTACATTACATGTCATAATAGATGATTCACGACTTACGTTGCAAGTCGTAATAAATACATTCACGACGTGCATCGTATGTCGTTAAAAATCTTTCCATGACATACATTAAACGCCGTGATTAGATGCATGTTTGAGCTAAAAATGTTTACACGACGTGTGCTGCACGTCGTTTATAACATATTTACGACATGCATTGCATGCTGTAGATTTTATTATTATTATTATTTTTAAATAACTTGCTTTGGATATCTTGGTTCCTGCTTTACTTTTCAAATGTCACATGTCTATCATTACCCAACTCATAACAAATCATTCATCAAAATCATTTTTAACCATCTTTGCATTAATAATCAACAGACATTGAAAGTGCAACACAATCAATTCAACCCAATTCAAAAAACTATTCTCTCTCCCTATTTCTCTCTCTCTCTCTATCTATCTATATATATATATATATATATATATCCATATCTATAATTTGAATCAATTCAAAAAACATTCATATTCATCAAGTATATTGTTTGTAAATTGGACAAAATAAAGTTCAAAAAGAGAAAATAGGTTTGCAATGTTGTTATGTCCCTAAAATAGGTAGCCTCCTCGCGATCAATATCAAATGCTATTAGACCTTCCAAAATGCCTCTTCAACCTAAGGTCCCTAAAATGGAAAACAATATAAGTTATTATTAGTAGAGAAGAATTATTTCAAAGTTTAGACAGAAAGCTATTGAAATTATAAAACAACACATTTGGCACATTATATTGTTATGTAAAGTGAGAATTATTTTATTACAACTTTACATCAAGAATAATCAATTTGCCCCTGAAAAATGAATGGAAATGAATGGCCCCTGATAAAGTCTAGAAGGCAATTATCTCCACTTAACTAGCAACAAGGAGATTAAGAATACACTGATGAAGTAAAAAAAAACAAAAAAACAAAAAAATACACCCATAAGAAACATATAATTTAGGAAGAGATTCCATGGCTTATCCCCAAGGCCTAGGCAAAATGTTTTAATATGCATATATTCTTTAGTTGGTAAGCTGGATAGGATTTCTTTAAAACATCATAGTATTGTCACCTATTGTTAGTGGGGTTCCAGTGTCACGTTCTAGGGTTCCAATGCCATATTCTAGGGTCCTTGTCCCGGAGCTTAACTAAGTTAGCTTTAGCTTGTCTCAAGCAAACACAGAATTAAATAATTACTCTACATCAAACTACAAAAGAGCTGCAACATGCCAAAGAATATATATTATTTCCATTAAATCGAATCCCTTGAACCGCTACTTACAATTTTTAAGAAGTGTAAACATAGTATGAATTTAAAAAAAAAAAGAAGCAATTTATCAAGTATACCCCAAAAATTTTACACCCAAATCATTATTATCAAGCCCTAAAAACCAACACACATTAAAAACTCAAAACCCAAAATTCAACTTCAACATGTCATACCATATTTTGTCCAAAGTATTGAATACACTACCAAATGTAGAAAACCTATTTTTTCCCCCATGTGGGCTTGGGGGTTAGTCATTAATTTTTATAGGGAATGCCTAATCAATTGGATGAGCACCAAAGATTTAAAAATTAGAGGCCATGCCCCCACCTTAACCAGCCCCCCCCCCCCCCCCCCAAAAAAAAAAAAAAAAAAAAAGAGCCCACCTGAGTAGCTCCGCCCCTAAGAAATTTGCCAAAGCAAATTAGCAATTTTATCCATCTCATAATCTGAATTATTGCTTTTTCTAGAAGAGCATTTGTTTAAATTCAAAATCCAATTAATCAAATCATTATCATTATCTGTAGGTACAGGACAAGAATTACTAACCAAATTCCACACTTCTTTAACCCTATTACAGGTGATAAACATGTGATTAATATCTTCAATTTCTGAATTCCAAAGAAGAGAAGAACTATACACATTTACTCCTCTATTAACAAGAAATTTTCTACTTGGAAGTTTACAATGAATTAACAACCACATAAAATTCTTGATCTTAAGAATACTACGTAGCTTCCAAATCCAATCAAAATTTTTCTTATTGCATAATTTTTTCACTTTCTTTTTACATCTCAACTCCCTATGAAGCCACATAGCTGTTTTAACCGAAAAACGCCCATTGGATGTTGGACCCACCAAATCTTATCAAGAATATCCATAGTTGGGATAGGAAAATTCAATATTTTTCTTGCTAATGTCTCCCCTACAAGGGATATAATAAACTCTTGGTTCCATGTCTTATATGAACAAATAGTATCAGCTACTTTCAAATCCCAATTAATATGATTAAGATACTGTCTAGGAGCAAGTTCAAAAATAGCTTTATTAGATAGCCATTTATCCACCCAAAAATAAATATCCTTCCCATATCCTAGAGTCCATCTAATACCATGACTAATGAGGTCATGCCCTTTAAGTGTATTTCTCCACGCCCGTAAATCTTTATTTTTTGGAAGGACTTGAAAGAAATTTTCCTTATTTAAATATTTTGATCGTATCAATTTGGCTTAAAAATTATCTCTATCAAACAGTATACGCCAAACGAGTTTACCCATACAAGCAAAGTTGATGTCTTTGAGAAGCCTTTATTTGAACATTTGGAGGGCTTTAGAGTCTAGACGTCTAAGAATGCAATTTCAAGCTGAATAAATTTGGAAAAAAGGGAACTTGTGTCAAATAACTCTTCCAACCCTCGCATCCTCTCAATGCCTTCCCAATGAAGAACACCTTTGCACGAGACATTTACGGGGTGATGGTAAATTTTAATGCAATGTGCTACATAGAAAATCAACATCTAAACTCTTAATAGACCCAAAAAAATTATTCATGTACAGACTTTCTTAATAAGTTCAAATAATAGAATTATAATGGTAATACATAGTTGTTGCTTCTAAGGGGTAGAATATTGACATATTAATATTATAATAATACATATATGGTTATAGCTAGGAAGGGACTTACGGGCAGTTGGGATGGAGTTGGTTTCAATAACGTCTTGGATGGGAATAAATGAATACTAAAAATGGTTAATAAAAAAGGAGAAATAATGAGGATACAAACAAGAATAAAAGAAGATAAAATTAGTAAATGGCTTTGCACGAGACATTAGGGGACTAAAGCACCGTGTGCTACATGTGTTAACAATTAATAACTAATCAAATCAAAACATTAGATACTAATAAGTACAAGTCAGCTGAAGGTTTGGAATGAGAATGTGTTTGGTAGGGTGGAGTTTGACTTGAAGATGGTATTGATATAAAGTAAACACATGCAACAAAGCCAAAATCACTTCTATAACACAAGTAATACAAACAAAATCACTTGATGATTAGCAGCATAAAAACCTAGTTAGGCATACCTTTTCGATCTTCTTACCTACACCACCCATTCCTAAGATCCAACCATTGATAAACCTACAAGCACAAATAAAAATCCGTATTAGAATTTCCAAGTAAACTAAAGAATTCAAACAATCCTTTCTTTATGATTGTTATCATTCTTGCATGTAAAGCTCAAACTTTGCAATACTAATACAAAAAAATCTAAAATATTTAGTAAATATTCAAATTTTTCCATAATACTTTCAATGTTCTTTTCTTTCTCTCTCTCTCCTTCGGTTGCTCAAATCAGCTAATTTTAAAGCTTATTTTTGGCTAAAGAGGAGAACTACCCTTTTAAAGTAACTTTGTGGAAAAAATATATACATCCTTAACTAGGCCAACACTCTGTAGAATTCAAATTGGGTTTTACTTTCTTATTCCATAGTTTGTCTATTCACTTTCTTTATTTCCTTTATTTTTTTAATCAAATTTCATCTCTGTTTCCATTGATTTTTTAGGAAACCTTCTTTTTTTACAAGTCATGAATAACTGAACACTTTCAACCAACAAAACTAACTTGAATGGTTATCATTCATGACAATGCTATTGAATGAAAAAATATATATATAATTTTTTATCTATCATGATAATATATTTGATTTCATTCTTTAACAAGCGAAACAAAAATTCAATACCAAATTTATTAAATTATTCTTTCTTTCAAAAATATAAATAAATAAAAATGTGTATTACTGAATCGAGTTGACTCAATGTTTTAATAATATATAAAAGAATGTGTGATTTATGGGGCTAACTAGGGTCCAGTTGACTTGGTGGCAACATAAATAAACCAAAAATTTAAAAAAATGGTGCGGTATGAATTAGCATCAGCCATGTGAACTTGGCCAATCTCAAATTCAGATTTGGGGGCAAAGACAAAAAGTTGTTAGTAGTAGTAGTGAATGAGTGAGTCCAATGGTGATTGAAGCTAGGAATTTGAGTTAGGTGAAGTAAACTTTCTTTGGTTGTTAGTACTTTATCCCAATTCAAAAAATCAAAGAATTTTTTTATTCAAAAATTTTATTTTATCTTGTTATTTTGAGGTAAAAAAAAAATACAAAAATTCATAATTTATTCATCGAGAATAAATCTTATTTCGCTTGAATACATTTACAATTATCCTTGATGAGGCCTTATCTTTTGAAAGAACATATACTAGCTTCATTATTAACACTATCAAATTCCTCTGTTTTGAAAGAATTTTTTTTTTCCTTGTGTGGTTTTTGTTATGTTTTGGTATGGATTGCATGATATGAATAGAAGAAGTCACTCAAGCCAAAAAAATATTTAAAAGGCAAAGATGATGACAACATCAGTAAGGACTAAGGGTAAATCTTTCAATCTCCCTTTTTTAAATAAAAAAAAAATTTATTCTTTTCTTTCTCTTAGAGAGCAAAAGTAGCTTTGTTTTATTATTTTTATACATAAATTTACTAAAGTTAAAAGTGAGTAGAGGAAAGGATAAAGATTTTAAAATTTAAAAAATTCAGATTTCGAGGAGTGTATATAGCTTCACCTTGGGGACTGTTACCTTGAGTTTTGGAGGGACGCATCTAATGTCTGAATCATGCATTTGCAATGGTCGAACCATTTACAGTGATGGTGCTTGAGGTGGTTCAGTGTTTCTGTATCTGGTTGAGATGTTGGTGACCGCAAGATGGTGGTGGTTGTGGACGAGTTTGTTTGATGATGGTGTGTTACTTAACCAAAAAAATATCTCTATCTTCTATCTATCTTATCTTCTATCTATCTTCAATATTCTATACTAATATAGAAAGCATTCAAAATGTTGGTTTGAATGTATAGGGTTGAGCACCAACTCGTCGTTTTAAAGAAGGTAGAGGTTAATGGGGTTAGAAAAGTCATTTAAATAAGGACTCCTAAATAAACTCAGACTTAACCACCCCCTATCCTCTTCTTCCCAAGCATTATTTCTCCCACTTTTCTCTCCCTCTATTATAACTATTCTCTTATTTTTTCTGTCTCCTTAAACATTTAATAAATAAACTCTGATTTAACCACCCACTGTCCTCTTCTTCCGGAACGTTACTTCTCCCACTTTTCTCTCCCTCTATTATAACTACTCTCCTATTCTTTCTCTCTCTCCTTAACCACTTAATAAATTTACTCTTACTTAACCACCCACTATACTCTTCTTCGCAAACATTAGTTCTCCCACTTTGCTCTCCCTCTATCATAACTACTATCCTATTCTCTCTCTCTTTAACCACTTAATATTAGTTTTTGTTTTGAATTCAAATTTTTTTATTTATTTTTTGGGAGATCTTTGTAACATGTTTTTTTTTTTTTTTTGGGCATATGCAACGTGTGTGCTCCAGAGTCTAATTAAAATCTATACTAATATAGAAATCGTTTGGAATTTTTGTTGGATGTATAGGGTGGAGTACCAAAAAATGGTTATCATTTTTAAAGAAGGTAGAGGTTAATGGGGTTAGAAAGGTCTTTTAAGTAAGGACTCCTAAATAAACTCTTGCTTAACCATCATCCCTATCCTCTTCTTCCCGAACATTATTTCTCCCACGTTCCTCTCCCTCTATCATAACTACTCTCCAATTCTCTCTCTCCTTAACTACTTAATAAATAATACTTAACCACCCACTATCCTCTTCTTCCCGAAGGTTACTTCTCCCACTTTTCTCTTCCTCTGTCATAATTACTCTCCTATTCTCTCTCTTTAATCACTTAATATTAGTTTTTTTTTATTATTTTGAATTTAAAATTTTTATTTATTTTTTGGGAGATCTTTGTAACATGTTTCTTTTTTCATTTTTTTTTTTGGGCATAGGCAACGGGTGTAACATGCAGTAGGACATGTTTGCCTTCCTGAACATCCTAGTGATTGGCTGATAATTACACTGGAAAGTGGGCTGGGTAATTTAGCCCATCGAGTTTCTAACACCAAGGCTCCATTTGGTCATGAAAGTTGTGTGGGAAAGTGTTATCCAAGAAAAAGAAAGTAAAGGAAAGGAAAAGAAAGAATGTGGTTGTTTGACAGGAAAATTTTGTAGGAAAATATTAATTTCACCATTTATTTGCCAGGAAAATTGTGGGAAAGTCAATTTTTTAGCCATCCAATTAATAAAATATATTTATTAACAAAAATTAAGAAATTACTAGATAATGTCCTCTCATTTTTTTTTTTTTTCTTTTTTTCCCTTGTGGGTATGGGGTTAATCAGTCCACATGGATTGTGAGGTCTTGCATAAACATGAGATTTACCAATAATAGGTTCCTCATATTTAATATATATAGGGGAAGGATCAACTTACATCTAATGAAAACTTTTTATTCTAACACCCCTCAATATCTTTTTATTGGAGTTATATTTCAACAAACCCATCGTTAGATTAGATAATTCCCCCATGCACATTATGCATGTCAAATATCAAGTTAATCGAATATTAAGCTAGCAATATCTTTTTATAGGAATCATATTTCACCAATCCTGTTATTAGATTAGATTATCCCCTCATGCAAGTTATGCATGTCAAATATCAAGTCCATTGGATATCAAGAAGCTTTTGATTTGTAAACTTAATTTCTATTATCAATAAAACTATGATTTTGGACACTTCATGGTTGACATAGATCATAATCTCTGGTAAATTTGAAATTTAACATACTCAATGTGCAAGAGTGGATTATGTAATCTAACAGTTGGATTAACGAAATATTATTTTACAAAAAGATATTGAATGATGTAAGATTAAAAAGTCTTACACTAGATGTAAACTGATTTCTCCCAATCTCTCTCTCTCTCTCTCTCTCTCTCGATATATCTATCTATCTATCTATATATAGATATATACACATATACACGGTTATGTTCCCATCAGTACATGTTGATGTAAGTTATATCAGCACCATGCATTGGGGGTTGTACCCCTTGCATTGGTCCAATGTACCTCATATTCCACTAATGGACAAAGTACAACTCGTAATGCAGGTGTTGATATCAACACCCACATTGAGGGTTGTTTTTCGTGCATTAATGAGTTACGGGATAAATCAGGTCAATGCATGGTGTTAATATAACTTATTTCAAGACGTACTTATTGACTTGGTTAGGATTACATATATAAACACAGATACTTGAGTACTAAATCAACTAAAAATGTAACACACATCCACTTGGTGCATAGCCTAATAAGAAGGGTCAAACACACACTCACAATAATAGGGCCAAGACAAAGTCTACAGTCCACACATATCTCAAAAGAGCCGGTGATGTTACAACCTTTGAGAAAGTGATGACGTTTATAATGTAACAAGAATTACGTGTTATTAAAGTTCAAATTGATATGATCTTTTTTGGTAAAACACCATAACTTCATTCATATTCCCCAGAACAAACAGAGAACAAAAGAGAGATCAAAGGTTCAGGAAGCACCAACAAACATTAAGATAACCATTCCTAGGCATAACGACAAGATGTGCTTCCCAAACCTCATCTCTAGAGACTTTACATATGTGACATAATCTAAAATTCAGAATTATAGAACGCAATTCAAAGAAAAGAGCCCTAATCCTAGCAAATATACCCAATCTACCGGCCAGCTGGTTAACCAAGATCTCCGAATCAATACCTACAAAAATAGTATGAATACCCTCTACTGTTGCCCATCTAAGCGCATGAATGGAGAAGCATAGAAAACGGAGAGTACCTGTGCTGCCACCTTATGCCCAAACACTATTAGCCTTCCACGCACCATCACAAAATATTTTCATCCCAAAATTCGATGGAGTAGAACCGAACATAGATCCAAAATAGATGTACTTTCCCTTCCTTTCATCCTCAGATGATCCTTCACTCTTTTCAAAATGCTTCTTCAAACAACCTTGTTTTTGATAACTCTCCTCAATTTGACAAAACAAAACTTCTGCTTCCACTGAACAATTTTCAAACAGAGCTTTGTTTCGGTCATATCCAGGTATATCCCAAAATCCTTCATTACGCTACCAATTAGTTCGAAGAACCGATTCAAGCCAAGTAATAAAAGAGATTTCACCCAAATTTTGTTGGGAAAAATACTTCCCACAAATGCAAATCAAGGAGAGATAATAAAAACGCAGCAACTAAAATTTCTGAACAAATATATCAAGCAAGAAAGTAAAATGGGGACACAAAGATTTACGTGGTTCCCTAAAAAAAGAGGTACATCCACGGGCGAGATCGAAGTCGATTTCTCCACTATAAACAAAGTTCGAGGACAAGAGACACAATGTCTCAAATACAATTAAACAAACACCCAAAGGTGTATTTCAACAAATTTTCAGCAAATACAAGAATATAGAGACCTCACCAAATTAGTAGAACAAATGCCTCCAAGTCTTGCAATAGAGAATACCCAAACCACCCAAAACGATGGAGTTTTAGCTTCACAAATGCAAACTGGACAGCAGCAAGAATGGCCCCAAATGCAGAGAGAAAAGACACCCAAAAACAAGAGCAAAGTGCAGAATTTTACTCAAGACAAAAGCCAAGAGCACTTGAGCCAAAAGTATGAACAAGCTATGTAGAGAAAAATTGCTTCAGCACTTCCAACGTAGAAGCAAAGAAGGTGTGCCCATGAAGCCTCCAGAATCTGCCTTTTCATCTCCCCACTGATCTGATTTTTGTTTATTTAATTAATATTTTACTTACCCAAGGCCTAAGTGGTTAACACCACACACACAAGGTTGGGTTAGCCCATAAGGAGGGAAGCCCAATAATCTCGCCTTCCCGACTTATGCGGAGGACTCAACCAAACCAGCTAAGATCTTGCACTTCTCATGTTTTTCTTTTGACAAAGCCTTGGTCATCATATCTGAAGTATTGTAATTGGTGTGAACTTTTTTAAGTAGTAAAAGCTTAATTTCCAACACATCTCGAATCCAATGGTATTTAACATCAATATGTTTTGTTCTAGAATGAAAAGTAGAGTTCTTACTCAAGTGTATAGCACTTTGACTATCACAATGAAGAACATACCTTTCTTGTTTGATGCCCAACTCTTGCAAAAACTTCTTTAACCACAAAACTTCCTTGCAAGCTTCAGTGATAGCAATAAACTCAACTTCAGTGGTGGACAAAGCAACACATTTTTGCAGCCTTGATTGCCATGTCACAGCTCCCCCTACAAAAGTCATCAAGTAACCTGAGGTGGACTTCCTAGTATCAACATCACCTGCTATATCAGTATCACAAAAACCAGAAAGCATAGGCTTGTCCTTGCCAAAGCAAAAACACAATTTGGAAGTACCTCTAAGGCATCTCAAAATCCATTTAACCGTTGCCCAATGTTCTTTACCTGGATTGGAGAGGAACTGACTAACAATACCAACTGCATAAGCGATGTTAGGCCTTGTACAAACCATAGCGTACATCAAAGATCCAACCGCTGAAGCAAATGAAATTTTCTGTATTTCTTCTTTCTATTTCTCACTTGTAGGACATTGCTTTGAACTAAGCTTGAAGTGGTTTGCAAGTGGACTCCCAACTGGCTTTGCATTACTCATATTAAACTTTCCAAGCACCTTTTCAATGTATTTTTCTTGTGACAACCAGATCTGCCCTTGCTTTCGATCATAAACAATTTTCATCCCAAGAATTTGTTTAGCTTGTCTCAAGTCTTTCATGGCAAAGGACTTGCTTAGCTCTAACTTTAGTTTGTTAATCTTTGACAAATCTTGGCCAACAATTAGTATGTCATCAACATAAAGTAAAGGAATAATAAAATTTCCATATGAGAATTTCTTTACAAATACACAATGATCCAAGGTAGTTCTTAAATAGCCATGCTCAATCATAAAAGAATCGAATTTCTTGTACCATTGCCTCGGAGCTTGCTTTAAGCCATACAAGCTTCTCTTCAATTTGCAAAAAAGGTGCTCTTTTCCCTTCTCAATGAAGCCTTAAGGTTGCTCTATGTAGATTTCCTCTTCTAAGTCACCATGTAGAAAGCCGGTCTTCACATCAAGTTGTTCAACTTCTAAATTTATACTTACAGCCATGCCAAGCATAACCCGAATGGATGACATCTTCACAACAGGAGAGAATATTTCCTCAAAATCAATACCCTTTTTCTGCCCAAAGCCTTTCACAATAAGCCTTGCCTTGTACTTTAGCTGTGAACTCTGCCCATCATTCTTTAACCTATAAACCCATTTATTTTTCAGCACTTTCCTTTTGGTAGCTTTATAAGTTCATAGGTGTAATTCTCGTGCAAAGACTTCATTTCTTCTTGCATAGCCTTGAACCACTCATCATTTTTCTCATGTTCCAAGGCTTCTTGATAGCATTCTAGCTCCCCCTTATCAGATAGCATGACATACTCATTTGTGGAGTATTTTCTTGAAGGTTGTCGCTCTCTAGTTGACTTCCTCAATTGTGGTTGTGGCGGTGGCTATTGAAGTGGTAGCTCGCCCTCATCTTCTACCTCATTGTTAATAGGAGTTTCATCATTAACCACATCATCATGGGCTGTTTATATTTCTTCTTCATCATTCTCATGCACAACGGGTGGAGAAATTGGATCCAAATCAATGAGATCATCAACTTGAGGCTTGGATTGCACAACCTTTTCAAAATCTCCAACCGTTTGGTCTTCTAAGAATACAACATCCCTGCTTCTAACAACTTTCTTGTCCACTGGATCCCACAACCTGCAGCCAAATTCTTCATGCCCATAGCCGAGGAATATGCACTGTTTTGCCTTGTTGTTAAGCTTGGATCTTTCATCTTCTAGGATATGAACAAAAGGTCTACAACTAAACACCTTCAAATGATCATAAGAAGGTTCTTTACCTGTCCAAACCTTTTTAGGTACATCACTACGCAAAGGAGTTGAGGGAGATAAATTAATTATGTCCACGTCTGTCCTCATTGCCTCACCCCAAAAGGATCTTGGCAATTTAGCGCGCATGTGAGAGCATACATTTAACCCTCTCAATAATTGTGCGATTCATTCTCTTAGCTATTCCATTTTGTCGAGGGGTCTGCTTCACAATTTTCTCATGTTTGATGCCATGATTTCAACAATAATCATTGAAGGGCCCAAGATATTCATCACTATTGTCTGTGCGAATGCATTTCAACTTCCTCCCTGTTTCCCTTTCAACCTTGGCCTGAAAATACTTAAACACATCTAGCACTTGATCTTTAGTTTTAAAAGCATAAGCAAAGCATAAGCCCACACTTTCTTAGAATAGTCATCAATAAAAGTGACAAAATATAAAGCACCACCAATAGTTCTAACTTTTAAAGGACCACAAACATCTTAATGGATCAAGTCTAGAATATTAGATTTTCTAGAAGCAAAATTTCTACGAAATGAAGTTCTATGTTGTTTACCAACCAAGTAATAAACACATGTTTTTAAAAGCAAGGAGTTGCTTCTTGGACAGAATTTTCAGCCCCTTTTCACTCAGTGCCCAAGCCTTTTGTGCCATAATTCGGTGGAGGAATCATCTTCTAAGGCATTCACATCAACCTTGTTGATTTTTGCTTGTGTAGTATAAAGAAAGCAATTTTTCTTCCCTCTTGCCACCACCAAAGAACCTTTGGACAACTTCCATTTTCCATCACCAAATTAGTTGTTGTAGCCCTCATCATCTAGCTTTTCGGTGGAGATCAAGTTAAGTCGAATGTCCTGTACATGTCTCACATCTTTAAGCAACAACTTGCAACCAATATTAGTTTCCAAGCAAATATCACCTATGCCAACAATTTTTGACAAATCTTTATTTCCCATTCGAACACACCCAAAAAATTCTCCTTGGGTATAGGAAGTGAAGAAATCAACCCGTGAAGTGACATGAAGTGAAGCACCGGAATCTATCACCCAATTAGTTTCTTGACCAATCAAATTTATACAACTGTTATCACTCACAATAATGAGTTCTCCATCGTAAGTGACCGCATTGGTTTCTTCTTGCTTCTTCTCACCATTTTTCTCTTTGTTTTGTTCTTTGAACTTGAGTTTTCTACAATCCCGCTTCATAGGACCTTTCTTGTGGCAATGGTGGCACTCAATATCTTTCCTTGAACTTGAGTTTGATCTACCTCTAGACTTGTCACGGTCGTGGGGAGTTTTACTCTTACTTCTTCCCTGCTTTTCAACAACGAGTGCCTCGGATTGAGAAGAACCCATTGATTTCCTTCTTGTTTCTTCATTCAACAAGCTACTAGTAACTTAACTCATAGTGACAACTCCATCAGGTGCCGAATTGCTAACCGTTACAACCAAGCTCTCCCAACTTTCCGGTAATGAGCCAAGGAGGAACAAAGCTTGCACCTCATCGTAAAAAATAATCTTCATGTTAGCAAGTTGATTTAAAATGCTTTTAATCTCATTCAAGTGCTCCGCAACAGTGGTACTTTCTTTTTATTTCAAATTCACCAGCTTTCGGACTAAAAAAGCTTTGTTCATGGCTGTTTTTCTTTCATACAAACTTTCTAATCTTTTCCAAAGATCATGTGTTGATTTTTCAGTAGAGACATGGTGAAAAACAGTGTCATCAATCCATTGTCGAATAAACCCAACAGCTTTCCTATCAAGCATTTTCCAATCAACATCTTTCATTCCTTCCAGTTTGCCCTTGTCGCCTTCAATGGGTCCATATAAATCTTTATAATACAAGAGGTCTTTCATTTTTGTTTTCCAAGTCACCTAATTACTTCCATTAAAACTAACCCTACGGCCAATATTAAATTCCATGATTTACACACAAAAATAACAACTCCAAATAAACTTGGCTTTGATACCAATTGTTGGGAAAAAAACTTTCCACAAGTGCAAATCAAGGAGAGATAATAAAAACACAGCAACTAAAATTTTTGAAAAAATATATCAAGCAAGAAAGTAAAATGGGGACACAAAAATTTACGTGGTTCCCTCAAAAAAGAGGTACATCCACAGGCGAGACCGAAATCGATTTCTCCACTATAAACAAAGTTTGAGTACAAGAGACACAATGTCTCAAATACAATTAAACAAACACTCAAAGGTGTATTTCAACAAATTTTCAGCAAATACAAGAATGGAGAGACCTCACCAAATTAGTAGAACAAATGCTTTCAAGTCTTACAATAGAGAATACCCAAACCACCCAAAAGGATGGAGCTTTAGCTTCACAAATGCAAACTGGACTGCAGCAAGAATGGCCCCAAACGCAAAGAGAGAAGACACCCAAAAACGAGCAAAGTGCAGAATTTTACTCAAGACAAAAGCCAAGAGCACTTGAGCCAAAAGTATGAAAAATTGCTTTAGCACTTCCAACGTAGAAGCAAAGAAGGTGTACCCATGAAGCCTCCAGAATCTGCCTTTTCATCTCCCCACTGATCCGATTTTTGTTTATTTAATTAATATTTTACTTACCCATGGCCCAAGTGGTTAACATCACACACACAAGGTTGGGTCAGCCCATAAGGAGGGAAGCCCAACAAATTTTCCACTCGAACACCCCTCTTGGATCGAGCAACAGTTTCACAAAAAGGGAAAATATCGTCTTGAGTTTCCTCAGCCTCTTTACACAGCGAACAGATAGCCTGACTTGAAATACTCCTCACAAAACCATCTCCCAACGGGAGAGCTTGCTGGAAACATTTCCGTATAAAACAGATCCATTTAAATAGAATTTTGAGAGCCCACAGCCGTTTCCAAAAGGATGACGGTCGACGAAAAAAGTTGCTGGATAGAAGACTTTCCTCCCGCTGTTGGCAAGCAAAACGATACCCTGATTTAACCTCATATTTGCCCGTAGGGGTGTCATCCCAAATCAAAAAATCAGATAAATTTTGGGCCAAAATAGGAATTGCCAGAATTGCTCTAGTTTCCTCTGGGGTGAACAAAGAACTGACGAGACTTTCTTTCCAGGAGTGAGAATTATGATCAATAAGTCCCTTCCATACAAAATACTTTTCCAAGCCCAAGAAGAAGAAGAAGAAGAAGAAGCCTTAGCCTGTACCTCCAAAAACGTACTTATCCTTCCTGCAATACTTGTGCGTCAGAACTTGGCTCATCAAGGCGTTGGGTTGTGTAATCAGACGCCAAGACTGCTTAGCCGATGGATAGATTGAGAAATAATCTCCCATCTTTTCCAATGAATAGAATGAGAATTCAAGGAGTTACTCCACCAAAAATTGGCAAGAATACGATTCAGATCATGGGACAAAGAGAATGGAATTTTAAAGGAGGACATAAGGTAGACAGGAATAGCCAGCAAGACTGACTTAGCTAGAGTTGATTTACCTCCAGGGGAAAGAAGTCGCCACTTCCAACCCTGCACCTTGTCCATTAATTTTTCCCTCACAAAGTCAAATAGCTCTCTTTTTTTAATAGCAAAATCACAAGGAAGACCCAGGGTAAGTACCACCCTGCCTATGCTCTGAAACTCGTAAAAGACGCCGAAACAGTCATCTGAATTGGTAAGGAGTGTTAGGACTAAAAAAATGTAAGCTGAATTGGTAAGCTTGACAATAAGTATTCAACACCTCGCGGAGCCCAGCACAAGCATCAGGACTGGGCTGTAGAAAGATAAAGCAGTCATCCGCGAAGAACAGATGGATAATATAAGGAACCCCCTGCTCAACTGGATTCCTCGATTGAACCACAATGAGGATGGAAGAAATCCGTGGGAGACCATTAACAGGAACTGAAAATGAGACAGTAGACACACGCATTGCATAATCAGCTGCACCCACTTAGAACCAAACCCAAATCCCCGCACGACCTTCTCGAGAAAATCCCATCTTACTCGGTAAGTCACAAGCTTTGCTCATATCAATTTTAATTGCAGTGCGAAAACTCTTTCCTTTCTTTGTTTAATTGATACGATATTTGAGCACTTGATTTATTTCTTTTCTTATCATAAGCACATAGAATTGTCTGCCTCAAAATCACATGCATATGGAAGTACAAAAATTCGTTCATACATAGATAAAGCAATGAAACAAAGTGAGACCAAAAAAAATTGAAGAACAAGAGCCCTCGAAAATAAAAATCTATAAATCAATTAATGACACAAACTATGGCAAAATCGGCTTGGTTGTAGATAAGAAGTGCCAGATTCCAATCACAATTCAAGCCACTGCAGTTGGATCCAGGGGTGTGCCGGCTAGAGGGGAACCTGACCCTCCTCACCCATTAAATTTTTTTTTACTCTACATATATTCTGATATTCTAAATTTGACCCAGTAAAGTTTTTCTTTGGTCCCTCATATTTTTTAATTGTACCCCCTCTCTTTCCATTTTTTCTTCATATAGATAATTCCTATCCCTTTTATTTCACAAAATTTTGATTTTTCTTATTGTATCAATCCCTTTTATTATCAATGAATAGTTAAGTTTTATTTGCATGGGTAACTTAGTTGGCAAGCCTTAGAAGTGTAAAATCTCAAAATCTTGGTTTTGAGACCCAGTCTTAGTTGACCCTTGCAGGAGGTTGCGAGTGTTTAGGGTTTAGCTCAGTTCCACCAAAGGTTTACGAGGTGGAGTTGAGCTGTCAAGGGTTCTTTAAAAAAAATAATTAAAAAAATAAAATAAGTTTTTATTTTAATTATTAAGTTCAAAAAATTTTCTTTGCTCTTGTTATTGTCTATTATGAGGGGCAAAAAGAAAAATAACATTGTTACAAGACTACTTCAAATGATTCTCTAATTTATAAGGTGAAAATATATATATATATATCGACCCTGCTGGAGTAAATTCCTGACTCCGCCATTGGTTGGATTGAAGACAAAGATGAGATTCATGTGTTTCTTGCTGGTGGCAGAACTAACAAAAGAACAGAGGAGATTTACACAAGTCTAAATAATTTAGCCACACACATGCGAACATGGCCTAGTTATGGTCTATAACTCCAACAAGATGGCACAGAATGCTCTGCTTTGTATTATATTTGTACAAGTACACAGTTTTTCCAGTCCTAAACATTTCTCTCAGATAAATAACAATAAAAAAGAAATGGAAAAATGTATGGCTGAAAAAAGGTACTTCAGATATGTTTATATTCTGGACAACAATGGATAATCCCTGTGAGGCTCAGAGTACAAGCAATATTAATGTCAACAGCAATATTCTAATGTTCAAATTCAATAAAGGTCTAGTGACGCAAGCACCCTGTGAGCTTGGATTTGTAGAGCCATCAATCTCTGCTCTGGACCAAGGGTTGAGCCAAATTGACTTGCTGCACATATCAAGGAGGCAGATTTCTCACCCAAAAGTCGCCTTATGTCTACTGTACAGTTGCCATGGGAGAACTTTCCCTCCCATTTACATGCCCAATGAGAAGTACTAAGAACTCTCCACATTTCAACCTAATCAGAGATGATGAGGATTAAAACAAACAAACAAAAAAAAAAAAAAAAAATCGTTTATAATCAGTAAATGTTGATAATATATATTTGTTTATATATTTTCCAAAACCAGGATATGTGAGTACAATGCACATAAGTTGATAATAGGAAAAATTCCAACTATTACAAAGAAAAAGCACAACCTTAGATATAAAAAAATGAATATATGAAAGACTTCTTTACACAAAAACAAATAAAAATCTTAGGTAAAGACAGATCTTAAAAGAAAAATGAAGAAAAGAAAAGAAAATAACTATAGCCACAAAATAGATAACATACCATTTGATTGGCTTATCAAGCATCCGCCTTGCTAAGGTGTGCCTCAAGTTGATACTATAATATTCATCATCACCTACATGATATAAGCTAGTTTAATCGACATTCAAATCGCACATGCTACCCAAAAAAGAAAAATAAAACCATTAATTAATTTAGGTCAAATTCATCTAGTGAAACTTGAATAGCCAAGAATAGAACCATAAAATTTATAAGGAGTAACTGTGAAACTAATATACAGAAATCTATATATAGCACATCAAAATTTTAAGAAGAAAAAGATTTAGGTTCCTTCGAAATGACAAGCAGCAGGAGAGAATCACTTGGACATAATGAATGTTGAATAAAAAGTTGATGAAACTTACAAACACAATTGATTATAAATTAGTAACTACATCAGGCAACAATCATGCAAGGCAGCTTCCAATGTAGCTTCTCATTGGGTCAGTAAGCATCGAAAAAACTTTACAGTTGATATGCTGGTTAATAGAAACCAAACAGTTTTTAACCAATGAGTAACTGAGTAATATCACAGCAATAATAAAAAATTTTAAAAAAAGAACAAGAAAACGAAACTAAGTACTAAAAAAGGTAGATTCCGAATTAGTGAACCACTTCTTCATTCATTTTTCATTCTCATCCTCTATCCGGGCTTGTTTTTCCAACAGCTATCACTCTATCAGTCGTCCTAGAGTATGCCTGGTTCCTTACCTAAGTTGGTGGATGGTTGGGAATGCAATGGAGATCAACGCATAAAATGGAAGTTGTCGATTTTTACTACATTGTCCCTATAGATTGTAGAAATTAAACAGGAAAGTTTTTACAGGGCATACTTGGGTGTTGGCTATGTTAGGCTCACATCATTAACTTGATAACTTTTTGGTGTCCCTGTATACACTTATTTAGAGGGACTAGTATTGTTGTTTCCCATATGAGTTGGTGCCCTCAAATCACCAAGTTCTTTTGTTGTTCTCTTGCCAAAGTAAAGAACTACATTTCGGTGTGCATGCAGCTCGTACTTTGTACTTTCTTATAAAATAATTATCTTGTATTTTTCACCTAGCCTATTAGACAAATGTTCAAAAACCTATATATTGTAATTTCATTTCGTGAACCACTCTCTAAAGCTACTGAATCAACAAAAAACAAGTGATTTAGAAGGACCAGTCACTCGAAATTGTTAGTCACCATGCAACAGCAACGTTGAAGCCTTGAATTGTAGAAGTGGAAAATGAACAATGGCATATGAGAGTATGGGAAGGTGCATCTAGAACCAGGGCCGGCCCTGACTTTTTGGAGGCCCCAAGCGAACTCAAAAAATGGGGCCCCTTATATTTATTCACACACAAAAAAATATATATTTTTACGCACTCAAAATTTTTTTTTCCCTAGTATCAACTCAAAGTTTTCTTGCCTATATAGTTACTAATATTTGCTTATATAAATGAAGGTAACAAAAAATCATTACAAGAACTTCAAAAGCTATAATTCATATTTCTTGCTTTATAACTTAGCAAAATTCATTGTTACAATAAGAAAAATACACAAAACAAAATCTAAAGTTATGATACCAAAAAACAAAAAACTCAAGGCATCAAAGTATCACTCAAATATTTGTAATGCCTTTTAGTTTTTGTTTGGGTAGTTGGGTTTTAGACTTATTCTTTGGGTTGGACTTGGGCCCTTAGATTTATTTTTGGGGCCTCATTCACAATCATTACATGTTTTTTTTTTTCTCTTGGGCTAACCCAATCATAGGTATTGCATTTGTTGTTGGGGCCCCTTTTTTCACCCAAAAAGGTGGTGCCCTAAGCCACCACATTGAAAAATTATAGTCAAGGCCAGCCCTGTCTAGAACTTACCGCATCAAAGCTGGACATCAAAAAAACCATCCCAATTTTCCATGAACTTGAGCATAAGGATGCCGCAATCATGTCTGTAGCAAGGAATTGTAACCAGGGGCGGAACTAGAATTTTTGGTTTGGGGTTGCCACTAATGCACTAGTACATATACAAACACATACATACATACAATGTATGTGTGCAAATATAAAAATGAATTATTTGCAGATAGGTAATTAAATTCAGAGTGCCACTTTATCAAATTATACACATTTTAAAGGGGTGTCACATTGTGTCCAAACATAAAAATGTATTATTTGGATGTAAATAATCAAATTTGGGGGTGCCACTTTATCAAATTTAAGGGTGCCACTTCATGGAATTGATCACTTTTCAATGGATTCAAAAAAATTTTGAGGGTGCCACAGCCCCCCAAGCTTACATGTAGGTCCGCCCCTGATTGTAACCCAAATTAACGCAACGAAAACAAGTAAACTGTGTAAGGTCGAATACATGTCACAATAAATAAGGTTGAAGGATGGCGTTAAACAAGAAAATCAGAATGGGAACACCCTACATTTGTTACCAGGCAAAAACATTATGACAATAACTAACCCATTTGTTTGCTATGGAACATCAGCAAACAAGATGGTGCAGAACCTCATGGACACGTTCTTCTGAAAATAAGTCAATGCACAACTTGGACATATGCAAAGCCAAACAATAGGAAAACAATGTAGCAGCTTTGGTTTTTTGTTTTTTTGTTCTGTTTATAGGGGGAGGGAGGGTTGAGACGTCAGAACTCATTGCATCAAACCTGGACGTCAAAAAACCGCCCCAGAATTCCATGAACTTGAGCATAAAGATGCCGTTGTCATGTCTGTAGCAAGGAATTGTAACCCAAATTAACGACGAAAATAAGTAAACCGTGTAACGTGGATGAAAACACATGTTACATATGCTACCAGGCAAAAATTATGACAATAATTAAGCCATTTGTTTGACATAAGACACACTACCATGAGACACACTACCAATTAAGAAAAAGAGGAAAAAAATTGGTCATTGTCCTAAACCTGTTGCAGCCTACTGGAATCAATAAGTTACTCATCTAATAAACAAATTAAGTACATAAATTTACCTTGGTCTAAACCATCTACAATTCAAAGTAAAATATGGGAAATACTTTGCAAACTCTTCCACTGCCGTGAATGAGTAAGGGAACACCATAATTCTGACTCCCCTGTGCACGATGAAGGAAGTGCTAAGCCCTACCATGCAAGGAGAAAAAAAAAAAAATTGTTCTCTGTCATCTTGGAATATGAAACTACAAATAAACATAAGTAAATTAATTGACCTATGCAAGGAAAAGCTACAATTAAGCATAACCATCATATTTAATCAAACCGTAGAAATTGCAACACAATGAATCACATAGTGATCAGTCAAGTTTTGCATAAACATTACAGGGTCAACATTTTTTTTTTTTCACAATCTAATAGGCTACTAAAACTATTGCCATCATATGCAATTATATTTTCCCTAAGAATCATACATGACATGTTTAGAAGGCATTTAAACAAACAGTTGTTCAGACTAATTTATATTTATTGAAAGAAGGAAAGTGCATCAAACTAGATTGGAGAGTAAAATTTGGAAAAAAAAAAGGGAGGGGGGGGGGAATATGCCAAAAGTCCTTTTTGAGAAAATCATCAAGCCAGCAGTCACAATTGTTTTTTTTTTGGGAAAATTAGCAATAACCCCTATTAGGGGCCTGACTTTAGCAAAAAACCCTACTTAAGATTTAGTAATTTAGTAACCCCTTTTTTTAAGTTTTTATTTGTGGTAAGGTAAATAGGTGATTTTGTATACCATTTTTACCCTTTTTTTTACCATTCCGTATCTCCTGTATAACAAATATGGGAAAATGAGATTTCCATCTTAAGATACACATGGAGTAACCATTTTTGGGGGGATATGATTTCGTGGGAGAGAGATTTCAGCTCCATCATGTTTCTCTCTCTTCAAACCAGCGCTGATGAAGGGAATTCAAATTTGAATTCCAAAATTTTCTCTCTCTTCAGGTGGTTGCACGGGGTTCGGTTCGTGTTTGAGGGTGTTCTTCGTTTCGTCTATTTTGATAGTTTTCCTAGATTTTTGTTGATTTTTCTGGAGTGTAGATGTGAAATCAGTTGTGAAAGTGTTTGAAGTGTTGATTTTGGGAAGATTAACGTATTGATTTAAAGGTTTTTCGTGAAATATCGTGGAGGTTTGTGTGGATTTCAATATACGGACACCGTTGCTGTATATGTAAGTTGTATACATATATTTTTGTTTGTTTTGAGATTTTTTTACATGTTTTTATGCATTTGTCATTCGAGCATTGAGTGGGCTTTGTACGAGTAGGTGAGCAGTTGAAAGAGTTTTGAGTATGATGTATTGTGTTAGGTGTGGTAGTTTCACACGATTTGTTTTGTTTGTTTTTAGATGGAAATGGGTGTATGTTAAAATTATGCTGTGAATAGTATCATGATACTGTCTACGGTTTATTACATGTTTATGCCTTATGAGTAGTAAAGTGGTTTATAGTTACTTTATGTGTATCACACAAATAGACGAGTAGTTCAAAGTTTTTTGAGTGTGATGTACTGTGTTGGGTGGTTTTCACACGAATTGCTTTACTTTGTTTGTAGATGGAAATAGGGGTACGTTAAAATTGAGCTGTAAGTAGTATCATGATACTGTATACTGTTATTATATTTTTATGGCTTATGTGTAGTAAAGTGGTACTATTGTGAAAATGTCATACATGCTATTATGTTTTTGGTACATATGTGTTTGTTTTGGTTATATTCACACATTAAATTGATACTGTTTGCGTTGTAATTCAGGTTAATATACACATTTGGATAGCAATGGACGAAAATATATGTTTAATGTGTACTTTTGGCGGGAGGACGGCTGTTATGCCTGTAGATGCACACACATCTTTTGATGATATTCAAGGGTTTGTTTTATCGAAGTGGAGGAATTTGAGGTTGAGGATGATTGGGCTGTTTTATTCGCTTCCTAGTCATACGAAGATTATGATAGATAATGATGTTGATGTAAAAACCATGTTATCCATTGGAAGGCAGTTACGGGGAGGCTAGTGGGGAGGCCAAAGAATAGAAGGATACCTTCCAGAGGAGAGAAGATAAGGCAAAGAAAATGTGACAGATGCGGAAGGCTCGGAACCCCTAATAAGAAGACATGCCAAGAACCGATATAGCATAATTTTGTGGCTGTTTTTATAAGTTTTAGTAGTTTTAAATGTTTTGAGTTTGTTATAGTTTGTTTTAAAACGTCTAATTTTATGGACACTGAGTGATATTGTTTTTGTTCCTAATACACGTTGGAATATATGATCTTAGATGCGTATATGAAGCCAATGAGTATATGTCAAATGTTACTTCAAATTTACAACAGTATAGTGATACTGTTCGTAATGTAAAATAACAAACAACACCAATTTAACTTTGTCACGCAAATGCCACTACCATGTTAATTTTTCATTAGATATGTGTGAAAATGATGTTCATTGATTGGAGGTAGTTAATGCTTAAGAGGGCATGGTCTTCGTATTTTCAATTGTCAACAATAAAATGATACTGTTGGAAAATGAATTATGGTAACTACAGTTGGAGTACAACTTATTTGTGATGCTTTGACATGTTTTCCAATCTTGTAATCTTCAATATGAACCCACAATGTCGATTACTTTGTTGGACATACGGTAAAATGATGTTCATATTTAATGCATTTGCGTTCATGGTCTTGGTATTTTAACCTATCAACAGTAAAGTGGTACTACTGCAAATCATTCCAATAACCATTACCACATTACAAGTTATTGTATTGAATTAACCTGTTGGCAATCTTGTACACATCAGTGATCATATTTGGCGAAAGAAATCTGTAATATCATTCATGAATTTCCTTTTGTTATGATTTCATAACACAAAAATTGACATATTAACAATTAAAAATCAGCAAACCCATGTTCAATATTCAAATGTAACTATACTTTTGTACAATAAACCAATATTCACTACTTCTTGCCCACTCCTCTTTGGTTTCTCTTGCTCCCTTTTGTTTTTGGATATGCAATAGATAGCGGCTTGATTGTGATTGCTTCTTTTGCATCTGGTGTTGCTGTTTCTCTGGCCCAGCTTAGCGACCATGCTTGTGGTCCATCCCCAATGATTTCTTGCATGATGTCCCTTCTGCAGCTTTGAACTTCTTTGACAATCATGCTTTCCATAATGCGAAGACCAAATAAGTAACCATTATGAGGTTGCACACTATGATACCACAGTCAAGTCTGCACAACAATGTAACCACATTCAGACAATATCATTTGTCAGTTTCAATGCTGTTTTTCAATGAATTAATAACAGCAGAAAGTATCAGTTTACTGTAAATAATTACACAGTACCAGTTTACTGTTGCAACACAAAAAACATTACAAACTTGAACTATTCAAAAAATATTGTACAATAGTGAAGTGGTACTGCTTTGTAATGAAGAATTGTATATATTGTATCACAACACAACTACAGACATACATTACACATTATAAATGCAACTTAATATGTTAGTATCTACAATAGTATTGTAATAATTTTGAGAGAAAGGAAAAGGTACAATGTGTACATTACTTGTGGACATTTCATGGTTTTAAGATGATTTCAAGCAATATCAAATTACACACAATTGGAAATATAAGTTTCAATATTACCAGTTTACTGTTCATACATCAATAATTATAAGGAAATCGTAAATGATAAAATAATAATATGAAATAGTAAGTTGATACTTTTGAAAGTGTATAATTTGTCAATATTATTTTATAACACAATACATGCGGAATTATTTCAAATGATATAGGCAGTCAATGTTGTTAAATGGTTCTTATGCACATAAAAAATTTTGTGAGTAACAAATAGCCAACTCTAAATTGAATTCATCAGCCCAACAAGTACTAAAAAGCCTTTGGTTTACTACTGTGTTCACAAATAATCATAATATACAAACGAACAGTGACAATATACTGTTGGAACAATCGTTTTTCAAAACCACACAATAACAAAGATCAGAAAGATGAAATAATAATGTGAAACAGTAAGGTGATGCTGTTAAAAGTGTATAATTTGTCTTCTATAATTTAGTTAAATTTTGGGGTCAATTTATGGACACCAACAGTACCAATATACAGTTGGATTAATATTTTTTCAAAACCACACAAGAACCAAGACCAAATGGGGTTTTCGAGCGTAAAATTTCCCCATACAAACCCAACAAATAGTGTCGTGGTTCTATATTACTTCACAAATCCAAATATTTACATGACAAATATATCAAATGGAGTTTCAATACGGACTGATTCACTGTTGGGTTTAAATTTTTGTAATATTGTTCACAAAATTTGATTTAAACAAGATCAAACTCATCTAAAAACATACCGACTTACTTTTAGTAATATTATTCACACGATTTAATCTAAAAACATACCATTTTACTATTTCGATCATGGAAATAAACAGAAAAATCAGTTTCGAAACAGTAACTCACCTCTTTTCGGCATTTTTGTTCTACAATCAAAATCCCTAGGTCTTCAATCCGTGTTCTTCAATCCGTCTTGCAGTATTTCTGTTGGGGGATGCTCGATCGTGAGGAAAAAACCCTATAATAGATGTTTGGTGCTATTCTAACGATGGAAGGTGAGTTTTTGGAAGATTTGATTGTGCTGTATGTTTCTATATTTTCGCCAGAAAATATGGAACGTGGGAAGGTGAGAAGCCTGATTTTTCGCCCAGGTGTGGGAGATGGTACGGTTGTAAATTGAGGCAATTTGTAAAAACAGGGGTGTATTAGTCTTTTTACTATCAAATGGGGTTTTTACTAAACGTCAGTTTTAATAGGTTCTATTAACTTAGAACTCTTATACATGGGGGTTTTGGCCAAAATTCCCTTTTTTTTTTTATATAGCCCCAAGTTCATATTCAAGCTCAAACGGTAATGTTTCAAGAAAACGTTAGCTGATCATTTTTTGCAAATACTAGCCTTGCCCATCTCAACTGATATGGTAAGCAATCAATGTGATTCCCCCAATTTTTGCTGTGATTTTTTCCATTTTTTTCTCCTATGTTTTCCGATGCAAATAATAGTTTTCCTATTTTATTGTAAACCAACGGATTTTGCCATTTTTGCTGTGATTTTTTGCCATATCAGTGCATTGCTTCTCACACTAATATGGTAAACAATCAATGCAATTCCCCATTTTTGTTGTGATTTTTTTCATTTTTCTCTCCCATGTTTTCCGATGCAAATATAAGTTTCCTAATTTTATTGTAAATTGACGGATTTTATTGTAAAATAGTTACATAATATCACAATTATGTAAGTATTTGCTCTGGTGTGCATCCCAATGCCTTAACAAACAAAAGTCATGGCAAAAAATTTGCAAATATTTGCTCCAATATGCATTCTAGTGTACCTGTTTTCAATACCCCAAAACGAATTGTTTTTTAACAGCAAAATTTGTTTAAGATTTTAAATCCTAATTAGAAACAACCTTGTAACTGTTTAAAACTGTAAAGTAATAATACTTCATTCCTATGTTCTACAAAATTGTTTCATAAAAATAGGATTCAATGATGGTCTACTGATGTTTTTTCTCCATTCCTTGGAGAAATATGTTTTTTTCTCCCAAGATTTTCCAGGTTTTCATGGCATTCATACTAGACAGTGGTCGTCTTTTTCGTTGGAAGTGGTTCTTAAAAAAACTCTAAACTCTATATATTTGTGTTATACATAACGTGGATGGAGACATTAGAGTGAAACCACTTTAATTCCGGAACAGTTTTGTGCAGAGAATTCCATAAAAATCAATGCCTTCAATGTCACCGTTATTTATGAAGCAATAACCATATCTAGGTTAGTGGCTTGTCTGAGAGCACCTATGGGTATTTTTGTCCTTCGATATATTAGTAGATTGCTTTAGGCCGTATAAGATTTTAGAAAGGACTTATGCCTCATAAGTCCTATATTATGGACTTGTGGCCAAAGTCCACAAAAAAAAAATGGGCTAGACAACTTCTACAAAACAAGGACAATATTCGTCTCTTCCATGTGAGACACATCCATAGAGTACTAATCCAATAGGACAGTTTAGAAACAAATCTGATTCCCATACATATATTTTCTAGTACAAATCCAATAGGACTTACGATAACTTGGGTCACAAAAGAGAAATATGCAAAACCAGTCCCGTTATATTTTCTTTCTTTTTCTTCTTCCTTAATATATATATATATATATAAAAAACAAAAAAGCCTTTTTCCTATTCGGTGGGGAAATAAGCTGAATAGAACAGAGTCCACAAAAGCTGTCACATGTGGGGTGCAACCTTGGTGGTGGTGTGGGTTCAATTGATGGCATTACATGCAATTGGAATATATGCTATTAAATTATGAAAATAAAGAATAAAAGGAAAGAACGAAGAACAAATAAATCTTACCCATTTAAAGATCCAAATAGTATAATCAAAATTGGACTCCAACTTTGCCATAGGCCATTGCTAAAATCAACTCATCAAAATTTATCGTCTTCCCCAGTATACTATCATTTAGTGAGTTCGCTTCATTCCTATTTATGGCCTAGCTGGTAATAACAATGGAACAAGATAGAGAGAAATGAAAAGATAGAACAAGGAAACAAAAAGAGAGAACATGTATGCATGATTATTGGAATTTGAAGAGAATACATTGTTGAAAAAAAAATAGTAAAATTCGTAATGCAAAAGAGAAGGAGAAGAGACATTCGGAATTCAATAAGCTATTTATTGAGTTTTTGACATGGTCTGGATGTTTTGGTAATATAAAAAAAAGGGCAATAGTGTCTTTGTATTTTAAATTGGGGGAATTTTAGTGAATCAAAGTTTGATAAGAACCACGATTGTGTTTTCCCATTTCCGCCGATGAATAGATTCATCTTTTTGAGTTCTATCTACGAGCACTTGACTCAATAAGTTGACCCAATTCTTTCCACCTCCAACCTCTGTCCCAAACTCCCAAAAATTTGATAAGAACCACAATTCACTTTAACAACCTTTTCGCAAGAAGAAGAAGGAAAAAAAAAAACTCATTTTTATGTAGAGAGAAATAACAAGTTACTGTTTAACAATAATAAAATAGTAACATATATTACTATTTAACAAAATAATTTTCATGTTACTGTTTTGAGGGCAAAAAGTAACATAAATTTTTTTCCCCATAATTACCTAATCACAGTGGGTATTGTTTCGAAGATGACGACGAGTAGATTTCAAAAATACAAGTTTTGTAGAAAACGGATTTGTATTTTGTAAGTTATAAGTTTTTAGAAGTTAGAAAATTTATTAAATAGTTAGTTAGTTACATAAAGTGCCCTTAATAACAAAAAAATAAGTGCCCCTACAAGCAAATAAGGGTAAATTAAGAACTTTTTTTTTTTTTTTAATGGGATACTAATAATAAGAATACTCAGATGTGGGCTAAGGGGTTAAAGAATCTTCTGATGGTGTTATTAATAAAACTATTCTTGTAAACGGGTTTATTGCCAATTTTCCCAAAAAAAAAAAAAAAAAAAAAGTATTACGTAATTGCTATACAAACTTCTCCTACCCCTAAAAAATTCCTCATATTCTTTTCCATCCATAAAACCCAGCTAATAGCATGTAGCACAAATTTCCACACAAGCTATTCTTTTTTCATAATTCATTGTATCATACCAAGTACTTTAAAATAAAAGGCAACAAAAATCAACCAAATCATAATCAAATTTAAAGCAAAAAAAAAAAAAGAAAAAAAAAAGACACAATTACAAGTCACAAAACAAAGTAAAATGAACTAGAAAAATAAATAAATAAATCAATGAAAAAAAAATATTGAAAACAATGAACAAATACAAATATGAGGCATCTCAAAATCAAGCATATAAAAAAAACAATTCAAATCTAGAAACCCTGGCAAAACAAGATGGAGGAATTACGCCAAGTTAGAATAGGATCAGTCAGAATAGGATCCCTTTACTACGAGCAAAACAAGATGGAGGAATTACGCCAAGTTAGAGTTCAACCTTTGTGGTGCATATATTGTTTCCAAATACTTGTGCACAAATATAAAGTAAACACAATCAAGCAAAAATCAGTTTTGTAACACCACAAGAATACAAGCAAAATAACTTGACGACTAGCAGTATATATAAAAACCCAGCTTGGCATACCTTTTTTTCTTACCTACACCACCCATTCCTAAAATCCAACCATTGATAAACCTACAAGCACAAACAAAATCCGTATCAAAATTTCCAAATAAACTAAAGAATTCAAACAATCCTTTCTTTATGATTGTTATCATTACTGCATGTAAAGCTTATACTTTGCCAAAGGAAAAAAAAAAAAAAAAAAAAAGGTCTAAAATATTTAAGTAAATATTAAAATTTTCACATAATACTTTCAATGCTCTTCTCTTTCTCTCCTTTTTTTAGTTTATTTTATTTTATTTTTTTTAAGGGGGTGGTTGCTGTCATGTGGGGTTTGCTCAAATCAGCAAATTTTAAAACTTATTTTTGGCTGAAGAGGAGAACTACCCTTTTAAAGTAACTTTGGAAAAAAAATATATACATCGTTAGTCCAACACTTTGTAGAATTCATATTGGGTTTTACTTTCTTATTCCCTATTTTGCCTATTCACTTTCTTTTTTTTCCTTTATTTTTTTAATCAAGTTTCATCTTTGTTTCCATTTATTTTTTAGGAAACCTTCTCTTTTCGCAACTCATGAATAACTAAATACTTACAATCATTCTTGACAATGCTATTGAATGAAAAAAATATATTAATTTTTTTTGGTTATTGTGATAATATATTCAATTGCATGCTTTAACAAGCTAAACTAAATACAATACCAAATTTATTCAATTATTCTTTCTTTTAAAAATAAATAAATTAATAAAAATGTGTATCACTGAACTGAGTTGACTCAACGTTTCAAGAACATAAAAAGAATGTTTGATTTATGAGGCAAACTAGGGTCCAATTGACTCGGTTGCAACATAAATAAAGCCAAAAAAAAAAAGAAAGCGGTATGAAACAAAGACTTTTTTATTCACAAATTTTATTTTATTTTGTTATTTTGATTTTTTTAAAAAATAATTTATAATTTATTTGTATAAAATAAATCATATTTCACTTGAATATATTTACAATTGTCCTTGATGAGAACTCATCTTTTGAAAGCATTTTATAATAGTTTCACTATTAACACTATCAGATTCCGCTCTTATAATGTACACAACTAAGCTATCATTCATTAATTGGGATTTTTTTTTTTTGTTTTTTTGTTTTTTGATGTTTTTGTTCCGTTTTTGTCTAGATTCTGTGTTGGGAATAGAAGAAGAAACAACTCAAGTAAAAAATTATTTAACGGGCTGACAAGATGACAACATCAGCCCATTTTTTTTATTCTTTTCTTTCTCTTTCATAACAAAAGCAGATTTGTTTTATTATTTCTATAAATAAATTCACTAAAGTTAAAAGTAGATATAGGAAAGGATAAAGAATTAAAATAAAAATAAAAAATAAAAAAATTCAGATTTCCAAGGTTAACGTTTGCCCACCCTGAACACATAGCTTTTTGCCTTAGGGACAATTACCTCGAGTCTTGGAGGGATGAATCTACCGTCCGAATTGTGTATTAGCAATGTTCGAATCATCTCTTCAAACGGTGAGCAACACTCTGGCCAAAGTGAGGGAGATTTGATGTCGTGTGTGGTGGTGCTTGCGGTAGTTCAATATCCGGTTGAGATGTTAGCGACCGCAGGCTGTGGTCGCGTAACTTAAACCAAAAAGTATCTATATCTTCTTTCTATCTTCTATTTATCTATTTCCATCTATTCTAATATAGAAAGCATTTATATAAGAAGTGTTTGGAATTTTGATTGGATGTACAGTGTCAAATACCAAAAAACCCTTGTTAGTTTTAAAGGAAAGTAGAGGTTAATGGGGTTAGAAAGGTCTTTTAAATAAGGACTCCTAAATAAACTTTAACTTAACCACTCATTATCTTCCTCATAACGTTATTTTTTCAACTTTTTTCTCCTCATATCATAACTACTCTCCTATTCTTTCTCTCTCCTTAACCACTTAATAAATGAATTCTAAGTTAACCACCCACTATCCTCTTCTTTTACTTCTCCCACTATTCTCTCTTTCTATCATAACTAATCTCATATTCTTTCTTTCTCTGTTAACCACTTAATATTAGTTTTTGTTTTCATTTTGAAAATTTATTTATTTATTTTTTGGGAGAACTTTGTAACATGTTTTTTTTTTTTTTTTTTGGCACACGCAATGTGTGCTCCAAAATCTAGTTAATCTATACTAATATAGAAAGCATTTGGAATTTTGATTGGATATACAGGGTGGAGTGCCAAAAAACCCTCATCAATTTTAAAGAAGGTAGAGGTCGATCAATGGGTTAGAAAGGTCTTTTAAGTAAGGACTCCTAAATAATCTCTTGACTTAACCACTCACTTTCTTCTTCTTCCCAAACGTTATTTTTCCTACTTTTCTCTCCCTCTATCATAATACTCTCCTATTCTCTCTCTCCTTAACCACTTAATAGATAAACTCTAAATTAACCCCCCACTATCCTCTTCTTTCCATTGTTATTTCTCATACTTTTCTCTCTCTCTATCATAACTACTCTCCTATTCCCCCTCACTCTTAACCACATAATATTAGTTTTTGTTTTCATTTTGAATTCAAATTTTTTTATCTATTTTTTGAAATATATTTGTAACTTTTTTTTCCCCAACGTGTGTGCTCCAAATTCTAGTTAAAATTTATATTTATATTAATATAAAAAGCATTTGGAATTTTGGTTGGATGTAGGTAATAGAGTACCAAAAAAATCTCGTTAATTTTAAAGATGGTAGAGATATTAATGGAGTTAATTAAAAAGGTCTTTCAAGTAAGGGCTCCTAAATAAACTTTGACTTAACCACCCATTCTCTTTTTTCCAAAAGGTCTCCCACGTTTCTCTCCCTCTATCATAACTACTATCCTATTTTTTCTCTCTCCTAAACCACTTAATAAATAAACTCTTACTTAACCAACCACCATCCTTTTCTTCTTGAATTACTTCTCCTACTTTTCTCTCCCTCTATCATAACTCTCATATTCTTTCTCTTTAACTTAATATTAGTTTTTATTTTCATTTTGAATTCAATTTAAAAAAAAAAAAATTTGTTAGATCTTTGGAACTTTTTTTATTTTTTATTTTTTAATTTAATTATGTTTGGGCACACCCAATGGGTGTCCTAACATGCAGTAGGACAAGTTTGGCTTCCCGAACATCTTAGTGATGGACTAATAATTATACTGGAAAGTGGGCTAGGTATTTAAGCCCATTGAGTTTCTAACACCAAGGCTCCGTTTGGTTGTCATGAATGTTGTGCGGGAAAGTGTTATCTAGGAAAAAGAAAGTAAAGGAAAGGAAAAGAAAGAATGTATTTGTTTGACAGAAAAAGTTTGTAGCAAAATATTAATTTCACCATTTGATAGGAAAGTAGTGGGAAAGTCAATTTTTTTAGCCATCCAATAAAATATATTTAATAACAAAAATAAGAAATTACTAGATAATGACTTTTTGTTTTTTTCCGTTTTTTCTTTTTTTGCCTCATGGGTATGGGGTTAATCAACCCATGCGGATTGTGATGTCTTGCATGGACATGAAATTTACCTATAATAGGTTCCTCATTTTTCATATCTATATATAGGGGAAGGATCGATCAACTTATATCTAGTGAATGCTTTTTATCTTGACACCCCGCAATGTCTTTTTATAGGAACCATATTTCACCAATTTCACCAAACCCATTGTTAGATTAGATAATCCCCACATGCACGTTATGCATGTCAAATATCAAGTCATTCGGATATTAAGGAATAACTTTTTATAAGAATCATATTTCACCAAACCCATCTTTAGATTAGATAATCCATTCATGCACGTTATGTATGTCAAATATCAAGTCCATTGGATATCAAGAAGCATTTGATCTGTAAACTTAATTTCTTCTATAAATAAAACTATGATTTTGGACACTTTATGGATGACATAAATCATGATCTCTCATTAACTTGAAATTTAATATGCATGACATGAATGAGTGAGGTATGTAATCCAACAGTTAGATTGGCGAAATATTATTTTTTTAAAAAGATATTGAATGATGTAAGACTAAAAAGTCCTACACCAGCTATAAATGGATTCCTCCCCATATCTATATATATATAGAGAGAGAGAGATATATATATATATCGGATGATGATCAGGTAAGCACGTGCTGATATAACTTATATCAACACTCGCATTGAGAGTTGTACTTTGTGCATTAGTGGGATATGAGGTACATTGGACTAATGCAAGGGGTACAACGCCCAATGCGTGGTGCTGGTATAACTTATATCAACTTGATGGGAACATAACCGTGTATATATAGATAGATAGATAGAGGATGATGATCAGGTAAGCACGTTTTGATATAACTTATATCAACACCAGCATTGAAAATTGTAACTCGTGCATTAGTGGGTTATAGAGTACATTGGGCCAATGCAAGAGTACAACCCCCAATGCATGGTGCTGATGTAACTTAGATATATTTATATATATATATATATATATATATATATATATATATATACACATATACATATATAGGATGACAATCAGATAAGCTAGCACATGCTAATATGACTTATATCAACACTCACTTGAGAGTTGTACCTCATGCATTAATGGGTTATAGGTTACCTTAGGCCAGTGCATAGGTACAACTCTCAATGCATAGTGTTAATATAATTTATATCAACACGTACTTATTGACTTGATTAGATTGTACATAACTATCTGTCTATCTATCTATATATTGATAGAATAATATAATAAATCCATACTAGAAAACTAGAACACATGGAAATAATAATAATAAATAATATGCACGTACCTGTGGAAGCCATTTAATCTAATTGACAAACCTCTGCAAAAGAGACACACGGTTAGGAGGCTGGTCTTCCTCTACTTGCTCCTCTTTTCTTTATGCAGCCACCAATGGGACAGGCTACTAGGGTTTTCAACTTATGGAGTGTAGAGGGGACCTGGCCTATTTATAAAGAAACTTTATGGAGTCTTTCCCATTATGGACTCCTTGACTTATAAGGAATAGGCCCACACTTTATAATCCCACATCACGGACCAAGGTGCACTAGAGCCCAAATACTTAATTGATCACACACTATAATGGGCTATACCGTATATCATTGCAGGCTAGACATTCAACCCGTTTTTTATAATCCAGAAAATCAATCAATGTAAAGCCCACAGATATGAAATTCTAACATATATATATATAGATAGATAGACAGATAGAAATTAACACAAATATTTTAGTACTAAATCAACTAACAATGTAACACACACATCCCCCCTGGTGGCTAGTCTATCAAACACACACACAATAATAGGGCCAAGACAAAGTCCAGACATATCTAAGAAGAGCCAAGCCTAACTAAGAGAGGAGATTTACACAAGTCTAGTTATGGACCTATGGTCTATAACTCGAACAAGATAGCACAAAATTCTCTGCTTTGTATTATATTTGTACAAGTATCTCTGACAAATAACAATACAAAAAGAAACAGAAAAATGTATGGCTGAAAAAAGGTACTTCATGTTTATATTCTAAATTTCTGGACAACAATGGATAATCGCTATGAGGCTCAGAGTACAAGCAATGTCTACAGTTTCCTGGGAAAACTTTCCCTCCCATTTACATGCCCAATGAGAAGTACTAAGAACTTTCCACATTTCATCCTAATCAGAGATATAATAAATAAATAAAAATCGTTTATTATTAATAAATGTTGACAATATATATTTATTTATATATTTTCCAAAACCAGGATATGCAAGTACAATGCACATGTCAAAAGCAAACCTATATGGTGGAGCAGAAGTCAAAGATAGGAAAAATACAACTAGTGCTAAGAAAAAGCACTACTTAGATATAAAAAGAATGAATATATGAAAGACTTCTTTACACAAAAACATATAAAACTATTAGGTAAAGATAGATCATAAAAAAAACATAAAATACAATAAAGAAAAGAAAAGAAAGCTTTTCGAAACATCATGTATTCATGTTTCATTGCCTAAGAGGACCACATTTTTCCTACACTTTCTATACATTTCCATAATCTAGACAAACAAATAATTCTGCTGCTACGAAGCCCTTTTTTTTTTTCTTTTTTTTTTTTTTTTTTTTTTTTTTTTTTTTAATCTTTGAAAGAAAAAACAGAAGGATCAAAGGAAGTAGTAAATAATTTTTTTAAACACAGATGATTTTTTTGGTTTAAGTAGTAAATATTCGGTTTTGGGTAACTAAACAATTTCAAAATTATTATTTTTCATATTTTTTAATTGTTGCAAGGTGATGTGTTCACTTAAGGTGGCATGGTTGAGTCTACTTTTGTCATGGATTATAGTAGTGAATTTACTAATTATGAGATGCGCTAAATTACATTTTTTTTGTATAGTAAATTGAATATGTGTGTCTTTGTTACTTAAATTTACTTTTATGTGTAGATATTCAAGAGTGGAGAAGCCTTATTTAAGTGGGCTCGAAAAGTTGGGATGAAAAATGGATTTGTCATTGTTATTGAAAAATCTGATAAGCAAAGATAGGAAACCAAAGCTCACACTTGGCCCTACTGCTATGTGTATGAAGGCATGTAAGTGATCAACATGGAATCCATTACTCTCAGGAAAAAGAGAGAGAATGTCTCATGTAGCATTCATTGATATAACTCATTAAATCTATGGGCCCATGGTAGGATTAATATGGAAAGAAGTTTTTACAAGCTTATCATTGAGTTGATATTTATGATTGAGTATAAAGTAATTGAACTAGGGACTTGACAGACTTTCATGCCCTATTAGTTCAATTGGAGATATTGTATAGATGGAAGAATGTAATTGTAACCTATAAACTATAATAGAAGGGTTCTATGTTAGATACCAATTTACCTCATTAAGGACAACACCATGAGCCATATGCTAGGTGTTACTCATGGTTAGTAGAAGACCTAATTGACATAAATGAGTTATAATCAATTAGGGAATTGGAAGGAGTTCCAATTAGACCATTTATGGAAAGAATTCCATTATGCACACCTCGCGCTATTCCTACTACTTGATGATGTGAACCCAATGGGTCACACACTGATCATGCTAAGAGAGCTTTAAAGTCTATGAGAGAAAGGGTATAAGTGAATAAAATAATAATTCTTTGAGGCCTAGTTTGTATTTGATGTAAACAAGAGGGGTTATTGTGCAATTTAGGGAAATTGCACAGAACCCTAAAAGGGTTTCCCCTCATGGCCGGCCCTATAGTGTGGCTATAGAAGCCACACTATGATGTGATGACATCATACTTTCAAGCCACACTAAACCCTAGCCGTCCCTCTTTGGTGGCTGCTCTTCTCTCTCTCTTTTCTTCGATCTCCACCTCTAGCAAGAACAAGGAAGAAGGAAGGAAAGACTTGAAGCTCAAGCTAGGTGTGGATACCATTGGAAGCAATACATTTGGATTGCTATTTCGCTGTTGCCCATAATCGAAGCTTGGAGAAAAATGGAGAAGACTTTCATACTATAAGTATTCTAACTCTCTTTGCAGTTAGTGTTTTGTTTGTATTGAAGCATAGTTAGATTCATGGGTTGTGGAATCGATTAGGAAAAATTTTTGTTATTCAATTCATTCCACATTTTGTTTTCCTTCTAGTTCGATTCCCAACACACCGTTTATTTAATATTAAGTTGAAAATGGAGAAGTCATTTAGGAATGAATTCTTCATTGCCTTCCATCATTATAGGATTATCTAAAGTCCCTTAATGTGAGTTAGGTGGCTATAGACATGTAGGAGCTACCCATATTAAAGACTTTATTTGAAACTATCACATATGAGATATCATAGGGTGTAAAAACCAGTATATACCAAGAAACTTCCTACTGGACCTATAACCTAATTATTTTTTGTCAACAAGCTGAGGACTTGGTGGGGTTTGTGGATGGGCCAAATTGAAATTTAGTTACTCAATTTTTATAGATATGTACATTTTTATAGTATTATCTATATATATTTATATATAAATAAACAAATGTTAAAAAAAAATTTCAAAAACACAGACACTCTTGCAGGTGGCTTATGCAATGTGTGTGTAAAATGTAATTCTTGGTACTCTTTAAAAATTAGTTCTGCCATTTTCTTTTTCATCTTTTTCTATCTTAAGCTACAAATAATTAGAAAGAGGTGAGTATGTGGAATGTGGAAAGTGATAAATGTTTAACTTTGGATCACCTTATTGGGAGAGGTATTTCTATGCCCAATAGATGTATTTTGTGCAAGGAAGAGGCGGAAACGGTGGATCATCTTTTCATCCATTGCATTATCTATACTACCTATAAAAAGATGAATGTAAGAAAAACTTTTGATTGACTAATATACCCTTATTTTAATTTTTAAATACACAACTACCCACCCTTCTGCATATATAGGAAATATAATAATTCTAAAACACATACCTTAATATATAAAACACAAATAGGAATTCAAAGGAAACGGAAACTATAATTCCTATATAATAAATAGAAATATATAGGAATATGGAAACTATAATTCTAAAACACATACCTTAATATATAAAACATAAATAGGAATTCAAAGGAAACAGAAACTATAATTCCTATATAATAAATAAACAGCTGGATTTTAAATTCCACTTTCTCCATCAAGAATAGCTGCGACTTCTCCCTTCTCTAGTTAACGGCGACTTCTCCATTCTCTGGTAAGTTTTGCTTTGCAAATTATAATATATATCTATATATATATATATATATATATATATATATATATATATATATATGGTACTGTTAAAGAACTACAAATTATAATATATATATGTGGTACTGTTGGAGAATAAGTTTGATTTTTGATGAATTTATAAGTTAGATAGATGAATTTGTAATCATAATAGGTACTGTAATTAAAGAAAGAAAAATCATTCGAAACGAAATACCCATAGTTTTGAGAAACCGTTTAGACTCATTAAACCGAGAAACAAAATACAATACATACCTCAAGAGTTCCAACTGAAACCCAAAAAAGATGTACTCTAAATACATGAAGAACCCCCCAAAATCGATTTTCCATTACAGGCATATCTAAACAAAAATACATAGATTAGTAAAAAAATAAAAAATAAAAACTAATATTATTTAAAAATATTCACATGCAACGCACGTGTGCTATATCTAGTGGCTAGAAGTCTTTAGATGCTCACTTTTAATTTATTTGGGGTCCATTGGGTTCTTCCTTCGTCTACTCATGACCTTCTTTCAGGATGGTGGTTTAGAGGAAGTAATAAAGAGGATTAAATGGTTTGGAGATTGGCCCCCCATGCGATTTTTTGGTGCATTTGGAGAGAAAGAAACCTTAGGACTTTTGAAGGGGTTGCAAAGTCGGTCATTGATCTCAAGTCCATTTTTACTAAGTACCTCTTTTTGTGGTTGTTAGCTTTACTAACTCTTACAAACCTTCTTTTGTAGTTTTTTTAGATTCCCTAAAGCTATAAAGGGGTCTTTTTGTGCTTTAGTGCTTGTATATGTCTCATGTACTTGGGATTAGCCTTTTGTTATTAATACAAACTTTACTTCATAAAAAAAAAATACATTTTTTAAAATTCAATTTTAAAGAAAAAAATTTTAAGTGAGGATGGTGGAGGGAGGCTGGTTAATGGGTGGATAGATGGATTAAATTGTGAAGAGAGTCTAAAAAATATAAAGGTTCCTCTTTTTTATTCTTAAACCTTAAACTTTACACCTTTGCACTTATTGAGGAGTTTGTGGAAGAGGTGATATTTTAAAGGTCCTTAAGGCTAAAGCCCTCATAATGTTTCTCATGATATAGTATAGATCAAGTTATATATTGATTTCTGTACGGATCAATCTATATTTTATTTTATTTACATATTCCTTCACCATAGTCTTTTGCAAATAGCCCACTCTATCTAAATTTTATTGTTATCTTCTCCATTAGATTGCCCCATAGTGTTGTTTTATGTCTTTTTCCCTTGCTTTTATTCTTGCTTTTCTTGTCTCATCCTCCCAAATGTAGCCCCCTTCTCAATAAATTTTCCTTTCTTAAAAGGAAAGAAAGAAAGGAAAAAGGATAGATCATAAGCCATCTTGCAAACACCATAATTGTGTAGGGTTTGGTATGAATAAAAGAGATAGACCCAAAAAACTTACAGGCCGGGGAGATTTAAAGACCATTTTACTCATCTATCTTCTTAGCCCTCACAATGGAATTTCACAATTAGTTTTAGCTTGGAACGTTACAAGTTATTATTTGTTTTTGAAAAGAATTAAAATAGAAAGTGTTTCATGCATGATCAATTTAACATAGGGCAATGTTTGTCTGCTGGGTTCTACTATTGGCACCCTAGTGAAAATACCTACACCCAAAATGTGATTCTATTTTCTTGTACACTTGATATCCTTCATTTTTTTAAATGATGTAGCTCAAATTTAAGCTATATCTCTCTACACACACACACACGCAAACGCACCCAAAATCCCATGCACAAGTGCTTGCACACATGCATGCACACATGCACACATGGATATGCTTTCGGCCGCAGATAGAACCACAACCGCCCTTGAACATACATATTGTCACATACTCGTAAACAATATGTTAGCTAAATGAATACTTTGGACTCTTGCTTAAGCATATTGGCACTGTTTGGCAAGAAAGTCAGGGATCAATTTGTCATATTTGAATATGTTTTTCTAATGTTGATGTTAGAAACCAAAGTAACAATTTTGCATCTCTTGTGTTCTCGTTTCATTCTTATTGTCAGGCTTGTTGTTTTGTTCTCCAGAGTTGGGTGTCAAAAAAGTTCGTGACCAGATGGCAATATGCATAGCCGCGCTATTTTTTGAGATCTGCTTAGGCCATGTTTGTTTAGCTGGAATGGAATGGATGGAATGGAATCTCATTCCAATTCATTCCAAACAGCATGTTTGGATGAGGTAATTTGAATGGGAATGGAATCAAATAGTGTGTTTAAACAGTCATTTCAAATCCATTTTCATTCCAGACTACTTCAAGCATGGTATCACATTCCATTCCAGCTAAACAAACATGGCCTTAGTGTTTACTCTTCCATGCCGCCTAATATTGAATTGAATTGTGAAATTGCAGTGAAGTTCTTTTCCCCGTTGCAGTTACATTTTTTGTTACATGGTGGTTTATTAAGCTTGTTGATGGTTTCTTTAGTCCATTATATGACCAACTTGGCATTGATATATTCGGTAAGTTCCAAATGCATTATGACTGGCTTTGTCTTATGTTGTCTTTAATGAAGCATATGGAAAGATGACGTTAGTTTTCTCTTCTTGGTATTTCTTCTAGTTTACCATTGCTGAAGAAATTCTTGAGTTTGTAAAACATACCAAATTTGGGAATTTCTTTTGATTGATAACACCATTGTTTATTATAAAGAAGGTAAACCTGGTGGAATAATAAAACAAAATTAAGATGAAGAGCAAGTACACGAGGTTACATTGAAGTTGGTCTATCTGTTGCACATGGAATTTTGAAGACACCCTCATTGTTTAACTCATCTAACTCATCATGACCTAACCTAATTCATAAAGAAAGTTTGCTTTCAAGCTAGAATTCGAGGATGAAATACCCTTGTGTATGTAGTACAAGCACTTGGTCACTTCTTCATTTTTATTGCCCACTGCAACTTCCCTAAAACTACTGTCTATGACTATAGTTCTTGATGTCGAGATTTTAAAGGTTTTTAGGTGATATAGGATCATTAAAGGCTTGGATTTGTTATAGTACCACACTCATTCAAGGAGTTCAAGGGTTTGAAAATTGAATCAAATCATAACTCCAAGGGGTAGCTCAGTTGCCAAGGGACCATGCTCCAGGAAGCGGAGATCCTTAGTTCAACTCTTGTTTAAACCACTGGGGCCACCCACGTAAGGTTTCATGGTTCTCATGAGCCTTTGACTTGGTCCATATGTTTTGTGGGGTCTTATATGGGCTCCCGTTTACCCAAAGGGTTTCCTCATCATGAAAAAAAAAAAAAAAAGAATCAAATCATCAAATTCTTTGAACTGTAGAATTCAAGCATTTTTTAGTAAGTTGAGTAAAATATAGGAACATAAGAAAATCTAATTTAAAAAATCAAAATTTGAAATCTCATACAATTTTTCATATATAGACATATGTGGTCCATATATGATACACTCTAAAACAATGACATTACATGGGTGTGTTAGATGTCATCAAAAATATTTTGTCTGTCTCCCACCTTCAAAGGAGTTTTTTTTAATTAAAATAATATTCAATCAACCAATAGCTAAATTCGATTGATTAGTGTAATACCATAACCATTGTATATATGTTGGTCTTCATCGGATAATTACTCTCATCTCATCTCATTTGGGTGATGCATATGCAAAGTTAAGCCTTTTCGATGTTGTGGCATAGTTTTAAAAGTGAGGCATGTCAAATCGATTGTGGGAAATTATATGGCACACAAGTTTAAAAGATGAATCTAAACATCAATGTGTAGTTGTGCACCTTAACTTCTGAAGGGCATGTCTTTGTGATTGGTTGGCAGATTGTTATTTCTATAGGGGATGTTGGAAAAATATCAAATACCACATCGATTAAATATCAAGTTTAATATGTTTTAATATATAATTATTTGGGCCCTTCACTTAATAGTTTAGGCTTTTAGGTTAAAAACTTAACATGGTATCAAAGCATGCCATTTTTTGCCATTTTGTTTGTGAGCCCATCTTTATTTTCCATGTAACAGGCCCATTCTTGTCTCATTAGGTTGCACATGAGAGGAAGTGTTGGAAACTACCCTATCTGACATCGGTTAATATAAAATTTGTCATGGCTTCATATACTTGTTTGGCCCTTCACCTAACAGTTTAGGCTTTTAGGTTGAAAACTATTAGGTTTCCAACCCAACAGCCTAAGTTGTTAAGTGGAGGGTCCAAACATGTATATGAAACTATGTTAAGCTCTATATTTAATTAATATGGAATGTGGGACTTCCCAACAGTACTCCCCCTCACGTGTAGGTTTAACAAGATACAAATGGGCTAATCACGTGAAGAACAAAGATGGGCTCAAGAGACATGATCTGGTACCATGTTAAGTTTCTGACCTAAAAGCCTAAGTTGATAGGTAAAGGGCCCAAACAGGTATACGAAGACATGCATGTTGAACTCGATATTTAATCGATGTGGGACTTCCCAACACCACCCCTCACATGCAGGCCTAACAAAATAAAGACGGCCTGTCATGTGAGCAAAAAAGATGGGCTTACTGATGGAAGTTCATTAGTCCACAAGAAAGAAACTACACTTTATGTTCACACGTTGTGTGTATCCAAGTTCCATCAGTTCCTCCAAACCATTTTATAATCTTATAAGCTGTTTTATGTGAGGCTCCACAGGACATATCCGTCCTACGGAGTAATTTGAGACAATACAGTGATTGCCCATTTCTCTAAATGTTTTCATATAAAGGAACAATAATCAACATGGGGTTTATGCATGATTGGGCATATATATGCTACATAAAGCTTCATGTTTTTGAGTTTGTGGGGAACTTTTCACAAATTTTATTTTATGTGGTTCTATTGGTTGATTGCTGACATCAGAGATATAATGAAGATGAAGAGTTATGCAGTGTTTTTTATCCAACAAACCATCTGTACATTGGTGATATTTTTCTGGTGAACTCCAAGGAGATCATAAGACCAAACCTGTTTATTCGAGAAGGCATAGGTGTGTTTTCTCTTTATCTTGTTGCCGTGAACACTATTTATAGCTAATTAGTGCTTGAATGCAGCATGCATTTTATAACATTTTTTTCTTTGTTTTCTAATCTTTGCTTTTAAATAAATATGTTTGTATTAATCATATCGAATATTGTATTTGAGATGATAATAAGCCTCAAAGCGATGCCTCGAATCGATGCTGCGCTAGGAATTAGGCGAGGGTTATCACACTTCAATGGACGGGTGTGGGTAAAGAAGTTAGTCCAAGAGGGTAGAATTCGTTTGTCACCTAAGAATATAGGAATATTAACAAGTAAAGGAATGGAATTAGTAGATACAATGATTGTAATTAAATTTCTTTGTTGCTGATAAAATAAATAAATAAATATTGCTTGTTCACAAGAAACAAAGTGGGTAGGTAAACAATCTAGGGAAATATGGGATATAAGCTTTGCTATACAGAAAAAGATAAGCATAGGAATGAAGTAGGGATAATTCTATATAGAGATTTAAAAGAGGAAGTTGTAGACATTAAGAGAAAAGATGATAGAGTAATAGTAATAAAACTTGTATTAAGGAAAGAGATGATCAATAGAATTAGTGCTATATAATGCACCCAAGTATGATTAGATGAATCTTATAAGAGGCATATGGATGAATTAATCAAGGGATACCTAATAGAAGGTCTTTATATATAAGAGGAGACTAAAATGACCATGTCTTGAAGAATAGTGGAGGATATAAGAGCGTTCATGGGGGATATGGATTTGGAGAGAGGAATGAGAAAGGGGATACTATCTTAAAATTGGTTATGGCTTTTGATCTTGTAATTGCTAAATTGGGTTTCAAAAAAGAGATCAACACCTAATAACATCTAAAAGTGGTTATAATACTAGTCAAATAGATGGATATTGGAGTTTGTAAGGATTGTAATACTTGGAAAAAGTTAAACCGCACAGCAAAGGATTAGTGGTCTTAAATGTTTGTCTTAGGAGATGGAAGAGAAAGAATATGGAAAATAAAAACCCAAGAACTAGGTGGTGGGACTTAAAAGGAGAAAAGAAAAAAGGTTTAAAAATAGAATATTACAAGGAAAATGGAATTTAGATGAAGAGATCGATATTAAGTGGAATGAAATGGTTGGTTGCATTAGAAGAGTCGCAAAAGAGGTTTTTAGAGGATCTAAGTGGAATGGACTAAAATCTAAGGAAACTTTGTGGTGGAATGAGGAGATTCAAACAACAATTAGGGCGAAACAAGCACATTATGAGACTTTATGAAAGCTATAAATTATTCAAAAAAGAAGCTAAGGAGGCTGTTAGCGAAGCCAAACTCAAGGCATGTGATGATTTGTACTATAAGTTGGGAATAAAGGAATGGGAGAAAGATGTATATAAACTTGCTAGGATAAGAGAAAAGAAAAGTAGAGATTTAAACCATGTTAAGTGAATTAAATGTGAGGACTAGAGAATCTTAGTAAACTATGATCATTTTAAGGAAAGGTGGAGGAGTTATTTTAGCCAATCATTTGATGGGAATCACACAAATAATTGAAGCTTGAGAGAACTCAGTAACTCCGGGGAGGATAGAAATGATATGTTTTTTAGAAGAATCAAGGTAACTAAATCGAAAAAGGTTATGAAAAGGATGAAAGTAGGGAAGGCTGTAGGGCTGAATGGAATTCCCATGAAGAATGGAAGTCTATGGGTGATGCTGGTGTGGTTTGGTTGACTAAATTGTTTAATAAGATATTAAAGACTAAAAGCATGCGGGATGAATAGAGGAAACACACTTTGGTGCTACTATTTAAGAACAAATATGGCCTTTAAAGTTGTAGTAACTACTCGTGGCATTAAACTCATGAGTTATATGATGAAGCTTTGGGAGACAAAAAGAGCAAAGATTAAGACTTGAAGCAATGGTGTCAAAGAATCAAACCTGCCTCCTTGATGCATTTAGAAAAACCACCAAACCTGCCAATTTATTTGAATTTTAGAAAACCTGTGTAAAACTATGTAAGATATTCAAAATTATGTAGAAGATGGTGATTGAGTGGGATGTGAATCAATTGGTTGGGAGAACTATTTTGTTGGGTTTGACTTGTGGATTAAGCAGATTGCATTGGCTTCTGCTTCTACTTTGGGCAATAAACACCATATTTTACCATGTTGGTGATTTTAAAAAATAAATGAAACTTCCTTGATGCTTGAGAAAGCCTTCCAGTCCATTTAAAATTTGTTAAAGATTATATTGTTCAACAAACATATGTAAACCCCTATGAAAAACTACTTAAATTTCATAAATAATACCAAATATCCATGAGGGTTAATCTCCACCCAAACTGACAGTAGGGCATTCTGTTTTTTCACTTTAGGGAGCTTGGTGAAAATTGTCTTGCTAACCCTAACTATGATTGCTAATTCATCAGTTCTAAGTAAGGTGAACTATGGTACATGGGTATAATTTTGCTGCCTAATTGTGCATAGGAAACTCTAGTGTGTTCTTCTTTCTTTTTTTTTTTTGGGACATGGATTTCAGTTTTTTTTTGTTATAAAAGCTATCCACATAGGCTTCTATCTGCTTTTCCTGACCCCTTTTTTTTTTTTTTTTTTTTGTTTTTTTTGTTTTTTTTTGTTTTTGCTTGTTGGGTTTGGGTGGGGAGAATATTCAGAGATCATTGTATCCGGGGGCATGACAATGCCACAGGTGATTTCTCCTCTTGAAAGGGTTGCCCGACAGAGTGAAAGAATCCCTATGAACAGAATAATAATTAATGGCATAAAGAGGTATTTCAGATAACTCTGCAATGTCTATGCCCCATGATTATGCTTATTATTTTTGAGTTTATGTGAGAGATGATTCCTTGGTTACTCTTGTTTTTAGAGAGAACTAGGAGGATGACGCGCTACACGCATGCTTATAGTTATTTGCCAGTATGTGATTTGTGTTATTAAGTTCAATGGATTCTTTTTTTTCATTAAAAAAAATTTATTAATATCGGCAAAAAATAATATTATTACTCATGGATAAAAAGGTTTACAAAAGCAATAAACCCTACTCTACCAGAGACGAAAAAACCATACCCAATCTCTTGAAAACAAAAAGCATAAGATTCCACTCTTGGCAAGGTGCTGCAAAACCATACGCAATCTCACAACAGGCCTACCTAGCAATCTCATCAATTAGGAGCACAAGTGATCCCAAAAATACATTTCAAATTCTTCAATTGGGAGAATAAGCAATCTCTTTGATTAAGTTTGATGTTGACGGCATTTAAAGTAAGCAGTGAGACTTAAGATGAATATGCAAGATATAAAAGCAAGGAATGCAGAGATTATGGCAGTTCATCATAACCTAAAAAGTGAAAAAGTTCTAATAGTGTTAAATCTTTAAATAAACAAACAATTGTTGAAAATATATCACATCCCACATCGCCCAAATATTGGGTTTGACATAGTTTCATATACTTGTTTAGGCTCTCCACTTACAAGCTTAGGGTTAGGCTTTTAAGTTGGAAACTTAAATAGGAATGCGTACTTGCCCAAAGATTGCATTTGCATGCTGCACAACCCCATAGCAGGTTCGACCAAAGCATCAAAATGATCTAAAAATGTATAGCAGTACATGCTTGACCCAAATCAAAGTAGAACGATATACAAAAGGGAACATTAAGTTTGTAGCCTGACCACTGATATTCATAATGCACATGCACCTATACCAATTTAAATTAAGCCTATACCAGTTTGTAGCCTGACCACTCCCTTGGTTTGCATCACCCAACTCTGTATCACTAACTACTTGTTTTTGCATCATCTCTATCACAACTCACCACGAAGGGCAGAGCCAGTAAGACCCAAGGGAGTTAGCTGGATATATATAGATATATATTACCTATAATTTTTCTTCCAATTAAAGATTTGGCTGTACTGAAATTTTTTTGGTCCTACAGGTTTTTTTACCCACCTTTATAATTAGTTTTTTGCCTCTTCCTTTTTATAAATTTCCTCATCTTGTATTGATTCAAATTTTGTAATCATCCCACATTTTCTTTTCTTTATCACTTATCTTTTATTACCCTGTTGTAAATAATATATATAGATGACCTGAATCAAATTTTGGCCCACCACCACTCACTACTCACCATTGGATGGATAATGGTAGCTATCCTGAAAAAATTCCTGAAAAGTGTTGCCCAACTTATGTGGATGGTGAGGTGGCTAAAATATGTCACCCTATTTCTTTTCCAGATGGATGTGTATTTAGGCAGGAGACTTTGAGCTTTTATAAATAAAAAGAGCAAAAGCTGCAAGGGGCCCACTAAACAGCTTGACTTCACCCATCATTTTCTTCTCTTCCCTACCCCACTCTCTCTCCTCTGTTCTACCCCACATGAAAAAGCAAAACCCATTCCTCTTTACCATGATTCCCACATGCCCTGTCTAGCAACAACAAATCTGGTTTTCTCTCCATCACGCGAGGCTTACGACCCATCAGTTCAGCTTTTGAGGTAAGTTGACATTTTTTTTTCCTCATTTGGTTTCCGAGAAAGTCGAGTTTTTTTTCCTTTTGGATCCGTTTCGTTGTCCAAAAACTGGAGTTGAAGTCAAGATTTCTTTCTAGATTCAATGCTCTTTTTTTTTTTGCTCTCTTTTGGAACCGTTTGGATGTCGAAAAAGTGGAGTTTTCCGGAATCATGGAGTTCAAGATAGACCTCTATTGGATTTGTCAAGTTGAGAAAGTTAAGAATTTTGTTTTTTTGTTTATGTGTGTGTGTGTTTCTTTAGATTTGTTTGGTTGTTGAGGAATTGGAGTTGGAAGTTGAGATTTCTTTCCCGATACTCTTTTTCCCTTTTGGGCCCCGTTTGGTTGCCGAGAGATTCTTGTTTTGGTATGTTTTAGTTTTCTTAAAATGTATTTTACTTGCTGTTTTTGTTTTTGTTTTTTTATCTTTTGATGAATTATTTGTGGACTTAAAATGACATTATTCTCATGGAGTATTTTTTATTTCATATTGCTCTCTCTGTTTTTTATTTTCTTCCACCATTCTTACAGTTTAGGATGTTACCATATTGTATTCATATTTTTGTTTAATAAGCACAAATGTGATTATGTTTTTAATTATCCTTTTAATTTTTATAAAAAAACAAACAAAACACAAATAGTTATTGATTGTCTAAATAATTAAAAAAAAAAAAACCACAGCGTATGATTAGTGAAACCCTTTTTGAAACCTTTTTTATTCCCTTTCCTAATTTGTCTTTAATTTTTAAATTTTTTTTTTTGGTGAAATTCCATGTTTCTGCATATATAGCTTATGAGTAGATAGTGTTATTCTCTTGTCTAATTTATGTTTGTATGTATTCTGTTTATGAACTTTGTAGAAACTAAAGGATAGATGTGAGGAGAATGAAGCAGATGATATTTTCTCAAATGAAAATAAATGTGATGAGAATAAAGTAGTTGAATCACCCAAAGTCGGGATGCAATTTAGCTCTATAGATGATGGTTATCAATATTATGCTAATTATGCATTTATGCTTAACAAGAAGGGTTTGCTGTGCATAGAAGATCCTTAAAATGCGGAGATGATGGGACATTGAGATATGCCACATTTGCTTGTGCTCGTGCTAGAAAGGCTCAACCTGCAAAGAATCTAGCAAAGTTAAACCTCACAACAAAAACAAATTGCCCAGCTAAGTTCAGTTTAACATTGCAACTTGATGGGAAGTTCAAATTGACCACTACTGAGTTAGAACATAATCATGCATTGAGTCCAGGAAAAACACGATTTTTTTAGATGTAACAAGAAATTAGATCCGCATGTAAAAAGAAGACTTGAATTAAATGATCAAGCTGGGATATGTCCTAAAAGGAATTTTTATTCTTTGGTTGTTGAAGCCAGGAGATACGAGAATCTATCATTTGGTAAGAAAGAATGCCAAAATTACATTGAGCAAGCACAAAGATTAAGACTTAGAGTGGGAAATGCTCAAGCAGTCCATAACTATTTTGTTAGAATGCAAGCTAATAATTCTAACTTTTTTTATCTGATGGACTTGGATGAGGATTGCCGTTTGAGGAACTTGTTTTGGGCTAATGCAAGAAGTAAGGCAGCATTTAAAGCATTTAGAGATGTTGTCACATTTAACACAACTTATCTCACAAATAAGTATCTTATGCCTTTTGCTCCTTTTCTTGGAGTGAATCATCATGGGCAATCAGTGTTGTTGGGATGTGGTTTGTTGTCAAACGAAAATATTGAGACATTTGTATGGCTATTTAAGGCTTGGTTAGCTTATATATCATGGTGTCCTCCAAGAGCTATAATCACTGACCAATGCAAAGCCATGCAAAGGGCTATTGAGAAGGTGTTTCCAAATACTCGGCATTGGTGGTGCTTATGGGATATAATGAAAAAAGTTCCTGAGATGTCGAGATGTTATTCTCAATATGAAAGTATTAAGACAACTTTGCAAAATGTTGTTTATGATTCTTTCACCAAAGATGAGTTTGAAGAAGGATGGACAAAGGTGATTGAAAAATACGATCTTTATGATAATGAATGGTTGGGAGGATTGTATGATGAGTGGCATCGATGGGTTCTAATTTATTTGAAAGATACTTTTTGGGCGAAAATGTCAACTACACAACGTAGTGAAAGTATAAATGCACTCTTTGATGGATATGTGCGCCATGAAACTTCCTTAAAGCAATTTGTTGAACAATACAACAATGCTTTAAAAAGTAAAGTTGAAAAAGGAGAACATAGCAGATTATCAGTCTTTTAATTCAAGGTATGAATGTGCAACTAATTTTCACTTTGAGATGCAATTTCAAGAAGCTTACACCAATGCAAAGTTTAAAGAGTTTCAAGAGGAATTGATGCAAGGGAAGTTCTATTGTTATCCCAATCTTGTTAAAGTGGAAGGCTTAATATGTATATACCAAGTCACTAAAGATGTAGCAGTGGGCATTAATGGAAGGAAGGATGTGGTTTTTGATGTTTATTTCAATGAAGTTGAATATGATGTGAAGTTCATGTGTTAATTATTTGAGTTCAAGGGGATTATGTGTAGACACCCTTTTTTGGTACTCACCCAAAGAAGAGTGTAACAGGTTCTACCTAAATACATTTTACCCCATTAGAGGAAGGACATAAAGCGGAAATACAATTATATTAAGAGCAGTTATGATGATTCGATTGATAAACCGCAAGCACTACGGTATGAGAAGATGATGAAAGAGATACAAGAAGTGGCAGCACTAGCAACAAAATTTGAAGAGAGCTGTAACATTGTGATGAGTGATATGGTTGAATTAAAGAGTTGATTGCTTGGCAAGGAATCAACAAGTGGGAGCAATCAACCCACCCAAGTTACATCAGTTGGTTCGCCAAAATGTGCGGATGATAACAATGGATTACCAAGAGCAAGCAGCAAGGTACTTTCTCCCTTGATTGTTAAAAGTAAAGGTCGGCCACAAACTAATAGACTAGTGTCCAAAGGAGAGAAAGTGGTGGAAAGAATAAAGAAGAAACAAAAAAAGGTATATTAACTATATGTTTTATGTAGGAAAATATGTTTCTTTTCCACAAACCAAACGTGTTCTTAATTTTTTTTTCTCATTATACTTACAGGGTTCCGAGGAATAAGGCCTTAAAAATGGTGGAAGTGAGTCTCCACTTATAACCCACATTGTCAATGAGAGTGGAACACAAGAGACGATAAATTTAATGGTATAGATTATTATTTGCTGAAATTTTATCATCCAATGATAATATTACCTTTTTTTTTATGATTATTTGTAATGTGGATACTTGTGGCAATAGGCCAACTCAGCTAATGTTTTGGGAGGTAGCTATGTCATCGATCCGAATGTCTTGAACCAATCACCTACGGTCAATGAGTTTGGAACAAAAGAGAGTGTAAATACAATGGTATTTTATATCTACTGCTTGATTAAATTTGATATAATTTATCTAGTGTAATACATTATTTATATATATGAGACCCGTTGTGATGTATCTTTATTTCTAAATAGGCAAATCCAAGTCACTTTTTGGATGTAGCTATACAGAAGCTTCATTTGCTTTAAACCAATCACAGGTATTTAAACCACAAATACCATTTGTGATATTTATAAGATCGTTTACACATTTATATAATATCTTAATTATTTATGAAATCAATTAGCTAATTGGCTATACATGTTTGGTTTGTGTTGTAGGGAGTTGGAAACACATGAAGCTGATATACATCAGTAACCCTAAGCGTATTTGGAGATGTATAATTCTCTTTTTTGGTGAACTTTTGAAGGAGCAGAGTCATCTATTTTGGAGCTCAAATTTCTTTTGGTTAAATCTCTTTATTGGTGGTATTGTAGTTACATGGCTGGTTGTAAATCTTCTTTTTTACTTTTTGTCAACTCCCTTTGTTTGAAATTTTGATGGGGGTTGAGGTTTTTTGGAAGTTCTTCTTTTTTCCATGGAGCATAGGTTTTTTTTTCTCTTGTATATATCTCATGTATGAGGGTATACCCCCTTTTTATTTAATACAAATCTTCACCTTACTAAAAAAAAAAACCCCATTGTGTAGATCTATTACTATCATGAAACGCAATGAGATGGGTATATTTAAACATTTTTGTAGGTTTAACATCACAGTTCTTTTTATATTGGTGGAGTTTTAAGCTAGGAGGCTGGATTTTTGAGTTTTGGATAGATTCAAGAAACTGACATTTAATCTTTTTGGTGTATTTGTTAGTGTTATATTTTGATTTTGAAAGTGTCTTGTTGAAGGTCTTGAACAATATGGCTCTTATGGCTTTTATGTATATTACATTTATGCAGATTACAAGATTTATTAATTGTCATTACGAGGTGCTCATGGTGTAGTAGTTTAGGTATCATAATTCTATAAATTTGCTTGTCATTCTTTCAAGGTTTACATTGGAGGCAAGCTATGCTTTTTTTTTCTTTGTTTGTTTTTTTTTAATGTAAACAGATGCAAACTTTTAAGTTAATGTAATGTTACAGCCATTGTTTAACCAAAGGGGAAAAAAAGTAAGGATTCATATTTATGTTACACAGATGCCTAAGCATATTTTTTTTTTTCAATGAACTTGATCACTAGCCATTTTCTACTTGTTTTCATCTTGTGTATGGCAAAAACAACACATGGCAATTTGAATAATACTTATGTTACACAAATGCTTGATGGTAGGGGAATGGCATCATGAACAAATGATAAGCCAAGAAAGAAACTTAACCTTGGAGCAATGGGGAAGATCACATATTGATTGTCATTTAAATAAGAGGCGCCTTGGAAGGTTTGGCATGTGATCGATATCATCATATCATATTGTATGCTGATAAAAAAAATTAAAAATAAAAAAATCATATCATATTGTAACCAGAATCCAAGAGCAAGAATTACACCCTTCTTAAGTTCCCAGTTGAAATCCTCTAAATTAATTGGCACTACCTAAAGGCTTGCTTCCTTATGGGTGTCATCCTAAACCTTTACATTCTCTCCATTTCCAACAATCCAACTAATCCTATGGCCCAAAAAAAAAAAAAAAAAAAAAAAAACAACAACAACAACAACAATAATCCAGATCCAGATGATGTTCCTATGAACAATCTCATGTAACAAAAAACTAAATTGTACGAGTTTTATCCAGACTATTTGAAGAGTTATGTATATGCTTCAAGTGTATATTGTCCATTTATACTTACATCAAAAAAAAAAAAAAAATGTATATAGTCTGCATAGCACATTTCCATCAATTTTTCTTGTACAAACCAAAATTGATCAAGAAAATTCCCATGCTTACATTTTTTTCCCTTGGTACAATTGAAAAAACTCAAAAAAAAGAAGGAAAAAGGCCAAAAAAACAGAGCTTCTGCCGCCATTGTTCCTTAGATGTTTTCCCCTGCGCTTTTGGGCTCTTTGCTACTTGCTTTTGAACGAGCTTCTACCTCCCTATGAGTTCTGGCCATAGACTTTGTCTTTCGGGCTAGGTTATAGCTGCGCCCTTGTAGGTAGTCTTTGTGTGGATATATATCTATACCACTAGCAGCTTTAGCTAGAGTCTTGTTACATTGGGGTCATGCGCATCCAGCCTTGAACTCAGAGATTCCCTAGGATGTAAAGTTCAAATCTTGGGCTTTCCTATTTGCCAAATCCTCACAAATCTAGAAGAAGAGATCCATCTTACACCCTATGATTCTCGTTCTTGCAAACTCCAATTTCTTGGCAACCAAACAGATCCAAAACTAACACACACAAAATGGATCCAAAAAAAAAAGTCTTAATTTTCTCGGCAACTTTCTTGGTAACTAAATGAGAATAAATTCTCAAATTGACAAATCTAGAAGAGATCTGTTTTGGACCCCATCACTCCCACAAACTCTACTTTCTTGACAACCAAACAATCCCAGAAGCATTGAATTCAGAAAAATTTTAGACTTCAACTCTAGTTTTTGGACAACGAAACAGATCCCCAAAAAAAAAAAGAAAAAAGAAAAAAATAAATCTCAGACTTTCTTGGTAACCAAACGAGGAAAATGAAGGGTGAAGTAAAGCCTGAGAAATTTGTCAGACATATGGCGAGAGAAAGAGAAGTAAAAAGGGTTGGCTTTTACTTCTTCTAGTATGAGGTGGAACAAAGGAGAGAGAATGGGGGTAGAGATGAGGAGAAAACAATGAAATTTTAGTAAAGCTGTTTAATGGGGCCCACATGCAGTTTTTGCCTTTGTCTATTTCCAAAAATTTAGTCTCCCGCCAGAATACACAATTCATACAGAAAAGAATTTGGGTGACGTGGTTTTAGCCAACTCATCCTCCATTTCAGTCAAGCAAGACCTTTCGGAACTTTTTTCAGGATAGCAAGCATTATCCAAAAAATGAAAAATCCCTTTCCATCAACAAAACTGATATGCCTGCAATCAAAAGGTACCTAAGAAGATTGGAAATAAAATTGTTACTTATAGTAACATATATATGGCAATATATGCATGATTCACATTGGTCTTTGTAGCAAATATATATATGTGCACAATTCGCAGTGAAAATTTCGTAGCTTGCAAACCAAAGCAATCATTTCTAAAGACAAAAAATCGCAACAAAATCACGACATTCACACACAAATCCAGCACACAAAGATTTAGTTTCTTGGCTTTATTTCTTCAGCGCTCAAAGAAATTTTTTTAATTATTATTTTAAAAAAAATGGAACAAACTGAATTCCTAGCCAAAAGGGACTAACCAAACCAACCAGTGAGAGTGGACAAGACCGAAGAATCCGAACGACGGAACCTCAAACTCAAGCAAAAAAACATGGATATAAAAATAAATAAATAAATAAATCAAAAGGACCCGCAAAGATGGAGATGTTCTGTCAAGGGAACCTAATTTAATCTCTTATTCTCCCTTCCTCCCCTACTCTCTCTCTATATGTAAATATATCTTATGGTAATGGTAAAATTGTCTATGAGAACTCCTTTTTTTTTTTTTTTTGGTACATGAAAAATCAATTCCCCCTCAAACTAGTTCTACCTATCAAATCTTCCTAAATAACAATCAATATTTCTGAAAGGAAAACTGGATTCCTATAAACGATTACATTTTACAGTATATCCTAACTTTATAATAGCATCAGCACCTTTATTTGTTTCTCTATACACATGGTTAAACTTAATATCTATATTATTCTCAATAATAATCTTTCTACAATCACTTATTATACTGCAAATTGTCTAAGCGCAATTATCCAAATGATGTAAATTATTAATAACCAATTTAGAATCCCCTTCAATAATCACCTTGTTACATTTTTTTTTTCTTTTTTTTCTTTTTTAGCTTTGCTAACAAAAAACCACTTTTTAATGCAATTGCTTCCATTCTAGGAACAGAAACATTCTCCTCAAAGTAATTGATTACAATGCATAGCTATTGGCTTACCAAACTGATCACGAATTATTGATCTCGTAGTTCCCATTCTTTTTTTTTTTTTTTTTTAAAATATATCCATCAAAATTTAGTTTAAACCACTCATCATCAAGAGGGATCCATCTAATAAACTTTGAACTCTTTTTAAACTTCTTGTTTTCACTATTTGTGGAGTTATCAAAGTTAATGTCATTTCTTGATAAGTTAATCACATAGTCTGAAAAAATATTAGTAGCTTTCTCTATAACTAAGAATTTATTAAAAGTCTCATTCTTAAAAATAACATTATTTCGAGCACCACTACAAGAAAAACCACTTTTCACGACGTGCATACACATGTCGTGTAGAGCCACGCCATGGAAAGTAGGGACTTTTTAACGGCGTTCTGTGCACATCATAAAAAGGTTTTAACGACGTGTCAAGCACGTCGTAAAAACACATTAACGACATGTTTATCGCGTCGTGCAAAGTATACATGACGTGCTTTGCCTGTCGTAATAGATGAATTAATGATTATAACAAATGAATTAACGACATACATTACACGTCGTAATAGATGATTCACGACTTACGTTGCAAGTCGTAATAAATACATTCACGATGTGCATCATATGTCATTAAAAACCTTTCCACGACATACATTAAACCCCGTGAATAGATGCATGTTTAAGCTAAAAATGTTTACACGATGGGTGTTGCATGTCGTTTATAACGTATTTTCGACATGCATTGCATGCTGTGGATTTTATTATTATTTTTCTTAAATAACCTGCTTTGGATATCCTGGTTCCTACTTTACTTTTCAAATGTCACATGTCTATCATTACCCAACTCATAACAAATCATTCATCAAAATCATTTTTAACCATCTTTGCATAATAATCAACAGACATTGAAAGTGCAACACAATCAATTCAACCCAATTCAAAAAACTCTCTCTCTCTCTCTCTCTCTTTCTCTCTCTCTCTCTCTATATATATATATATCTATAATTTGAATCAATTTAAAAAAACATTCATATCCATCAAGTATATTGTTTGTAAACTAGACAAAATAAAGTTCAAAAAGAGAGAATGGGTTTGCAATGCTGTTATTTCCCTAAAATAGGTAGCCTCTTCGCGATCAATCTCAAAAACTATAAGACTTGCCAAAATGCTTCCTCAACCTAAGGTCCCTAAAATGGAAAACAATATAAGTTATTATTAGTAGAGAAGAATTATTTCAAAGTTTAGACAGAAAGCTTTTGAAATTATAAAACAACACATTTGGCACATTATATTGTTATGTAAAGTCAGAATTATTTTATTACAACTTTACATCAAGAATAATCAATTTGCCCTTGAAAAATGAATGGCCCTGATAAAGTCTAGAAGACAATTATCTCCACTTAACTAGCAACAAGGAGATTAATAATACATTGATGAAGCAAAAAAAAAAAAAAAAAAATACACCCATAAGAAACATATAATTTAGGAAGAGATTCCTTAGCTTATCCCTAGGGCCTAGGCAAAATGTTTTAATATGCATATATTCTTCAATTGGTAAGCTGGATAGGATTTCTTTAAAACATCATAGTATTGTCACCTAATGTTGGTGGGGTACCAGTGTCATGTTCTAGGGTACCAATGCCATGTTCTAGGGTCCTTGTCCTTGTCCTGGAGCTTAACTAAGTTAGCTTTAGCTTGTCTCAAGCAAACACAGAATTAAATAATTACTCTACATCAAACTACAAAAGAGCTGCAACATACCAAAGAATATATATTATTTCCATTAAATCGAATCCCTTGAAGCGCTACTTACAATTTTTAAGAAGTGTAAACATTGTATGAATTAAAAATAATATAAAAAAAAATACACAGCAATTTATCAAGTATACCCCAAAAATTTTACTCCCAAATCATTATTATCAAGCTCTAAAAACTAACACACATTAAAAACTCAAAACCCAAAATTCAACTTCAACATGCCATACCATATTTTGTCCAAAGTATTGAATACACTACCAAATTTAGACAACCTATTTTTCCCCCTTGTGGGCTTGGGAGTTAGTCATTAATTTTTGCAGGGAATGCCTAATAAATTGGATGAGCACCAAAGATTTAAAAATTAGAGGCCATGCCCCCACCTTAACGACCCCCCCCCCCCAAAACAAAAAATAAATAAATATTAAAAAAAAAAGAAAAAAAAAAGCCCACTTAAATAGCTCCGCCCCTAAGAAATTCGCCAAAGCAAATTAGCAAATTTATTCATCTCATAATCTGAATTATTGCTTTTTCTAGAAGAGCATTTGTTTAAATTCAAAATCCAATTAATCAAATCATTATCATTATTTGTAGGTACAGGACAAGAATTACTAACCAAATTCCATACTTCTTTAACCCTAGTACAGGTGATAAACATGTGATTAAAATCTTCAATTTCTGAATTACAAAGAAGACAAAAACTATCCACATTTACTCCTCTATTAGCAAGAAATTTGCTACTTGAAAGTTTACCATGAATTAACAACCACATAAAATTCTTGATCTTGAGAGTACTACGTAGCTTCTAAATCCAATTAAAATTTTTCTTATTGCATAATTTTTTTCACTTTCTTTTTACATCTCAACTCCCTATGAAGCCACGTAGCTGTTTTAACCGAAAAATGCCCATTGGATACTGGACCCACCAGATCTTATCAAGAATATCCATAGTTGGGATAGGAAAATTCAATATTTTTTTTACTAATGTCTCCCCTACAAGGGATATAATAAACTCTTAATTCAATGACTTATCTGAACAAATTGTATTAGCTACTTTCAAATCCCAATTAATATTATTAAGATACTGTCTAGGAGCAAGTTCAAAAATAGCTTTATTAGATAGCCATTTATCCACCCAAAAATAACTATCCTTCCCATATCCTAGAGTCCATCTAATACCATGACTAATGAGGTCATGCCCTTTAAGTATATTTCTCCACGCTCGTGAATCTTTATTTTTTGGAAGGACTTGAAAGAAATTTTCCTTATTTAAATATTTTGATTGTATCAATTTGACCTAAAAATTATCTCTATCAAACAGTATACGCCAAACGAGTTTACCCATACAAGCAAAGTTGATGTCTTTGAGAAGCCTTTATTTGAACATTTGGAGGGCTTTAGAGTCTAGACGTCTAAGAATGCAATTCTAAGCTGAATAAATTTGAAAAAAAGGGAACTTGTGCCAAATAACTCTTCCAACCCTCGCATCCTCTCAATGCCTTCTCAAGAGAAGAACACCTTTGCACAAGACATTTGCGGGGTGATGGTAAATTTTAATGCAATGTGCTACATAGAAAATCAACCTCTAAACTCTTAATAGACCCAAAAAAATTATTCATGTACATACTTTCTTAATAAGTTCAAATAATGGAATTATAATGGTAATACATAGTTGTAGCTTCTAAGGGGTAGAATATTGACATATTAATATTACAATAATACATATATGGTTATAGCTAGGAAGGGACTTACAGGTAGTTGGGATGGAGTTGGTTTCAATAACGTCATGGATGGGAATAAATGAATACTAAAGATGGTTAATAAAAAAGGAGAAAATAATGAGGATACAAACAAGAATAAAAGAAGATAAAATTAGAAAATGGCTTTGCACGAGACATTAGGGGACTAAAGCACCGTGTGTTACATGTGTTAACAATTAATAACTAATCAAATCAAAACATTAGGTACTAATAAGTACAAGTCAGTTGAAGGTTTGAAATGAGAATGTGTTTGGTAGGGTAGAGTTTGACTTGAAGATGGTATTGATATAAAGTAAACACATGCAACAAAGCTAAAATCATTTTTATAACACGAGTAATACAAACAAAATCACTTGGTGATTAGCAGCATAAAAACCTAGTTAGGCATACCTTCGGTCTTCTTACCTACACCACCCATTCCTAAGATCCAACCATTGATAAACCTACAAGCACAAACAAAAATCCGTATTAGAATTTCCAAGTAAACTAAAGAATTCAAACAATCCTTTCTTTATGATTGTCATTACTGCATGTAAAGCTCAAACTTTGCAATACTAATACAAAAAAATCAAAAATATTTAGTAAATATTCAAATTTTCCCATAATACTTTCATTGTTCTTTTCTATCTCTCTCTCTCTCTCTCCTTCTTTCTTTTTTATTTTTTTATTTTATTTTAAGGAGGTGGTTGCTGTTGTGTGGGGGGTTGCTCAAATCAGCTAATTTTAAAGCTTATTTTTGGCTAAAGAGGAGAACTACCCTTTTAAAGTAACTTTGGGGAAAAAAATATATACATCCTTAACTAGGCCAACACTTTGTAGAATTCATATTGGGTTTTACTTTCTTATTCCATAGTTTGTCTATTCACCTTCTTTATTTCCTTTATATTTTTAATCAAGTTTCATCTCTGTTTCCATTGACTTTTTAGGAAACCTTCTCTTTTCACAAGTCATGAATAACTGAACACTTTCAACCAACAAAACCAACTTGAATAGTTATCATTCATGACACTGCTATTGAATGAAAAAATATATATATAATTTTTTATCTATCATGATAATATATTTGATTTCATTCTTTAACAACCGAAACAAAAATTCAATACCAAATTTATTAAATTATTCTTTCTTTCAAAAATAAAAATAAATAAATAAATAAAAATGTGTATTACTAAACCGAGTTACTCAATGTGTTAAGAATATATAAAAGAATGTGTGATTTATGGGGCTAACTAGGGTCCAATTGACTCGGTGACAACATAAATAGACCAAAAATATAAAAAATGGTGCGGTATGAATCAACATCAGCCATGTGAACTTGGCCAATCTCAAATTCAGATTTGGGGGCAAAAACAGAAAGCTGTTAGTAGTAGTAGTGAGTGAGTGAGTCCAATGGCGATCGAAGCTAGGAATTTGAGTTAGGTGAAGTGAACTTTCTTTGGTTGTTAGTACTTTATCCTAATTCAAAAAATCAAAGAATTTTTTTATTCAAAAATTTTATTTTATCTTGTTATTTTGAGGTTAAAAAAAAAATACAAAAATTCATAATTTATTCATAGAGGATAAATCTTATTTCACTTGAATACATTTACAATTATCCTTGATGACGCTTTATCCTTTGAAAGAACATTTACTAGCTTCATTATTAACACTATCAAATTCCTCTGTTTTGAAAGTTTTTTTTTGTTTTTTTTCATTTTATTAGTCTTGTTTGGTTTTTGTTCTGTTTTGGTCTAGATTGCATGATATGAATAGAAGAAGTCACTCAAGCCAAAAAATTATTTAAAAGGCAAAGATGATGACAACATTAGTAAGGACTAAGGGCAAATCTTTCAATCTCCCTTTTTTTTAAAAAAAAAATTTATTCTTTTCTTTTTCTTAGAGAGCTAAAGCAGATTTGTTTCATTATTTTTATACATAAATTTACTAAAGTTAAAAGTGAGTAGAGGAAAGGATAAAGATTTTAAAATAAAAAAAATTCAAATTTCTAGGAGTGTATATAGCTTCGCCTTGGGGACTATTACCTTGAGTTTTGGAGGGATGAATCTAATGTCTGAATCGTGCATTTGCAATGGTCGCCTCATTTGCAGTGGTGGTGCTTGACGTGGTTCAATATTTCTGTATTTGGTTGAGATGTTGGTGACCGCAAGATGGTGGTAGTCGTGGATGAGTTTATTTGATGATGGTGTGTTACTTAACCAAAAAATATCTCTATCTTCTATCTATCTTCAATATTCTATACTAATGTAGAAAGCATTCAAAATTTTTGTTTAAATGTATAGGGTTGAGCACCAGCTCATCGTTTTAAAGAAGGTAGAGGTTAATGGGGTTGGAAAAGTCTTTTAAATAAGGACTCCTAAATAAACTCGAACTTAACCACCCCTATCCTCTTCTTCCCAAGCATTATTTCTCCCACTTTTCTCTCCCTCTATCATAACTACTCTCTTATTTTTTCTCTCTCCTTAAACATTTAATAAATAAACTCTAATTTAACCACCCATTGTCCTCTTCTTCCGGAACGTTACTTCTCCCACTTTTCTCTTCTTCTATCATAACTACTCTCCTATTCTCTCTCTCTCCTTAACCACTTAATAAATTTACTCTTACTTAACCACCTGTAGACACCTAAATTTTGCCAGGCCGCCTCTGGACAAAGTCAGTCAACCTGTCAACAGTACAATTAGGTCAGACACGCTTCGTGCCTAACTTTGTTCGTCTTGTCCTACCCATTAGGGCAAGGCCTCTCCTCAATTTAACCTCCGATTTTCAAAGCCCAAGGGCCAGGAACAAGCACGATGCCCGAAAACCCTAAATCGAACCCCTAAATCGGTAATAAGTGGTTTGATCTCCAACAATCTTTGATCCTACGGTCAATTCCACCGTAGGATCTTCAATTCAATATCCCTAAAGCGGTCTAGGATCATTTAATTGAGGATCAAAGGGCACAAACCCTCCAATCCCCAATTTCCCCTAAATCGAACCCCTAAATTGGTACTAGGGGATCGACAATCTTTGATCTAACGGTCAATTCCACCTAGGATCTTCAATTCAATATCCCTAGAGCAGTCTAAGATCATTTAATTGAGGATCAGAGGGCACAAACCCTTCGATCCCCAATTTCCCCCAAATCGAGCCCCTAAATCGATACTAGGTGGTTCGATCTCCAACAATCTTTGATCCGACGGTCAATTCCACCTTAAGATCTTTAATTCAATATCCCTAGAGCGGTCTAGGATCATTTAATTGAGGATCAGAGGGCATAAACCTTCTGATCCCCAATTTCCCCTAAATCGAACCCCTAAATCAGTACTAGGTGGTTCAATCTCCAACAATCTTTGCATAGGATCTTCAATTCAACATCCCTAGAGTGGTTTAGGATCATTTAATTGAGGATCAAAGGGCACAAACCCTCCGATCCCCAATTTTCCCCAAATCAAACCCCTAAATCAGTACTAGATCATTCGATCTCTAACAACCTTTGATCTCACAGTCAATTCCACCGTAGGATCTTCAATTCAACATCCCTAGAGCAGTCTAGGATCATTTAATTGAGGATCAGAGCGCACAAACCCTCCGATCCCCAATTTTCCCCCAAATCGAACCCCTAAATCGGTACTAGGTGGTTTGATCTCCAACAATCTTTTATCCGACGGTCAATTCAACCATAGGCTCTTCAATTCAATATCCTTAGAGCCGTCTAGGACCATTTAATTGGGAATTAGAAGGCACGAGTCTCCGATCCCCAAATCACCCAAAACCGAACCCCTAATGCAACTTTAGGTGGTTCAATTCCCCTCAATTTCTCATCCAATGGTCAAATTGACCGTTGGATCTTCAATTCAACCCCTCAAGATCAATACAGGACCATTTGATCAAACATCGGGCCTCGTTCGGCTCACGATCAACAAAACCCTAATTACAGAGCCCTACGAGCATCATACTCACATCTGGGCCATTCAATCTCCACCCTAAAGGATGCACACTCCACTCTTTAGTCCCAAACCAAGTTTAGGGACCCAAAGTTTCAATCCTCATTCACGATCAACCGTCGGATTTCACCTGATCGACGATCGAACATGATTACGCGATCGTGCGGCACCACAGTAGGGCGGACCACCACCATAGGCCCACCTCAGCGGCCGCACACCTTTTAGAAGGGCACATTGCCCAAAAAACACAAGTTCCCATGTGTGATGATGAGAAATCATTACAAATGTGGGATAAGTGTGCCTACGCTAGCCAAACCAGCGTGGGGAGATCTTGCTTTCAACTCTACAACATCCTGCAGTCACCTATGGCCACAATCCAACTGCTCAGATGGGACTGCCTGCCACGCTGGCCAGGCTAACGTGGGCCACGCCTACCATGGCAGCGTGGATAGGCAGTTTGCCATTTTGCCACTTTTGGACCACCTTGCCCTCATCAAATGAGGTAATTCCTTCATCAAACAAAGCTTAAATGCCCTCCACATCCCATGTGACCAAAATGCCCTTGCAAATGACCATTTTACCCCTAAAGTCCATGTTTTCTTATAAATAGCCCACATTTTTGTTCATTAAGGAGACTCCTAATCCAACTCTTCTCATCCCATCTCTTATACACACAAACACCTAACCTAAATCCCACACATCCACCATCCATCTTTGCCTAAACCCCATCCTTTGAAACACCCATCCATATACATACACAAATAACCCCCTAATCCCACATTTCAATCCAATCCAATTCCATCCACCACAAAGGGCCTACCATATACTTCCTCACAAACCCTCTCCCACAAATTTAGGGGCTGTTCTTAAAGGAAAACCCAAGGGTTGAACCATCCAAGTTACATTTGGATAGCACAAAAGAGATACAAATTCTGTTGCAGTTTTACTACGGAAAGACTGTCAATTTCGTCTGCTGAGTGGCAATTTCACTTCTGCTGACTGGTAACTTCACTGTTACCACACTTTTCTTCCCTATTTCACTCCACCACCTTCCAAGCACACTTGGAACTATCAAAGGAGTATCTCAAAAGGGGATTTTCAAGCTTTGGAGAGGAGCACTCAAGCCCAACTTGTTCAAAGCTAAGGTGAAATCACCTACACTAGGTGAGCTTCCCTTTTAAAATTCATTCCAAAGTTGTTTAATTTAATTTCCTATTAAGCTCATTATTTCTTGCAGCCTTAATATGTGATTGTCACCCTCCCTACCTTAGCCCGAGTACGTACATGGGCCTCCTAACACGTGTTGTGAAGGGATCAAGTCCTGTATGGTGGGTTAAAGGTAGGGAGACCCTAAACCACCCAATGCTTGCAAACCGCTCTAATAGGTTGCTAGCACCCACTTCTCATCTTCTTTTATTGCATATGAGCTTGCATATATTATGTGTGAAATGGAGATTTAAACATATCAAAAGGTTGAGATGATATTTAAACAAAATCGAATTTGGCAAGATTAGGTTCATGCATGCATGCATATTGTTTATTCTAACATCTTCTTGTTTCCTTGTTGGTAATCATAATCAATTTGAACATAAAATAATCCCCTTTTGCTACGGAGCTTATTAGACTTAATTAAATATCCCCATGCTCGAATAAATGGACAAATACAAGGACTTAATTTAATATCCCCATGCTTGGATAAATGGACAAAAACAAGGACTTGGACAAATCCATTCAAAATGGTTACTAACTTCTAACTTGCTAACATACTAACCACGGCTACGGCCCCTACACGCTCTTGATATGAGGCGCAGTAAGCTTCTTTTTTTTTTTCTTTTTTTGTTCGAGGTTGAATCCTCCGGGTTGTGGTCGTTGTGACTCTTGCCCCTAAAAATTCTAACTATTTATTTACCGCTTTATTTAGAGGCTATGGCTTTTCGCTACCCTCCGAGTTGTGGTTGTTGCGACCTTTTGCCCCAATACTTGAGCACTTTTTACTTTGTGGTCACTTGACCCTTTTTTTTTATGTACATATACTTGTGCTTTTCAAAGCAATAAACATTGCATTCATGAATTCCAAACCTTGCTAAGGTTGATTATGTTTATATATCTTTTGACATTTTCGATGTGTTTATATTGAAATTTCATGCTATGTTGATATTTTAATTTTATTCCCATGCGAATAAAATTCAATTTAAGACTCGAGGTAAACTATCATGCTATGGATAAAAGTTTACAGCAGCAAATGCTTAAAAACTCATCCATAGCATAATAGCTTATCATCATCAAATGGATTTAATCAATTAACCCGCTGGATTCCAATGAATCACCTTACCTCGAATCCAAAAACTCTTGCTTGTCCCTATGTCACGTAGTAAAGTCTCAATCTTTCTAAGATTTGATGGGTTGCATTTTTATTTAATTGATCCAAGTGCACACCATGATTGGGTTTAAATTCCTCCTAATCATCTTTATGCTTCAAAAAGTTTCAAATACCTTTTCAAAAGTCTTTTAAATTGAAAGTGATCCTTTATATCCCAAATCCTTGTTGAAAGATCCATACCTGCATAGGACCATTGTCCTCAAATCATTTTTAACAACATTATCATCTTTATCAAATAAAGATTTTGATTCAAAAAGAGAGTTTCTTGCCATCGAGCAGACTGTTAAAATGCGTATTGTTTTCAATTGACGAGTTCATTCCAAAAATGACTCGAACAAATTCTTTTCATTAAAAAGGCGCGTGCCCTTTTTCTAAAAAGCATTATCTTAATCAAGTCAATTTTCTAGCTCCATCATTCCATGCAGGATTTCTTTCCTAGTATGGATTGAGAATCATAAAGGTTCACTTTCACCTTATTTAAACAAAGGTTTCTTTACACTTCAAAAGTGTTCTTTCCTCAATCAAATACATTTTATTCCTTTAAAAGGAACCCCTGCCTTCAAAAGGCGATCTTTACCCTTCAAAAGGGAACATCCTTTTCATTTCGGTAGCTTTCAAAAAGCATCCTTCTTTCTTTACCCATTCCTTGACTTCCAAAAATCTCGAGCTTTCTCAAAATCCCAATGGGGTTCGCACTTGACATTAAATCTTTAAAAATGCAATCACATCATTTCCATTTCCATCCTTTCATAAAGGATTGATTTTACCACTGCAAGATAGGGATACTTTAGAGTTAATCAATTTGACCTAAGATACCCCAAGAGAAGGAAGGCAAATTTGTGGTCCTTTCAAACAATTTTCATTCACAACCTTAAGGCATACTTTTTCAAACTTCAACAAAAACTTTATTCCAATGCCTTTAAGGATCTCTTTTCAAAATGATAGAATTCGACACCCTCCAAAAGGGTATTCTATGTCAAATCATTCGTATAGGAAGTCAACAATACCAAAACTGGTTTTTAATCAAAAACATCGTTGAAGTCGGGAACCGTTGGATTCCAACGAGAGATGTGGGGTGCCTCACACCTTCCCCACTTGTAACCAAACCCCCTTACCCTCAATCTTTAGTCTCACAGACCACTAGGAGTCATTCAATCTTTCCAGTAGACCCTCAGATGAGCCTATTGATGATAAGTCCTCAAATGGACTTATTTTGGGATCTCAGATGACCCCACATTCTAATTAACCATAGGATGTCCAATCATGTCCTCAAACCTCCTGATTGGTGGTGACTCCATAGCCTTGATAATTCTAGATAGCTCGCATGTCTAGGACAGGTCAAGGTACCCTTGAAATGAACTCAACACACACCCAACACTAGAACGGACCACCTCGGGTCGTCTCAAAAACTGCGAGGGAAAATCCCCTTTTCCCTTCCTTCCTTTTTTGGGGTAGCGACACCACCCACTATACTCTTCTTCCCGAACATTAGTTGTCCCACTTTTCTCTCCCTCTATCATAACCAATATCCTATTCTCTCTCTCTTTAACCACTTAATATTAGTTTTTGTTTTGAATTCAAATTTTTATATTTATTTTTTGGGAGATCTTTGTAACATGTTTTTTTGTCCTTTTTTTTTTTTTTTTTTTTTCCCGGGCATACGCAACGTGTGTGCTCTAGAGTCTAATTAAAATCTATACTAATATAGAAACGTTTGGAATTTTAGTTGGATGTATAGGGTGGAGTACCAAAAAGTGGTTATCATTTTTAAAGAAGGTAGAGGTTAATGGGGTTAGAAAGGTCTTTTAAGTAAAGACTCCTAAATAAACTCTTACTTAACCATCATCGCTATCCTCTTCTTCCCGAACATTATTTCTCCCACGTTCCTCTCCCTCTATCATAACTACTCTCCTATTCTCTCTCTCTCCTTAACTACTTAATAAATAATACTTAACCACCCACTATCCTCTTCTTCCTAAAGGTTACTTCTCCCACTTTTGCTCTGCCTCTATCAGAATTACTCTCCTATTCTCTCTCTTTAATCACTTAATATTAGTTTTTGTTTTTATTTTGAATTCAAATTTTTTATTTATTTTTTGGGAGATCTTTGTAACATGTTTCTTTTTTCTTTTTCTTTTTTTTGGGCATACGCAACGGGTTTAACATGCAGTAGGACATGTTTGCCTTCCCGAACATACTAGTGATTGGTTGATAATTACATTCGAAAGTGGGCTGGGTAGTTTAACGCATCGAGTTTCTAACACCAAGGCTCCATTTTTGGTTGTCACGAAAGTTGTGGGAAAGTGTTATCCAAGAAAAAGAAAGTAAAGGAAAGGAAAAGAAAGAATGTGGTTGTTTGACAGGAAAATTTTGTAGGAAAATATTAATTTCACTGTTTATTTGTCAGGAAAATTGTGGGAAAGTCAATTTTTTTAGCCATCCAATAAAATATATTTATTAACAAAAATTAAGAAATTACTAGATAATGTCTTCTCATCTTTTTTTTTTCTTTTCTTTTTTTGCCTCGTGGGTATGGAGTTAATCAGTCCACATGGATTGTGAGGTCTTGCATAGACATGAGATTTGTTAATAATAGGTTCCTCATATTTAATATATATAGGGGAAGGATCAACTTACATCTAATGAAAATTTTTTATTCTCACCCCTCAATATCTTTTTATTGGAATTATATTTCAACAAACCCATCATTAGATTAGATAATCCCCCCATGCACATTATGCATGTCAAATAGCAAGTTAATCGAATATTAAGCAATATCTTTTTATAGGAATCATATTCCACTAAACCTATTGTTACATTAGATTATTGCACGTTATGCATGTCAAATATCAAGTCCATTGGATATCAAGAAGCTAGCTTTTGATTTGTAAACTTAATTTCTATTATAAATAAAACTATGATTTTGGGCACTTCATGGTTGACATAGATCATAATCTCAGGTAAATTTGAAATTTAACATACTCAATGTGCAAGAGTGGATTATGTAATCCAACAGTTGGATTGACGAAATATTTTTTTACAAAAAGATATTGAATGATGTAAGATTAAAAAGTCTTACACTAGGTGTAAACTGATTTCTCCCAATATCTCTCTCTTTCTCTCTCTCTCTCTCTCTTGATATATATATATATATATACACACACACACGCACACACACACATATACACGGTTATGTTCCCATCAATATGTGTTGATATAAGTTATATCAGTACCATGCATTGGGCGTTGTACCCCTTGCATTGGTCCAATGTACCTCATATTCTACTAATGCACAAAGTACAACTCGTAATGCGGGTGTTGATATCAACACCCACATTGAGGGTTGTTCTTCGTGCATTAGTGAGTTACGGGATAAATCAAGTCAATGCATGGTGTTAATATTACTTATTTCAAGACGTACTTATTGACTTGGTGAGGACTATATATATAAACACAGATATTTAAGTACCAAATCAACTAACAATGTAACACACATCCACCTGGTGGATAGCCTAATAAGAAGGGTCAAACATACACTCACAATAATAGGGCCAAGACAAAGTCCACAATCCACACATATCTCAAAAGAGCCGGTGATGTTACAACTTTTGAGAAGGTGATGACGTTTATAATGTAACAAGAATTACGTGTTATTAAAGTTCAAATTGATATGATATTTTTTGGTAAAACATCATAACTTCATTCATATTCCCCTGAACAAACAGAGATCAAAGGAGCACCAACAAACATTAAGATAACCATTCCTAGTCATAACGGCAAGATTGTGTGTTTCCCGAACCTCATCTCTAGAGACTTTACATATATGACATAATCTAAAATTCAGAATTATAGAATGCAATTCGAGCCCTAATACTAGCAAATATATCCAATCTACCTGCCAGCTGGTTAACCAAGATCTCTGAATCAGTACCTACAAAAATAGTATGAATACCCTCTGCTATTGCCCATCTAAGCACATGAATGGAGAAGCACAGAAAACGGAGAGTACCTGGGCTGCCACTTTATGCCCAAACACTATTAGCCTTCCACGCACCATCACAAAATATTTTCAGCCCAAAATTAGATGGAGTAGAACCGAACATAGATCCAAAATAGATGTACTTTCTCTCCCTTTTACCTTAGATGATCCTTCACTCTTTTCAAAATGCTTCTTCAAAAAACCTTGTTTTTGATAACTCTCCTCAACTTGACAAAATAGAACTTCTGCTTCCACTGAACAATTTTCAAACAGAGCTTTGTTTCGGTCATATCCAGGTATATCCCAAAATCCTTCATTACGCTGCCAATTAGTTTGAAGGACCGATTCAAGCCAAGTAATAAAAAAGATTTCACCCAAATTTTGTTGGGAAAAATACTTCCCACAAGTGCAAATCAAGGAGAGATAATAAAAACGCAGCAACTAAAATTTCTGAAAAAATATATCAAGCAAGAAAGTAAAATGGGGACACAAAGATTTATGTGTTTCCCTAAAAAAAGAGGTACATCCATGGGCGAGACCGAAGTCGATTTCTCCACTATAAACAAATTTTGAGTACAAGAGGCACAATGTCTCAAATACAATTAAACAAACACCCAACGGTGTATCTCAACAAATTTTTAGCAAATACAAGAATGGAGAGACCTCGCCAAATTAGTAGAACAAATGCCTCCAAGTCTTGCAATAGAGAATACCCAAACCAGCCAACAGGATGGAGCTTTAGCTTCACAAATGCAAACTAGACAGTAGCAAGAGTGGCCCCAAATGCAGAAAGAAAAAACACCCAAAAACAAGAGCAAAGTGTAGAATTTTACTCAAGACAAAAGCCACGAGCACTTGAGCCAAAAGTATGAACAAGCTGTGTAGAGAAAAATTGCCTCAGCACTTCCAACGTAGAAGCAAAGAAGGTGTGCCCATGAAGCCTCCAGAATCTGCCTTTTCATCTCCCCACTAATATGATTTTTGCTTATTTAATTAATATTTTACTTACCCAAGGCCCAAGTGGTTAACACCACACACACAAGGTTAATTAGGTCAGCCCATAAGGAGGGAAGCCCAACAATCTCCCCCTCCCGACTTATGTCGAGGACTCAACCAAACTAGCTAAGATCTTGCACTTCTCATGTTTTTCTTTTGACAAAGCCTTGGTCATCATATCTGAAGTATTGTCATCGGTGTGAACTTTTTCAAGTTGTAAAAGCTTCATTTCCAACACATCTCAAATCCAATGGTATCTAACATCAATATGTTTTGATCTAGAATGAAAAGTAGAGTTCTTGCTCAAGTGTATAGCACTTTAACTATCACAATAAAGAACATACCTTTCTTGTTTCATGCCCAACTCTTGCAAAAACTTCTTCAACCACAAAACTTCCTTGCAAGCTTCAGTGACAGCAATAAACTCAGCTTCAGTGGTGGACAAAGCAACACATTTTTACAGCCTTGATTGTCATGTCACAGCTCCCCTACAAAAGTCATCATGTAACTCGAGGTGGACTTCCTAGTATCAACATCACCCGCCATATCAACATCACAAAAACTAGCAAGCATAGGCTTGTCCTTGTCAAAGCATAAACACAACTTGGAAGTACCTCTAACGTATCTCAAAATCCATTTCACTGCTGCCCATTGTTCTTTACCTGGATTGGAGAGGAACCGACTAACAGTACTAACTGCATAAGCAATGTTAGGCCTTGTACAAACCATCACATACATCAAAGATCCAACCACTGAAGCATATGGAATTTTCTGCATTTCTTCCATCTCTTTCTCATTTGTAGGATATTGCTTTAAATTAAGCATGAAGTGGTTTGCAAGTGGGCTTCCAACTGGCTTTGCATTACTCATATTGAACTTTTCAAGCACCTTTTCAATGTATTTTTCTTCTGACAACCAGTTGTGCCCTTGCTTTCGATTACGAACAATTTTCATCCCAAGAATTTGCTTAGCTTGTCCCAAGTCTTTCATGGAAAAGGACTTGCTTAGCTCTAACTTTAGCTTGTTAATCTTTGACAAATCTTGGCCAACAATTAGCATGTCATCAACATAAAGTAAAAGAATAATAAAATTACCATCTGAGAATTTCTTTACAAATACACAATGATCCGAGGTAGTTCTTGAATAGCCATGCTCAATCATAAAAGAATCAAATTTCTTGTACCATTGCCTCGGGGCTTGCTTTTAGCCATACAAGCTTCTCTTTAATTTGCAAACAAGGTGCTCTTTTCCCTTCTCAATGAAGCCTTCAGGTTGCTCCATGTAGATTTCCTCTTCTAAGTCACCATGTAGAAAGGTGGCCTTCACGTCAAGTTGTTCAACTTCTAAATTCATATTTGCAACCATGCTAAGCATAACCCAAATGGATGACATCTTCACAATAGAAGAAAATATTTCCTCAAAATCAACACCCTTTTTCTGCCCAAAGCCTTTTACAACAAGCCTTGCCTTGTACTTTGGCTGTGAACTCTAGCCATCATTCTTTAACCTATAAACCCATTTATTTTTCGGCACTTTCTTTCCTTTTGGTAGTTTCACAAGTTCATAGGTGTGATTCTCGTGCAAAGACTTCATTTCTTCTTGTATAGCCTTGAACCACTCATCCTTTTTCTCATGTTCCAAGGCTTCTTGATAGCATTCTGGCTCCTCCCATATCAGATAGCATAATATACTCATTTGTGGAGTATTTTCTTGAAGGTTGTCGCTTTCTAGTTGACTTCCTCAATTGTGGTTGTGGCGGTGGCTCTTGAAGTGGCAACTCCCCTTCATCTTCTACCTCATTGTCAATAGGAGTTTCATTATCAACCACATCATCATGGGCTGGTTATATTTCTTCTTCATCATTCTCATGCACAACGGGTGGAGAAATTGGATCCAAATCAATGAGATCATCAACTTGAGGCTTGGATTGCACAACCTTTTCAAAATCTCCAACTATTTGGTCTTCTAAGAATACGACATCCTTGCTTCCAACAACTTTCTTGTCCACTGGATCCCACAACCTGCAGCCAAATTCTTTATGTCCATAGCAAAGGAATATGCACTGTTTCTCTTTGTTTTCAAGCTTGGATCTTTCATCTTTTGGGATATGAACAAAAGCTCTACAACCAAATACTTTCAAATGATCATAAGAAGGTTCTTTACCTGTCCAGACCTTTTCAAGTACGTCACCACGCAAAGGAGTTAAGGGAGATAAATTAATTATGTCCACGGCTGTCCTCATTACCTCACCCCAAAAGGATCTTGGCAATTTAGCATGTGAGAGCATACATCTAACCCTCTCAATAATTGTGTGATTCATTCTCTCAGCAACTCCATTTTGTTGGGGGGTCTTCTTCACAATTTTCTCATGTTTGATGCCAAGATTTCGATAATAATCATCAAAGGGCCCAAGATATTCACCGCCATTGTCTGTGCGAATGCATTTCAACCTCTTCCCTATTTCCCTTTCAACCTTGGCCTAAAAATACTTAAACACATCTAGAACTTGATCTTTAGTTTTCAAAGCATAAGCAAAGCATAAGCCCACACTTTCCTAGAATGTTCATCAATAAAAATGACAAAATATAAAGCACCACCAATAGTTCTAATTTTTAAAGGACCACAAACATCAGAATGGATCAAGTCTAGAATATTATATTTTCTAGAAGCAAAATTTCTACGAAATGAAGTTCTATGTTGTTTACCAGCCAAGCAATGAACACATGTTTTTAAAGGCGTACCTTTCATGCCGGCAAGGAGTTGCTTCTTAGACAGAATTTGTAGCCCCTTTTCACTCATGTGCCCAAGCCTTTTGTGCCATAATTCAGTGGAGGAATCATCTTCTAAGGCGTTCACATCACCTTGGCTGATTTTTGCTTGTGTGGTATAAAGAGAGCAATTTTTCTTCCCTCTTGCCACCACCAAAGAACCTTTGGACAGCTTCTATTTTCCATCACCAAATTGGTTTTTATAGCCCTCATCATCTAGCTTTCCGATGGAGATCAAGTTAAGTCAAATGTCTGGTACATGCCTCACATCTTTAAGCAACAACTTGCAACCAATATTAGTTTCCAAGAAAATATCACCTATGCCAACAATTTTTGACAAATCTTCATTTCCCATTCGAACACACCCAAATTCTCCTTGAGTATAGGAAGTGAAGAAATCAACCCGTGAAGTGACATGAAATGAAGCACCGGAATCTATCACCCAATTAGTTTCTTGACCAATCAAATTTATACATCCCTCATCACTCACAATAATGAGTTCTCCATCGGAAGTGACCGCATTGGTTTCTTCTTGCTTCTTCTCACCATTTTTCTCTTTGTTTTGCTCTTTGAACTTGAGTTTTCTACAATCCTGCTTCATATGACCTTTAATTGTGACAATAGTGGCACTCAATATTTTTCCTTGAACTTGAGTTTGATCTACCTTTAGACTTGTCATGGTGGTGGGGAGTTCTACTCTTACTTCTTCCCCGCTTTTCAACAACAAGTGCCTCGGATTGAGAAGAACCATTGATTTCCTTCTTATTTCTTCATCCAACAAGCTACTAGTAACTTGACTCATAGTGACAACTCCATCGGGTGTCGAATTACTAACCGTTACAACCAAGGTCTCCCAACTTTCTGGTAATGAGCCAAGGAGGAACAAAGCTTGCACCTCGTCATCAAAAATAATCTTCACGTTAGCAAGATGATTTAAAATGCTTTTAATCTCATTCAAGTGCTCGATAACAGTGGTACCTTTTTTGTATTTCAAATTCACCAGCTTTCGAACTAAAAAAGCTTTGTTCATGTCTGTTTTTCTTTCATACAAACTTTCTAATCTTTTCCAAAGATCATGTGCTGATTTTTCAGTAGAGACATGGTGAAAAATAGTGTCATCAATCCATTGTCGAATAAACACAACAGCTTTCCTATCAAGCATTTTCTAATCAGCATCTTTCATTCCTTTCGGTTTGCCCTTGTCGCCTTCAATGGGTCCATATAAATCTTTACAATACAAAAGGTCTTCCATTTTTGTTTTCCAAGTCACCCAATTACTTCCATTAAAACTAACCATACGGCCAATATTAAATTCCATGATTTACACACAAAAATATCAACTCCAAATAAACTTGGCTTTGATACCAGTTGTTGGGAAAAATACTTCCCACTAGTGCAAATCAAGGAGAGATAATAAAAACGCAGAAACTAAAATTTCTAAAAAGATATATCAAGCACGAAAGTAAAATGGGGACACAAAGATTTACGTGGTTCCCTCGAAAAAGAGGTACATCCACGGGCGAGACCGAAGTCGGTTTCTCCACTATAAACAAAGTTCGAGTACAAGAGACACAATGTCTCAAATACAATTAAACAAACACCCAAAGGTGTACTTGAACAAATTTTCAGCAAGTACAAGAATGGAGAGACTTCACCAAATTAGTAGAACAAATGCCTCCAAATCTTGCAATAGAGAATACCCAAACCACCCAAAAGGATGAGCCTTAGCTTCACAAATGCAAACTGGACAGCAGCAAGAATGGCCCCAAATGCAGAGAGAAAAGACACCCAAAAACAGGAGCAAAGTGCAGAATTTTACTCAAGACAAAAGCCACGAGCACTTGAGCCAAAAGTATGAACAAGCCGTATAGAGAAAAATTGCTTCAGCACTTCCGACGTAGAAGCAAAGAAGGTGTGCCCATGAAGCCTCCAGAATCTGCCTTTTCATCTCCCCACTGATCTGAATTTTGTTTATTTAATTAATATTTTACTTACCCAAGGCCCAAGTGGTTAACACCACACACACAAGGTTGGGTCAGCCCATAAGGAGGGAAGCCCAACAAATTTTCCACTCGAAGACCCAGCTTGGATCGAGCAACAGTTTCACAAAAAGGGAAATATCGTCTCTAGTTTCCTCAGCCTTTTTACACAGCGGACAGATAGCCTGACTTGAAATAATCATCTCCCAACGGGAGAGCTTGCTGGAAACATTTCCGTAAAACAGATCCATTTAAATAGAATTTTAAGAGCCCAAAGCCGTTTCCAAAAGGATGACGGTCGACAAAAAAAGTTGCTGGACAGAAGACTTTCCTCCCGCTGTTGGCAAGCAAAACAATACTCTGATTTAACCTCATATTTGCCCGTGGGGGTGTCATCCCAAATCAAAAAATCAGATAAATTTTGGGCCAAAATAGGAATTGCCAGAATTGCTCTAGTTTCCTCTGCGGTGAACAAAGAACTGATAAGACTTTCTTTCCAAGAGTGAGAATTATGATCAATAAGTCCCTTCCATACAAAATACTTTTCCAAGCCCAAGAAGAAGAAGAAGAAGTCTTAGCCTGTACCTCCAAAAACGTACTTATCCTTCCTGCAATACTTGTGCGTCAGAACTTGGCTCATCAAGGCGTTGGGTTGTGTAATCAGACGCCAAGACTGCTTAGCCAATAAAGCCTGGTTCATGATTCGACAATCTCTCAAACCCAAACCTCCTGGATGGATAGGTTGAGAAATAATCTCCCATCTTTTCCAATGAATAGAATGAGAATTCAAGGAGTTACTCCACCAAAAATTGGCAAGAATACGATTCGGACCATGGGACAAAGAGAAAGGAATTTTAAAGGAGGACATAAGGTAGACAGGAATAGCCAGCAAGACTGATTTAGCTAGAGTTAATTTACCTCCAGGGGAAAGAAGTCGCCATTTCCAGCCCTGCACCTTGTCCATTAATTTTTCCCTCACGAAGTCAAATAGCTCCCTTTTTTTAATAGCAAAATCACAAGGAAGACCCAGGGTAAGTACCACCCTGCCTATGCTCTGAAACTTGTAAAAGACACCGAAACAGTAATCTGAATTGGTAAGGAGTGTTAGGACTAAAAAAATGTAAGCTGAGACTTGCTTTGGTTAATAGCTTGCCCTGAAGCTTGACAAGAAGTATTCAACACCTCGCGGAGCCCACCACAAGCATCAGGACTGGGCTGTAGAAAGATAAAGCAGTCATCCGCGAAGAATAGATGGGTAATATAAGGATCCCCCTGCTCAATTGCATTCCTCGAATGAACCACAATGAGGATGGAAGAAATCCGTGGGAGACCATTAACAAGAACTGAAAATGAGACAGTAGACAAATGCATTGCACAATCAGCTGCACCCACTTAGAACCAAACCCAAATCCCCGCAAGACCTTCTCAAGAAAATCCCATCTTACTCGGTAAGTCATAAGCTTTGCACAATCAGCGCGAAAACTCTTTCCTCTCTTTGTTTAATTGATATGATATTTGAGCACTTGCTTTATTTCTTTTCTTATCATAAGCACATAGAATTGTCTGCCTCAAAATCTCATACATATGGAAGTACAAAAATTCGTTAAAGCAATGAAATAAACTGAGACCAAAAAAATTGAAGAACAAGAACCCTCGAAAATAAAAATCTATAAACCAATGACAAACTATGGCAAAATCGGCTTGGTTGTAGATAAGAAGTGCCAGATTCCAATCACAATTCAAGCCACTGCAGTTGGATCCAGGGGTGTGCCGGCTAGAGGGGCACCTGACCCTCCTCACCCATTAAATTTTTTTTTTTACTCTACATATATTCTGATATTCTAAATTTGACCCAGTTAAGTTTTTCTTTGGTCCCTCATATTTTTTAATTGTACCTCCTCTCTTTCCTTTTTTTCTTCATATAGATAATTCCTGTCCCTTTTATTTCACAAAATTTTGATTTTTCTTATTGTATCGATCCCTTTTATTATCAATAAATAGTTAATTTTTACTTGCACGGGTAACTTAGTTGGCAAGCCTTAAAAGTGTAAAATCTCAAAGTCTTGGGTTTGACGCCCAGTCTTAGTTGACCCTTGCAGGAGGTTGTGAGTGTTCATGGCTTAACTCAGTTCCACGAAAGGTTTACGAGGTGGAGTTGAGCTATCAAGGGTTCTTTAAAAAAAAATAATAAGTTTTTATTTTAATTATTAAGTTCAAAAAATTTTCTTTGCTCTTGTTATTGTCTATAAGGGGGGGCAAAAAGAAAGAGAACATTGTTACAAGGCTACTCCAAATGATTCTCTAATTTATAAGGTGAAAATATATATATATATATATCGACCCTGCTGGAGTAAATTCCTGACTCCGCCACTGGTTGGATCGAAGACAAAGATGAGCTTCATGTGTTTCTTGCTGGTGGCAGATCTGACAAAAGAACAGAGGAGATTTACACAAGTCTAAATAATTTAGCCATACACATGCGAACAGGGCCTAGTTATGGTCTATGACTCCAACAAGATAGCACAAACTGCTCTGCTTTGTATTATATTTGTACAAGTACACAGTTTTTGCAGTCCTAAACATTTCTCTCGGATAAATAACAATAAAAAAGAAACGGGAAAATGTATGGCTGAAAAAAGGTACTTCAGATATGTTTACATGTTTATATTCTGGACAAGAATGGTTAATCCCGGTGAGGCCCAGAGTACAAGCAATATTAATGTCAACAGCTATATTCTAATGTTGAAATTCAATAAAGGTCTAGTGACGCAAGCACCCTGTGAGCTTGGATTTGTAGAGCCATCAATCTCACCTCTGGACCAAGGGTTGAGCCAAATTGACTTGCTGCACATATCAAGGAGGCAGATTTCTCACCCAAAAGTCGCCTTATGTCTACTGTACAGTTGCCATGGGAGAACTTTCCCTCCCATTTACATGCCCAATGAGAAGTACTAAGAACTCTCCATATTCCAACCTAATCAGAGATAATAAAATAAAATAAAATAAATCGTTTATTATCAGTAAATGTTGACAATATATATTTGTTTATATATATATTTTCCAAAACCAGGATATGTGAGTACAATCCACATAAGTTAATAATAGGAAAAATTCCAACTATTACTAAGAAAAAGCAAAACCTTAGATATAAGAAAATGAATATATGAAAGACTTCTTTACACAAAAACGAATAAAAATCTTAGGTAAAGACAATCTTAAAAGAAAAATGAAGAGAAGAAAAGAAAAGAAAATAACTATAGCCACAAAATAGATAACATACCATTTGATTGGCTTATCAAGCATCCGCTTTGCTAAGGTGTTCCTCAAGTTGATACTATAATATTCATCATCACCTACATGATATAAGCTAGTTTAATGGACATTCAAATCCCACACGCTACCCAAAAAGGAAAAATAAAACCATTGATTAATGTAGGTCAAATTCATCTAGTGAAGCTTGAATAGCCAAGAATAGAACCATAAAATTTATAAAGAGTAACTGTGAAACTAATATACAGAAATCTTTATATGGCACATCAAAATTTTAAGAAGAAAAAAATTTAGGTTCCTTCGAAATGACAAGCAGCAGGAGAGAATCACTTCGACATAATGAATGTTGAATAAAAAGTTGATGAAACTTACAAACACAATTGATTATAAATTAGTAAGTACGTACATCAGGCAACAATCATGCAAGGCACCTTCCAATGTAGCTTCTCATTGGGTCAGTAAGTAGAGAAAAAACTGACAGTTGATATGCTGGTTAATAGAAACCAAACAGTTTTTAACCAATGAGTAACTGAGTACTATCACAGCAATAATAAAAAATTTAAAAAAACAGAAAAAGAAAACGATAACGAAACTGAGTACTAACAAAGGTAGATTCTGAATGAGTGAACCACTTGTTCATTCATATTTCGTTCTCATCCTCTATCCGGCCGGGCTTGTTTGCCAACAGCTATCAGTCGTCTGAGAGTATCCCTGGTTCCTTACCTAAGTTGGTGGATGGTTGGGAATGCAACAAATGGAGATCAACCCATAAAGTGGAAGTCGTTGATTTTTACTACATTGTCCCTATAGATGGAAGAAATTAAACAGGAAAGTTTTTACAGGGCATACTTGGGTGTTGGCTATGTTAAGCTCACATCATTAACTTGATAGCTTTTCAGTGTCCCTGTATACACTTATTTAGAGGGTCTAGCATTGTTGTTTCCCATATGAGTTGGTGCCCTCAAATCACCAAGTTCTTTTGTTGTTCTCTTGCCAAAGTAAAGAACTACATTTCGGTGTGCATGCAGCTCGTACTTTGTACTTCCTTATAAAATAATTATCTTGTATTTTTCACCTAGCCTATTAGACAAATGTTCAACAACCTATATATTGTAATTTCATTTCATGAACCACTCTCTAAAGCTTCTGAATCAACAAGAAACAAGTGATTTAGAAGGACCAGTCACTTGAAATTGTTAGTCACTATGCAACCGCAACGTTGAAGCCTTGAATTGTAGAAGTGGAAAATGCACAATGGCATATGAGAGAATGGGAAGGTGCCTCTAGAACTCACCACATCAAAGCTGGACATCAAAAAACCATCCAAATTCTTCATGAACTTGAGCATAAGGATGCCGCAATCATGTCTGTAGCAAGGAATTGTAACCCAAATTAACGCAACGAAAACAAGTAAACTGTGTAAGGTCGAATACATGTTACAATAAATAAGGTTGAAGGATGGCATTAAACAAGAATATCAGAATGGGAACACCCTACATTTGTTACCAGGAAAAATCATGACAATAACTAACCCATTTGTTTGCTGTGGAACATCAGCAACTTGGATCAGGAACATTTTTATATTAATTTCGAAGGAAGGATCAAGATGGTGCAGAACCTCTTGGACACGTTCTTCTGAAAATAAGTCAATGCACAACTTAGACATATGCAAAGCCAAACAATAGGAAAACAATGTAGCAGCTTTGTTTTTTTGTTTTTTTGTTTTTTTTTTTTTTTTTGGGGAGAGGGGGGTTAGGGGGGAAGGAATATGGAATATATGCATGAAATGTCAGAACTCATTGCATCAAACCTGGACATCAAAAAACGGCCCCAGAATGTCATGAACTTGAGCATAAAGATGCTGCTGTCATGTCTGTAGCAAGGAATTGTAACCCAAATTAACGACGAAAATAAGTAAACCTTGTAACATGGATGAAAACACATGTTACATGTGCTTTCAACTCTGCTAGCCACCCTGCAACCCCCCTACAGCCGTAATCCAGTTGCATGGATGGGACTGGGCCTACGCCTGCCAGGCCAGCATGGCCCACGCTTGCCATGCCAGCATGGCCCACGCTTGCCATGCCAGCATGGACAATCTGCCATGGCAGATTGCCCTTTTACCACAATTGGACCATTTTGCCCTCATCAAATGAGATATTTCCTTCACCAAACAATTTCCAAATGCCCTCCATGTCCCATGTGACTGTAATGCCCTTCCAAATGACTGTTTTACCCCTAAAAATCCAAGTTTTCCTATAAATAGTCCACATTTTATTCATTAAAGAATCCTAACCTTTCCATCCTAAAATCCCTAACCCTTCCTACCAAAAAGGATCCCAACTTCTCTTGCCTAAACACCAACTCCTCTTACACTAATCCAATCTCATTCCATCCACTACAAAAATCTCACACAAAGCCCTCCATTACTCCACAAAATTCTTCCTAAAAATTCACCTCAATGCATGCACCCATGCATTAAACATCTTCAAGTTATCAAAGCCTCAAGCTCAACCACCATTCAAGCATACTTGGAACATCTAAGGAACACCTCAAGAGAGGATTTTCAAGCCTAGGAGGGGAGCACTCAAGCCTACATTGGTCAAATCTAAGGTGAAAATCACCTAAACTAGGTGAGCTTCCCCTTTAAAATTCACTCTTAAGCTTTCTTAAATTTTCTATTGATATCATTATTCATTGCAACCTCAATATGTGATTGTCACCCTCCTTACCTTAGCCCGAGTACATACATGAACTTCCTAACACGTGTCGTGAAGGGATAAAAGTCCTGTATGGTGGGTTAAAGGCAAGGAGACCCTAAACCACCCTTTGCATGCAAACCACTTCAATAGGTTGCTAGCACCCTTTTTTATTCTCTTTTATTGCATGTGAGCTTGCACTTGTCATGTGTGAAATAAAAATTTAAGCATATCAAAAGGCTAAAGTGATGTTTAAACAAAATCAAAATTGGCAAGGTTAGGTTCATGCATGCATGCATGCATATTGTTTATACTAACCGCTTCTTGTTTTCTTGTTGGTAATTATAATCAACTTGGATATAAAATAATTCCCCCTCTATTGCGGAGTTTATTGGACATAATTGAATATCCCCATGCTCGGATAAATGGATAAATGCAAGGACACAAACAAATTCATTTAAAATGGTTGTTCTCATTTTCATTTATTTACTTTAGAGGCTATGGCTTTAGCTACCCTCCGGGTTGTGGTTGTTACGACCCTTTGCCCTAATGTTTGTACATTATCAGCTTTTATTTATTTATTGCTTTATTTAGAGGCTATGGCTTTAGCTACCCTCCGGGTTGTGGTCGTTGCAACTCTTTTGCCCTAATGTTTGAACACTTTTCATTTTGTGGTCACTTGACTCTTTTACTTCATGTACATATACTTGTGCTTATTAAAGTAGTAAACATTGCATTCATGAATTCCAAACCTTGCCAAGGTTGATTATGTTTATGTATCTTTTGACATTTTCAATATGTTTATCTTGAAATTTCATGCTATGTGATGTTTTAATTCTATTCCCATATGAATAAAGTTTAATCAAGGCTTCGAGGTAAACTATCATGCTATGGATAAAATTTTACAGTATCAAATGCTTAGAAACTCATCCCTAACATAATAGTTTATCACCATCAAATGGATTTAATCAATTGACCCACCATATTCCAATGAATAATCCTACCCCGAATCCAGGGGACTCCTGCATGTCCCAATGTCATGTAGTAAAATTCCAATCCTTGGGAGATTTAGTTTATTACATTTTTATTCAATTAATTCAAGTGCGCTTCAAGATTGAATTAGATTCCTCCTAACCATTTTTCATGCTTCAAAAGCCCCAAATGATTTTCTAGAAAGTCTTTTAGAATTGAAGGTGTTCTTTACATCTCAAATTCCCGCTGAAAGGTTCAACTTTTAAAAAGGTTTTATTCATGTCTGCTTGGGATCATCCTCCCACTAATAATTTTTGACAACATTACCATGTTTATCATATAAAGATTTTAATTTCATAATTCAAAATGAATTTCGTGTCATCAAGCAAGTTGGCAATGCGCACATCATTTATAAAGCAACACTTTCAAAACTCTCGATAAGTGCACAAAGGTTTTAATTGACGAGTTCATTCCAAGAATGACTCAAATAAATCTTTTCATTAAAAGGGCGAATGTTCCCTTTTCAAAATACATTTTCCTATCACACTGAAATCAATTTTCCAAAACCATCATTCCAAGCAGGATGCCCCTTTTTAGTTGGGATTAAGAATTATAAAATTTCACTTTCATTTCTAAGTGGAATTCTTTACACTTCAAAAGTGCTCCTTTTTAAAACTCATTTCTCTTCCTTCAAAAGGAACCCCATGTCTTCAAAAGACTTTTTCTTCTCTTCAAAAGAGAACATACCCTTTCCTTTCAAATGCTTACAAAAGGCATCTTTTTCTCTATCCATCCCATTGACTTCAAAAGTACGTCTCAAGTTCTCTAAAGATCAAAAATAGATTCTCATTTGGTATTAATTCTTTCAAAATGGAATCACATCATGTCCATTTCCGTCCTTTCATGAAAGGATTGATTTTTACCACTGCCAGATAGAGACACTTCTGTTAGGAGTCGATCAGTTTGATCTAAGATACCCCTGCGAAGGAAGACAAATTTGTGGTTTTTTAAAATAATTCTCATTAACTAAACCCTAAGGCATATTTTCAAACACCAATATTTTCAAAACCTTGTTCAAATGCCTTTAGGAATCTCTTTTCAAAAATGGCAGATTCGTCATCCTTTAAAGAGGGTATTTTATGTCAAATTGTTTGCATAGGAAATCAATAATATCAAAATGGTGATTTAAACAGAAACATCATCAAAATCGGGAACCGTTGGATTCCAACGGGCGATGTGGGGTGTCTCATACCTTCCCCACTCATAACCAAACCCCATTATCCTCAATGTTTAGTCTCACAAACCATTAGGAGTCAATCAATTTTCAAATGGACCCATTTGTCGATAAGACCTTAGACAGACTTATTTTGGGATCTCAGATGACCCCACTTTCTAATTAACCATAGAATGCCCAGTCATGTCCTCAAACCCCTGATTGGTGGCGACTCCATAGCCTTGATAATTCTAGATATGATTGCATGCCTAGGACGGTTAAGGCGCCCTTGAACCGAACTCAATCTATCTTCACAATCATTCAACACTACCCACTAGAACGGATGATCCGGGGGTCATCCCAACTTAGGAAGGTGAAATATCCCGTGTCCTTTTTTGGGGTAGCGATAAGGGTGAGTGTAAAGCTCAGTAGATATAATTTTCATATGAAAATAACCCAAGCATGATAATAGAACCAATTTAAATCATGCTTAAAATACAATAATTTCATGAATGTCATGAATGATAAACGACTTATATCCATTTAACATATTCCATCATTATTGATCACGCCCGCATGAGTTTTCACACTGAAATGGAGGATTTATACCAAACCTCCAAGAAAACAACACAATTGTCATCCCTACCTGAGACCATAAGTCATCTCAATTCGAGAGCACAAACACATCTTTCTTAGGACTGCAAGCAACCCAAGACCAAAAGAATGGAAAACACAGCTTAGTCCCTTAACCGCAAGTATTCTATACCCAATGATCTCTTTCAATACTTTTACCAAGTATTTATTAATTGGGAAAATTACACTTTATCCCCTCAATCTTTGGACCGAAATCACTTTTCACCACTCATCTACAAAATCCGACAAATACCCCCCCAAACTACTGAAAGACGACACTTTCCATCAAAACCGTTAAGCTGCCATAATAAATTTAACAGAAAAAGTGATGTGCGATGCACGTGATATAAGATCAGCACATTTTATACCGAAAATGCCTTTTTATAAGGGCTCATGTGCTATCCCTCACCTTCATGCACTCATTTTTTCTTTCTACCCGTACAAATAAGATTTCTCCTCTCTTCCTTCAACCTCACACCCACCCACTGGTATTTTCTCTTTCCTCTGCAAATTCTTCGACCACATCCATAGCAGCGGAAGATCGGCAAGGACAAAGGCTTCCGCTCAAAAATCATGATGATCGTGATGATGGTGCAACTGTGAAGCTATGGATACCAGCAGACGAAAAGGCAAAGAAGTGCTCTCAAATCTTCCTTGGAAAGCCTTTATATGGCTGGAAGTAGCACAGTGGGAAAACATGGTGGGTATTTACGTCATTTTGCTTCTCCACCCATAAGGGTATTATTGTCATTTCATTCATTCTGTTAACGCCATCAGCCCATAATTTTCTTCTAGTAGTTCGGGGGGTATTTGTAGGATTTTGTAGATGAGAGGTGAAAAGTGATTTCGGCCCAAAAATTGAGGGGGCAAAGTGTAATTTTCCCTTATTAATTCCATTTCGTGCATTTTATGCCAATGAATGCCATGAAAAAACATATAAATCCATATGTACGTATGTTGATATATCTAGAAATCAACAATATATAATTATTCCATAATTACATAGTATATTGGACTATATAAAGCATGTAAAATATAAACTAACAAGAATTTAAATAGCATGTACATTCAAAATGTACTAAAATACCACATATATATCAACACATATACTCCCAAATGTGATATTCATAATTACAGGGTTATGTAAACTAAACCCCTCAGTATGTGCATTACAAAATATACATAATACACCCAAAAATCATGCAAACTCATAAATAACACAAATATACATTTTTATTCAATATATATGGGCTTATATCCTAACCCATTATCATCCCTAAGGTTAAAACCCATGAAAATTACACCTACCTTAAAGTAATGCAATGGAAAAGCAAGAAAATGAGTTGTGGAAGTACAAATTTGAGCTAAGATGCAAGAACTAGCTCCCAACCCCACGTATAGAATGAGAAACCCAGCCCTTAGAATGTGTTTAAATCCACCAAGATGAGGTAAGAGAGCCAAATCCCTTGCATGCAAGCCAAAACCCATTCTTTTTCTCAACTATACCCACATATTCTCTCTCCTTCTCTCTCTAAGGGTTTTAAAGTTGAAACGCTAAAATGAAGGAGTGTGGGTTGGGTTAGAATGTTTTTAGAAGTGGGGAGGGGTACATGCGTCATTTTGTAAAAAAAAAAAATTTGTAGAATTTGCGATGCCCAATCGATCGGGGTTAAGGGTTTGATCAATTAAGTTAAGCAAAAGCTAAAATACACTTTCGGGCCACCTCCGATCGATCGACTAGCTGATTTTGCCCAGTAACAAGTCGAAACGTATTTAAACGCTATCCATGCTCATTCTAACATGCATATGATGCAAAATGACAATAAACCACATGTCATGCACCATACATAGCGGTCCGAAAGTCACGTCTATTACACATGCAAGTCATAACCTGACAAATCACCAATTAAACATGCAATTAAACTAATTTAATGGGACGACTGTTATAGTTAAATGATAATAAATTGCAGAAAACCTTCCTTATGTATGGGGGGTATGGCACATGACTCCCTTCATGTTCAAAATGTTGCAATATCCCCCAGTACAAATTGGCCGTTTGATAAAATAAACAGTGTTAACAAACGATTGAAAAGTCAGTTTTGCCTTTACTCTCCCCTTCATATACCGAGCCATGAGAAAAGAGGAAGAAAAAGAAGCAAGAGCCACCACTATAGCTGCCTCCCTTCTCATCTTCACCTAAGTTTGACCCCAAACCCAATACCTAAAACTGCAATTCCACAACACCCCAAAATTAGAACCTATGCATGTCTGCAACTCTACAATCAAAACCCAACACAAGAAAAAAACAATTTAAGCTATGGTCGGATATGACCATAAACCCTCAACCAATAGGGGATCATACTAATCTGATCATAGAAATGCATCGATCCAGTTCACCCCAAATGCCGGCCCACTATTCATGTCTAGGAGAAGCAGACGATGCTAACCTTGTTGTTCAATCTAGGAGAAGCAAATAATATAGTTGTCGATGGTGGTTTAGCCTTGTCACACCCCATTTTTGTCAGCTTAGCTAGGGTTTATCATTTCATGTAGTTTTTTGTGTTCTTTTCGAGTCTAGTCTTTTGCATTGAGTTTCTATGGCTTTGAATATCATGTGAATGAATTTTGGAGTGATTTGGAGTTCATTTCAATAGTCAATAAGAACTTTTGTGACTTTGAGGGCATAATCGTCTTTTAAGTTGTATATTTTGCATTTGATTTTGAAATGAGTCCTGAGTCGTTCCTTTGAGTTCATATGGATATATAGAGTCTATATATAGGTTCAATTTGATAAACTAATGGTTTAAGATTAATTCGGCCGATAACAGTTTAGGTTGGCTAAAAGACCTTTTCTTGGTTCGCTCAAATTGACTCACGTGACCCACTCAATTTTCTCTCATTTAGCTTCAATTGGGCTTTATTTATATCCTAAATATTTTTAAAAAGGTTGAATTTTGATTTGGAAAGCATATGGCTTAACCTTATGTGCAAACCCTAGCTTTGTGACGGTGGTGCACCATGGTTAACTGCCTTTGTAAAACCTAACCATACACCCATGATTAAGGATTTTTGTCCTAAAATACCTAAAAATGTGTTCCTCTTCAAACCATGGTCGTTTTGGCTTTTATTTCGTCAAAATCGGACTTAATTTAACCCTTGAGAGACTCCTGAAAGGATTAGAAGTCAAAACCGAGGTGAACTGGAAGGAGGCCTTGGGTAACCATCCAGGGCTAGATGGTCAGCCAATGGCTAACCATCTAGGCCTAGTTGGTCACCCGAGGAACTCCATCTTCAAATGGGATTTCACTTCTTCCTTCCTCTTTTGATGGGTTTCTCCGCCCTTGCAAGTTGTTTCCTCCTATGATTGAGTAATTTTGAGTTGTTTAAGGACCAAGAGAGTCTCTAATAGCCCTAGGATCATTATTTAATGAATTAATCTTAGCCATTGGTTTATTAGGTTAGTCCCCTGTATAAAGAACATGATATTCAGCACATAGGGAGGCCACAAGTGCACTTTATACTTAGAAAGAGAAGGAGCTACGAGTTTGGAGAGTAAAAGAACATCAAAGGGAGGCTCTCTAACCCTAGGCAAGCAAGAGATAGAATAAAGATTTTGAAGGTAAGAGAAGTTCTACAAGAGGTAAACACACTTTCAATTGTTAAAATTAGACTTTTCTCCTTCTCCTTCTCTTTCTTTCTTTATGATAGTTCTAGTGGATGTAGTAGCTCTACCTATTAATGGAATTCAATGCTTTTGTGATGTTATATGAGTGATTTTAGGATGATTCATGGTTTAATATGCCTGAAGAACTTTAGTTTGCTAAAGTTTTGAAAGCGTTATCCTTTCTATCCATTGAAATCATGCATATTACATATACCTTACTTGCTGTGATATTTTCCATGAATTGATGTTCCTGTTAGTTAATATACATGATATGAATGATATATATTCATGATAGTTGGAGCATGTCTTAGAGTCGTTTCATAGGTTGTTATGCATAGTTGTGAAATTAGGGTTTCTGTAACCCTAATTTCATACAAGTTTCATATAACATGTTTAGGATAGTTTTGTGAATTGTTGCTCATCATAGTCATTCTAATTATGCTACATATAGTTGAATCATGCTAGTTTTGCATTCATATAGTGGATTTTATAGGGTTTTTGGAGATATTATCCTTTTCTAAGAATAATTATCTTTCTCGTTAGGTAGGGTTTTGTATGAGAGCTTTCTGTGATGTGTTTAAGCATGAAATCACTTCTGTTGTATTCTAGGATATATATTTTACGTAGGATATGATGATTGCACCTCCCCATAATGACTTTTTTACGTGAAATTATCTTAGGATAATTTTGCTTAAGAAAGCTCACCGTAAGAAGGCCTTTGTTTTTCATATTTTACATAAAATACTATCTTTTTGGTTAGAATAGACTTTGTTATCATGTTTATTGATATCTCATAACTATTAGTATGTTTTTTTATAGGATTTTTTTTATGTATGTTAGTTAGGTCATTGCATGTAAGGTTATGTTAGGGTTTTTAGTTATTCATTATTCTTGTTGTTTGCATGATTAATGGATGATTTTAGGCCTTAAAATGTTTCTGTCCATATTAGTATTTTGTTCTTTTTGCATGGTTTTGAGCACGTGTAAAGGTGCAAATAGATATGATAATTGTCTTATTGCAAATAAGGTTGCTATTGCTTGGAGAACATTGCACAAGGTAAGTAGGGTATGAAAGTGCCCTAATTTACTTTTCCTAACCTTTCTTTTCTCTTCTCCTTCCTAGAGTTATTTTCTAATAGAGGGATATGGTGAATTCTAGGATTTCTTCCCACCCCTTTTTCAAAAGTTTATGTCTTTCATTGAAATCTTGTAGAGAATCATTTGTCTTTAAAAATCTGTATAGAAGGAAACTTAAGGTTTACAATAAGTCACTATTAGGATTTAACCCTATTCTTTTCGAACTACGTGGACTTTGATCCATGTATTTCTATGTATGGTACGTAGACGCTCACTTTGATATTCAAGTCCGTCCTAGGATACTAAGTATCCTAGGTTTTCTTTCCTTTTTCTTTTATTCATTTGTCCATCACATATGGTTGTTAGTGGAGTAGGATGGATTCATGCTTGTGATTGCTAGTGGATTAGGATGAATTTGTCCATCACATATGATTGCAAGAGGAGTAGGATGGATTTGTAATTGATATGCATACTGTATTTTGTTGATTGATATTGATTTGCATGTGATTAAGTCATGAAATTAGCCCAATCAAATTAAGAGACCAACTCAAGCGATGTGGGTGCCTATGGACCTAGCCTAGAACCTTCCCACATCGTAACATAGCTCCCGAATCGAATTTTTTTGTTAGACTTTGCCTTTCCTTTTAAGGTGGAGTCATAAGGCTTTGGAAATAAATTTTTTTTTATGGTTTTCCTCTTTTCCTTAAAAAATGAGGTGGCGACTCATTTCCTTTATTGTCTTTTAAAATCCCAAAAATCCCGTGGGCCGTTTTCCTGGGTTCACAAGCTTATATGCTTCTATGCGGATTAGGTCGAGGAGATTTTGGACCGCTGTCAGTTCCTACTATGTTGTCGATAGTTTCAACCATAGGTTTCTTATCGTCGTAGAAGGAAAATAGGGATGCTTCTTTGCCTTTTTTCAACAATTTGCATAAATCTCGTCGTGACTATCGCTGCCGGAGCCCCTTATAGCTACTGCCATAGCTAGAGATCTTAAATCTACCATGGCTATCGTGGGTATAGAAGGAGACATGGGATGGGGGTTTGGGTTGGGAAAGAGAGGGTTCCTGCCATCACCATCACCAGCAGGTAGCACCCTTATAGCTATTGCTATGGCCGGAAATCTCAGATCTGCCATAGCCACCGTGGGTGTAGAGGGAGAAATAGGATGGGGGTTTGGGTTAGGAGAGAGAGGGTTGCAAGGCTATTTTTAAGAACACAGGTCAATTAACATGGTCACATGCTACGAAGGTGACCATTTTTCATCACTTTTTGTCAATGGTGCTAAATGATGTGGCACATTGAAAAAAACTAAAACATTCGAGAGGGACATTCCAACGTTTTGAACTTTAGGGGGTTATGTGCCATACCCCCATACATAAGGGAGGTTATCTGCAATTTACCCAAAAAAACAATGTAAGAGGTCTCTTTCATTGTCAAGACTGAGTCAACCTTTCTTAACAGCATCTTATGCTTCTTCTTTGGCCTTCATCACACTTTAAAGGAAACCATCCTCCTGTTTTTCTTCTTTACTTGACTCTATTGAGCAAAATAGATTTTTTACTTAAAAATTTGAATTTTTTTTTAATTTTTGAATTAAAATTTGAAATCTTCATGAATATTCATGAATTTATAATATATTATTGCTAAGTGGTTTACCAATCTAATTTTCTAAGTTGTTTGTAATTTTGATTAAACAGATGACACAAAATTGACACATATAACCCATTTAGTAAATGGATTTGAAAATTTGATATGATTAATAATCAGGTCGGGTTAAAGTTGACATGTATATTCTAGTACTTGAGTCTCGACATAACACAAACACTTTCCACTAGCATGAATTGTCAACCCTAGTTTTCTCCTGACTTTGTCCTAAGGAAATAAAATTCAAAACCAATTTTTTTTTTTCACAAACTCTACATTCTTATTTGGATGGGACATGTCAATTGGGCAAAACTAGCAAGTACTTTTGAAGTTACTCATAGTCCTTGGGTTTACCTGAACCATTTTGCACCCTTAGTACCAGATAATTCAAACTCATTCATCCACTATAACCATGAGAGATTGGACTCTACAAAATGGTCTTCTTAACTTTTGAAGTTTCTCATTTGGCAATATTTTTTTTTAATTAACAATTACAGGTAACCCAGGCTTTACTATCACCGAGATTTCCCTAACAGCCCGTGTGAGACGCCCTATGTGAACCCACAAAAGTGGCCCAGAAGGGTTTGGCAAAATATATGAAAGACAACAAACAAAAAGGAGTTGCCAACTCATTTTTTTAAGGAAAAGAGGAAAACCCTAAAATGTTTTATCTGCAAAAACCTCATGACTCTATTTTAACAGGAAAGGCAAAGTCTTTAACACCAGAAAATTGGATTCGAGGGCTAAGTTACGACGTGGGAAGGTTCTGGGCAAAGCCTATAGGCACCCACATCGCTCGAGTTGGTCTCCTAATTTGATTGGGCTAAATTAATGACTTAAACACATGCAAATCAATATCAATCAATAAAATACAGCATGCATATCAATCACAAATCCATCCTACTCCACTAGCAATCATATGTGATGGATAAAAGAATAAAAGAAAAAGAAAAACCTAGGATACTTAGTATCCTACGATGGACTTGAACATCAATTGAGCGCCTACGTACCATGCATGGAAATACATGGATCAAAGTCCACGTAGTTCGAAAAGAATAGGGTTAAATCCTAATATATACTCGTGGTAAAAACCCTAGGTTTCCTTATTCAAAAGAGAATTTGATGAATAAACCAAGTTTGAAACAACTTCTATAAGATGGAAACTTTGAGAAAAAGGTACTTTATTTGATAAGGAAACCTCTGGAAATCACCATATGTCCATATTAAGAAATAACCCTAGGAGGGAGAAAAGAAAGAAAGGTTAAGAAAAGTGAATTAGGGCACTTCATACCCTACTTACCTTGTGCAATTTACTCCAAGCAATAGCAAGCTTAAGCGATAACAACCTTATTTGCAATAAGGCAATTATCACACCTGTTTACACCCTTACACATGCTCAAAACCATGCAAAAAGAACAAAATACTAATCTAGACAGAATCATATTAAGGCTTAAAATCATCCATTAATTATGCAAATAACAAAAATAATGAATAAATAAAAACCCTAATACAACCCTACATGCAATGACCTATCCTACATGCATAAAAACCTATCAATCCATTAATAATGGATGCAAACCTAGCATAATTCAACTATATGCAGCATATATATAATAACTATGATAAGCAACAACTCAAAAAGTTAAGGTAAACATGCTATATGAAACTTGCATGAATTTAGAGTTACCGAAACCCTAATTTCACAAATATGTCTAACAACCCATGAAACGACTCTAACATACATATGCTCAAATCATCATGAATATAATTCATATTATATATATTAACTAATAGAAACATCAATTCATGACAATAATCACAGCGAATAAGCTATATGTAATATGCATGATTTCAAAGTGACATAAAGAATAATGCTTTCAAACCCTTAGTAAACTAAGGGTTATCAAGCATATAAAACCATGAATCATTCTAAAATTATACATATAACATTATAAAAGCATTAAATTCAACTAACATGTGGAACAACTACATGCACTAGAACTATCACAAAGAAAGAAGGAGAAGAAGAAGGAGAAAAGCCTAAATTCAGCAATTGACAGTACGTTTACCTTTTATAGAGCTTCCTTTTCCTTCAAAATCCTTGTTCTCTTGCTTGCCTAAGGTTGAAGAGCCTCCCTTTGATGTTCTTTAGCTCTCCCAACTCGTAGCTCCTCTCTCTCTAAGTATAGAGTGCAATTGTAGTCCCCCTATGTACTGAATATCATGTTCTTTATATAGGGGACTGACCTAATAAACCAATGGCTAAGAGTAATTCATTAAATAATGATCCTAGGGCTATTAGAGACTCCCTTGGTACTTAAACAACTCAAATTTACTAAATCCTAAGAGGAAACAACTTGCAAGGTCGGAGGAATCCATCAAAAAAGGGAAGAAGAGGTGAAATCCCACTTAAAGATGGAGTTGGACGGATGACCATCCAGCCCCGGATGGTCACCCGAGGGGCTCTCATCAGCTTACCTCGGTTAGACTCCTTCGCCTTCCGGAAGTCTTTTGGGGGTCAAATTAAGTCCGATTTCGACGAAATAAAAGCCAAAACGACCTTGCTTTGAAAAAGAACACATTTTTAGACATTTGAGGACAAAAATCCTTAACCATGGGTTCATGGTTAGGTTTTACAAAGGCGGCTAACCGTTGTGCACCACCGTCGCAAAGTTAGGGTTTGCAGACAAGGTTGGGCCAAATGCTTTCCAAATCAAAATTCAATCTTCTAAAACATGTTTATGATGTAAATAAAACTCAATTGAAGTTAAATAAGCGTAAATTGAGCAGGTCACATGAGTCAATTTGAGCAAACTAAGAGAGGGTCTTTTAGCCAGCCTGAACCATTTTGAGCCGAATTGATTTTAAACTATTAATTCATCAAATTGAACCTATATATAGACTTTATATATCCATATGAACTCAAGGGAACAACTCAGGACTCATTTCAAAGTCAAATGGAAAATATACGACTTAAAAGACAATAATGCCCTTAAAGTCGCAAAAGTTCTTATTAACTATCGAAATGAACTCTAGATCACTTCAAAATTCATACACATGATATTCAATGCCATAAAATCCTAATGCCAATGCCTAGACTCTAAAATAAAATAAAAACCTACATGAAATGATGACCTCTAACTAGGGTGACAAAAATGGGGTGTGACACCCTATACCTACACAAGCAACGATAGCAGTGAAAAATTGAAAAGATGACCTCTAGGGAGCACACCTAGGATTTGAATGCTCAACCAAACCCTACAGGGCTTCTCATTTGGTAGTTTGAATTGGACTCTACATTTTCAACTTCTTATTAATTGCCAAATTTAGTCACCATAAAACTTCTTATTTTAATTTTTATGAATCAAAGTTGGACACAATAAAACTTATATAAGCAAATGAAATCTCGGCCCCACATAATGATAACCATAAATAATATTCCTTGATTAATCAATGCAAATTCCAATGGTCACTGAGAACTTCGCACAAAAGAATCTTTAAAACTTAAATGTATTTTATATTCATATATATAATCCATTAGAATCAATTTACTTAAATAACTGCGCCTGAGTATCAGTGATCATAACACATGAATAGACTTTATCTCAAAGGAATAACTTTCGCTCATGATTAAAGTGTCGCAGTCATATTGAGATTTTGAGTTCCCACATCCTTAACAATATATCTCATATTCATATATATGCCTCCTACAATCTAATTTATGAATTTATGATATCATCCCATGCATCATAAATAACCATGTAAGTTCAATGCATGGATAGTGTAACTCAACGTACTAAAGAAAATTAAATAAATAATATAAATGTCAAAGTTAGCTTTCTAGAGCTTGCACAAGTAGGTTGGTGGAGAAGGCAATAGAAGTGTTTCATTTGGATTGAAGGAGTAAGAATAAGTACTCCAAGAGCGGATTTTGCAGAATATTATTTTTAAAAAAAGTTATTTAGAATTGTGTAAAATTGTTTTAAGAAATATTGTCAAAAACTTTGTCCCCTAACGGTCAAGCTATGTGAAATATTTTAATTTGTACTAGCAATGTTTATAAAAAACAGTCGAATATTATTTTTAGCATGATCAATATGCGATTTCTTCTTGTTACTTGGATCAAACACATTGGTATATAACTCACACGTAGTAAGGTTTGGTCTGCAAAATGTGTATAAAGGAGAATAGTAACTATATATGATAGCACCATCATAAGTGTTAAAAGGCAATAATTTTTAAATAAACCAACCCACATGTAGTTTGAAAAAAAACTGTGTTAAATGAGCAGGAAAATAGACTTATCAAACAGTGTGAAATTAGTCAGGTTTGTCTTCGATTGATAAGATTTTTAGGTTTCCCAAATAATCTCTGAATCTATTGATCAACCTAACGGTTATTGATGGAAGGTAGTAAGTGCCAACTTCCAATTAGATTTTTCCTTAGGAAGGCTTGAGCATTTTTCCAAATATCGAAGGAGAACCTTATAATCACAACCAATAGTTTATTTATTTATTTGCTATGGGTAGGATGGGGGGAGGAGGGGAGGGAGGGATTACCTATATACATCCCTCTTGGGAGTAATTCCCAAGAAAGATCCTTAACTATTGACTTGCAACAAACTGATCATGACTACTGACTTTGCCATAAACTAGGACAAACTTTATATTTTCCTTTCACTTTCTTTCCTTCTCCATTTTTTTTATCATTCTATTTTCTTTTAACAAGCCCAAGGGGATAACTATAATTGGATAGGCTCTGTGTGTTTTCTGTTTCTTTCCTTGATTTTAAGGCTTCCTCGTGTTTGCTTTTAAGATTATCTTCAATCGCATGACATTGTTTTCCAAAATGGAAGGAAATGAAGGAAAACATCTCAAGGGAGTGTGTTTGTAAATTATTTAAACTCTGTTTGATCTACTTTGGTTGCATGACAATAATCTAATATCTTTTTAGTTGAACCAGTGTTGTTGAATTTGCAAAATTTTTGTTACTATCTTGTTTCATCTGGCACACAAGAACAGTGCTGGCCATGTGTTTGTAAATTATTTACACTTAAAAATTGTGACGAATGTTTCATGAAAATCACCCTGGGGGTCATGCTTCTATCTAGTATTAATTAAGAAACATAGAAATTTTTTTTAAAAAAAAACACCTAGATTAGTGCAGTACTGAATAGGAGATACAGAAAAGAATATTATAATGAGGGAGAATTATCTTACAATAGTTAGGTTGGTGTCTAAATAGCCAATTCAGTGGTAAGAGTTATGCACCTTCAATGCACTAGATGAGGTCTCTAATCAGTGCCAGAGGATTGAACAACCTATTAGTTTCCATAATAAACTGGTTGTGAAATTTACCAAGCTTCAAATGTCTGAGAAAACCAAATTAACTTTGATCTGTGCTCATCACTAAAGGGATTCATCTTTCAGATTGGAATTGCTACTGCAGTCATCAGTTATTACTGAGAAAATGTAGTTCTCCTACACTGACAACAATCTAGTGGGACCCAACAAAGGGCTGGGTATAATTTATAGAACCATATCAATCCGACATTCTAATCCCATGATCAATAACTTGGCGTTTGCATGAGCCCTACTAACTAAAAGCTGTGAACCTAGCCTACTTTTGCACTAAAAGACCCTTTTGCTCTTCTGTGTGTCCAATATGAGTGGATCACTTTGAAAGCCAGTTCAATCCTTTTAAAGGACTCTTGAGATGATGAACTGGATAGACCTTGGATCAATTTGAATAAGATCCTGACTATGCTTTATACCCACAATAATTCCGCCGGTTCTGTCTGAATCTTCACTTCCTACTGGACCTGTAACCTAACTGTTTTTTGTCAACAAGCTGATGACCCTGGTGGGGTTTGTGGATGGGCCTTATTGACATTTAGTTCTTCAATTTTTATAGATATGTACATTTTTATAGTATATATTATCTGTACTTATTTATATATAAATAAACAAATGTTAAAAAAATTTTCAAAAACACACACACACTTGCAGGTGGCCTGTGCAATGTGTGTGTAAAATGTAATTCTTGGTACTCTATAAAAATTAGTTTTGCTATTTTCTTTTTCATCTTTATCTAACTTAAGCTGCAAATAATTAGAAAGAAGTGAGTATGTGGGAAGTGATAAATGTTTAACTTTGGATCACCTTATTGGGAGAGGTATTTCTAAGCCTAATAGATGTATTTTGTGCAAGAACAAGGCGTAAACAGTGGATCATCTTTTCATCCATTGCATTATGGCTAGAAGTCTTTAGATGCTCACTTTTAATTTGTTTGGGGTCCATTGGGTTCTTCTTTCGTCTACTCATGACCTTCTTTCGGGATGGTGGTTTAGAGCAGGTAATAAAGAGGCTTAAATGGTTTGGAGAATGGCCCCCCATATGATTTTTTGGTGCATTGGGAGAGAAAGAAACCTTAGGACTTTTGAAGGGGTTGCAAAGTCGGTCATTGATCTCAAGTCCATTTTTACTAAGTACCTCTTTTTGTGGTTCGTTAGCTTTACTAACTCTTACAAGCCTTCTTTTGTACTTTTTTTAGATTCCCTAAAGCTATAAAGGGGTCTTTTTTGTGCTTTAGTGCTTATATATGTCTTATGTACTTGGGATTAGCCTTTCGTTATTAATACAAACTTTACTTCATAAAAAAAAATACATTTTTTAAAATTCAATTTTAAAGAAAAAAATTTTAAGCGTGGAAGGTGGAGGGAGGCTGGTTAATGGGTAGATAGATGGATTAAATTGTGAAGAGAGTCTAAAAAATAGAAAGGTTCCTCTTTTCTATTATTAAACCTTAAACTTTACACCTTAACAATTATTGAGGTGTTTGTGGAAGAGGTGACATTTTAAAGGTCCTTAAGGCTGAAGCCCTCATAATGTTTCTCATGATATAGTATAGATCAAGTTATATATTTATTTCTGTACGGATCAATCTATATTTTACTTTATTTGCATATTCCTTCACCATAGTCTTTTGCAAATAGCCCCACTTTATCTAAATTTTATTGTTATCTTCTCCACTAGATTGCCCCATAGTGTTGTTTTATATCTTTTTCCCTTGCTTTTATTCTTGCTTTTCTTGTCTCATCCTCCCAATGTAGCCCCCTTCTCAATAAATTTTCCTTCTTAAAAGGAAAGAAAGAAGGAAAAAGGATAGATCAGAAGCCATCTTGCAAACACCATAATTGTGTAGGGTTTGGTATGAATAAAAGAGATAGACCCAAAAAACTTACGGGCCGGGGAGATTTAAAGACCATTACTCATCTATCTTCTTAGCCCTCACAATGGAATTTCACAATTTGTTTTAGCTTGGAAGGTTACAAGTTTTTATTTGTTTCTGAAAAGAATTAGAACAGAAAGTGTTTAATTAATGCATGATCAATTTAACATAGGGCAATGTTTGTCTGCTGGGGTTATACTATTGGCACTCTGGTGAAAATACCTGCACCCAAAATGTGACTCTGTTTTCTTGTACACATGATATCCTTCATTTTTTAAATGATGTAGCTCTAATTTAAGCTATATCTCTCTACACACACACACACACACACGCAAACGCACCCAAAATCCCATGCACAAGTGCTTGCACACCTGCATGCACACACGCACACATGGATATGCTTTCGACTGCAGACAGAACCACAACCGCCCTTGAACATACATATTATGTCATATACTTGTAAACAATATGTTAGCTAAATGAATACTTTGGACTCTTGCTTAAGCATATTGGCACTGTTTGGCAAGAAAGTCAGGGATCAATTTGTCATATTTGAATATGTTTTTCTAATGTTGATGTTAGAAACCAAAGTAACTATTTTGCATCTCGTGTTCTCGTTTCATTCTTATTGTCAGGCTTGCTGTTTTGTTCTCCAGAGTTGGGTGTCAAAAAAGTTCATGACCGGATGGTAATATGCATGGCTATTTTTTGAGATCTGCTTAGTGTTTACTCTTCCATGCCGCCTAACGTTGAATTGAATTGTGAAATTGCAGTGTAGTTTTTTTCCCGTTGCAGTCACATTTTTTGTTACATGGTGGTTTATTCAGTTTGTTGATAGTTTCTTCAGTCCATTATATGACCAGCTTGGCATTGATATATTCGGTAAGTTCCAAATGCATTATGACTGGCTTTGTCTTATGTTGTCTTTGATGAAGTATATGGAAAGATGATGTTAGTTTTCTCTTCTTGGTATTTCTTCTAGTTTACCATTGCTGAAGAAATTCTTGAGTTTGTAAAGCATACCAAATTTGGGAATTTCTTCTGATTGATAACACCATTGTTTATTATAAAGAAGGAAAACCTAGCAGAAAAATAAAACAAAATTGTAAAGATGAAGAGCAAGTATACGAGGTTACATTGAAGTTGGTCTATCTGCTGCACATGGAATTTTGAAAACACCCTTATTGTTTAACTCATCTAACTCATCATGGGCTGACCTAATTCATAAAGAAAGTTTGCTTTCAAGCTAGAATTCGAGCATGAAATACCCTTTGTGTATGTAGTACAAGCACTTGGTCACTTCTTCATTTTTATTGCCCAGTGCAACTTCCCTAATACTAACGTCTATGACTATAGTTCTTGATGTCGAGATTTTAAAGGTTTTTAGGTGATATAGGATCATTAAAGGCTTGGATTTGTTATAGTACCACACTCATTCAAAGAGTTCAAGGGTTTGAAAATTGAATCAAATCATAACTCTAAGGGGTAGCTCAGTTGGCAAGGGACCATGCTTCATGAAGCGGACATCCTTTATTAGTTCAACTCTTGCTTAAACCTCTAGGGCCACCCACGCAAGGTTTCATAGTTCTCATGGGCCTTCGACTTGGTCTATATATGTTGTAGGGTCTTATATGGGCCCCGGTTTGCCCAAAGGGTTTCCTCATCATTAAAAAAATAATAATAATAATAAAAAATAAAAAAACTAAAAAAGTTTGAATCAAATCATCAAATTTTTTGAACCGTAGAACTCAAGCATTTTTTAGTAAGTTGAGTAAAATATAGGAACATATAAGAAAATCTAATTAAAAAATCAAAATTTCAAATCTCACACAATTTTTCATATATAGACATATGTGGTCCATATATGATATACTCTAAAACAATGACATTACATGGGTGTGTTGGATGTCATCAAAAATATTTTATCTGTTTCCCACCTTCAAAGAAGTTTTTTTAATTAAAATAATCAAACAACGAATAACTAAATTCATATAATTAATGTAATACCATAACCATTGTATGTCGGTCTTCATCGGATAATTACTCTCATCTCATTTGGGAGAAGCATTTGTAAAGTTAAGCCTTTTCGATGTTGTGGCATAGTTTTAGAAGTGAGGCATGTCAAATCGATTGTGGGAAATTATATGGCACACAAGTTTAAAAGATGAATCAAAACATCAATGTGTAGTTGTGCACCTTAACTTTTGAAGGGCATGTCTTTGTAATTGGTTGGCAGATTGTTATTTTTGTAGGGGATGTTGGAAAAATACCAGATATTACATTGGTTAAATATCAAGTTTAACATGTCTTCATATATAGCTATTTGGGTCTCCACCTAATAGCTTAGGCTTTTAGGTTAGAAACTTAATATGGTATCAGAGCATGTCATTCTTGCGCCATTTTGTTTGTGAGCCCGTCTTTGTTTTCCATGTGATAGACTTATTCTTGTCTCGTTAGGCTGCACATGTGGGGAAGTGTTGAAAAGCACCCTATCTGACATCGGTTAATATAAAATTTGACATTAGTTAAGCTCTATATTTAATTGATGTGGAATGTGAGACTTTCCAACACTCCCCTTCGTGTAGGCCTAACAAGACACAAACGGGCTAATCACATGGACAACAAAGATGAGCTCACGAGACATGATTTGGTACCATGTTAAGTTTCCGACCTAAAAGCCTAAGTTGATAGGTAGAGGGCCCAAATAGATATACGAAGACATGTCAAATTTGATGTTTAAGCGATGTGGGACTTCCCAACACCATTCCTCACATGCAAGCCTAACAAGATAGAGACAGGCTTGTCATGTGGACAACAAAAATGGGCTTACTGATGAAAGTTCATTGGTCCACATTTCCATATTGAAAGAAGGGCTGTTCCAAGGGTTATAAGTTAATAACACATTTTTTTCAAAGACTCCTTTGGCAATGTTTTGTTTTTCTTTGTTTTTTTTTGGGTCACTTTCTCTGTGTTGTGCCTTTTTATACTTCTCGTGGGTGCAGATATGGCAGGTCTTCCATTTGTCCGAGCCTAGCTTAAGTCTTGTTCTTGTTTCCCTAGAACCAAATATATTTATCTGTATATATTACTTATAAAAAAAACTGTACATTATCTATACGATATTAAACATTTCTCTTCGGGGTTTCCCCAATTTCCTTGTGGATTCAAGGTGACGAGTCCTAAGATTGAAGACGGTATTCGTCATCTTTCCTTTTCATCCTATCACTATGTCTGTTGATACCAGAGCAAGGTTCTTCCTTGACTTAATGGCCAACAATGGAAATGGATTATGATTCACTTTGGAAACAGCCACTCTGATGACTAGTAGTAGAGATCCAGCCCTGACTGTGGTTGCCTTCTAGGCTTCTCAGCATGAAGATAACCAAATGTTGATGGGGATGCTAGGTTAACAGTGGAATGCAATGGGATTCATGATAAAAATAGACCTCAACTCATGAAGGCTACTAGAGTGAACATATTTCTGGTCGATCATGTGCCTGTATTACTTGTAGACTGCAGGCATGCATGTGGTGGAATGAGGAATTCAAAGAGATTATTCATGGATGGCAAAGTAGGATCGTAGAAAATGAGATACTAAGATTGTGGAATACAACTGGACATCCACTACACATTATTTTCTCTATTGGCTACTTGAAGTTGAGAGGTTTTTAACTGTACAATGATTCTAAAAGAAAATATGAGGCTTGTGATCGTGGCATACAAGTTGAAGGGTGGAGCTTTGGCTTGGCAGAGTAACATTAGATTTCCAGATTGAGATTTTGGTGGTTTGCAGGTGCACATTAGATGACTTGATAATGGTGTGAACCTTATCAATTGAGCGGTCACAAAGCAATTGGCGAGTTATTGAGCAAGGTTTGGTTTCCAGGACTTGGCTATAAAACTATTTGTTGGTGTGACTTGACTAAAAGGACCATTTCAGCTGGGAATTTCTCAATGCTGGCTCTAGCTAGGGTGCTGCAGGGTTCTTATGCTATTTTGAAAAGTTGGACAATGGAAAATTGGCAACCACTACAGTTTATAATAAGCCACATTTTAAGTTGTGGTGCCTGTACCTAAGAATTCTAATTTATTTGCTGGTCTAAATCAGATTCAAAATGGCCTTCTAAGGATATATGGCAGTGGCCGGAATTTTTATGAAATTATTGGACACACCTTTGTGACATATGGAGATGAAAGCTTGGCATTTTAAATTCATTATGGTTCTCATTTCTTGACATTGTAATGCATTTGCACGTTTTTTGTTTGGTTGGAATTCCGTTTTATGTTGCTAAGACAAAAATTATGGTACCATAGAGTTGTGCCATCCACACTTATTCATCTAAAAGTGTGCACATCTAGGTGAAAATGTATTTTTGTACACATGAAATTGGTTATTGTTCCAGTATTGTGAACATGAAGCACATATGCTGTTGGAAATGAGGATAGCTAATATGCATGTGGATCCCTTTGAATGTGTTGAAGGGTTATTAATTGAGGTAGATTTTTCTTCTCCTCCGGGATTTAGCAGGTTTTTGATCCATCCTGGTTTTTTCCAATTATTTAATTCAGAAAGTAGAAACCATCTTCATTGTGGGACAGAACTGATTGCACCATGAATAATCCTACCTATGTGTCCCTCTTCCCTTTCGGAAGGACCGTGATTTATGACCTTCTCCTTGCAGTTATGTTTTCTTGACTCTGCAAATGATGGGTGTCATCTTAGCCATAGTAGCTAACACCTCTGATCTGCGAGTGGTGCTCTGCGAGACTGCCAGTGTGATATCCATGCTAGATCGGGGAAATATACGCTTACTAACTAGTTTAAATAATATGTAAATGTGCTGATCCTTTCCTAGAGATGAAACAGCAAGTGCAAAGAATTTTTCTCTCACAGTGTCATGCTCCTAGTCATTTCAAACATAGGTATCTTCAATAGATTGTAGGTTTGTTTTGATAAGTTAGATATTGTTTTCTTACATTTGTTAGGACATGTTGGTTCGGAGTCCTTGGATGGCCTTTGATTCTTTATGTTTAATCCATGCTTAACTAGGCTATATTAGTTTGTACTTGAATGCCCTTTCCATGTCTTCAAATATTTAGTTTTATGTTTTAGAATTCCCTTGAAATTATTTTTCATTAACTGTGACAATCTGCTGCATTATATGATAACATTTTTTATGGTTCTCACGCTTTCTACCTAGATATCTGTGATCAATGACTTTCTGACCTGTGATTATATTCTAATCTGTGATCACATCTCTTAAGGCAGTTGGTCTCTGATGCAGGACTTGGATTTATCACATCTCTACTTTTTGTCTTCTTTGTTGGTGTTTTCGTATCATCATGGATGGGTGCCACTGTTTTCTGGCTTGGAAAATGGTTTATAAAGCGAATGCCATAGGTTAGACATATATATTCAACCTCCAAACAAATCAGCGCCGCAATTTCACCAGGTAATACCTAATTAATAGTTTGAATTGTGAGAGTGAAAATTTAGTTTGAATGTAAAACAGATATTGATTTGGTTTGCATTGTGAGAGTGAAAATTTAGTGAAAATATATATTTTTTGTAACAAGTTGGTATGTATCTGGAATAAATTACATTCTGAGTATGCATGCTTATGTGAAATTTCGTATTTCGTGTTAAGCTGGTCAGTTTCCCCCTATCAGTTCAGTTGGTGATCTGTTTAAATAGATTGCTAGTGTTCATTTGACTTGGGATTGATTCAGTTGTGAATAAGTTTTTTTTTTTTTTTCCTTGAATACTGATTCATTTTTGTTATCAAACTCATTATTTAAATTTAAGCTATTGTAGAAAGTATGCTATCAGCTTTCACAAAACCTTATCTTTTTTTTTTTTCCTGGACCAAAATACAACAGCTTTAAAGAGGTTACAATCATCCACCATCCACGTGTTGGTGAATATGCATTTGGTTTTATCACATCATCAGTCACCCTTCAGGTACTTGTGATCAATTGGTGTATTTCTAGCAAAATAATTTGTTTAAACTCTATGGTTGAGTCAGTTTGAAATAATGTATATTTTCTTCTTGATCTGTATGTGTATTGAGAATGCCATTTCTTATGATGGGATGTTGGATTAGCGTCTGAATATGTAAGATGGTGAACCTTTTCATTTATTATCTTTAAGTATATATAAAAGGGTAAACTTAATCTTTGTTAATTAAAAAAATGAAATGGCAAGGCTATAGAAGAAGAAGAAAAATAATTTAACTTTGTAACCTTATTAAGAGGGCACTACTCATTTTTTATATTTATTTCTGCATTGTTATTATTATTTTTTACTATGTTTAGTATTTCACGTACTTTAAAATATGATTTCAAGCTAAAAGCCTTTGGTATATGAGTGTTATGTAACATAAATATGTATTTTAATGTCATATAACATTAAAATTTAAATTTGTATAAATTTTGTATTATTCATTTGCTTAGCATTGTGCACTTTTTGCACCCTAGCCATCACTTACTTCTCTTATAGGGATTCAATTTACAATATTTTGATTTTAAATTGTATATTAGGTTGTAAAACATTGTTTTCTAAAATTTTAATGAAAATTTTTATATTTAACTAATAATATCTTTTAAATCTCTAAATCGATAAAAATATTCATTAATATATCTGTGTTTTTGAACTTCGATATACCTATTGACAACGATATTTAAGCCTTTAGTCCAAAGTTGAACCCCGGGCCGCCCGGGCGCCGCGGATGGACAGTTACCACTTAAGCCAATTATGGCTCATTGGTGGGGTTGAGTAGGGGACAGATCGAAACAAGTACATGCTCCGAGACACAGGTCCAGGCTAGACCCGGTCTAGGGCTGAGGTGGGAATGGTTTCCCGGTGACAAAGGTTTGGATTCATACGGCCCCTCGAAAGTATGCTTCTTTACTTGGGTAGCGTGTTGGGGAAAATGCTTAACCATGGATAATTTGCAAAGAAGAGGGTTTCAGCTACCTAATTGGAGCGTTCTATGCAAAAGGGAGTTGGAGTCGGTGGACCAGTTAGTAATTCATTGCATTTTGGCTAGGGAGATGTGGGACTCATGCCTGGGATTGTTTGGGATTCAGTGGGTGATGCCGTGGAAAGTGATTGAGGTTATGGCCGTCTTGGTGGTGCAAATCTCATAACGAGGCGGCTATGGAAATTTGGAAGCTTGTTCTGCCCACAATTTTTTGGGCAGAAGAAAGAAATAGGAGGACCTTTGATAGTGAGGAGGCTAGGGTTCTGTTCATTCTTTAAGGAGACAGATTTCTGACCTTCTTTTTGCTTGGGGGAGCCTGATAATTTTTGTAATCCGTTTCCCCTTCGGGATTTTTTGGTACGTCTTTCTTTACAGTTGCATTTTTCTATATACTTCCTGTGTACAAGAGCTTTGGCTCTTTCTTTGATATAAATATAAATTTCCTTTACCTGATCAAAAGGAAAAAGAAGAAAAAAAAAAAAAAACATTGCATTGGATGTTGGACGCAATTGCACCTCCAATAGCCATGTTGTGTTGTGGTGCACAATGGAAAATTTCCTTCCTGCACATTGTTGCTAAAATGAACTAAGTATCAGATGCACATTACATGGATTTCTATGAGCAAGTTTTGTCGTTTCACTGGATGTGCACTAACCTATGAATTATGCTTCTGTTCAATTTTCTGGTCCACAACTGAACAATATCATGAAAGAAACTACACTTTATGTTCACACGTTGTGTGTATCCAAGTTCCATCAGTTCCTCCAAACCATTTTATAATCTTATAAGCTGTTTTATGTGAAGCTCCACAGGACATATCGGTCCTAATTTGAGACAATACAGTGATTGCCCATTTCTCTAAATGTTTTCATATAAAGGAACATTAATCAACATGGGGTTTGTGCATGATTGGGCATATGATACATAAAGCTTCATGTTTTTGATTTTGTGGGGAACTTTTCACAAATTTTATTTTATGTGGTTCTATTGGTTGATTGCTGACATCAGAGATATAATGAAGATGAAGAGTTATGCAGTGTTTTTGATCCAACAAACCATCTGTACATTGGTGATATTTTTCTGGTGAACTCCAAGGAGATCATAAGACCAAACCTGTCTATTCGAGAAGGCATAGGTGTGTTTTTTGTTTCCTCTACACCTATCTCTTTATCTTGTTGCCGTGAACACTATTTATGTAACTAATTAGTGCTTGAATGCAGCATGCATTTTATAACATTTTTTTCTTTGTTTTCTAACCTTCGCTTTTAACTAAATATGTTTGTATTAATCATATCGAATATTATATTTGAGATGATAATAAACCTCAAAGCAATGCTCCGCATCAATGCTGCGCTAGGAATTAGGCGAGGGTTATCACACTTCAATGGACGGGTGTGGTAAAGAAGTTAGTCCAAGAGGGTAGAATTCTTTGTCACCTAAGAATATAGGAATATGAACAAGTAAAGGAATGGAATTAGTAGATGCAATGATTGTAATTAAATTTCTTTGTTGCTGATAAAATAAATAAATAAATTTGCTTGTTCACAAGAAACTAAGTGGGTAGGTAAAAAATCTAGGGAATTGAAAATATGGGATATAAGCTTTGTTATACAGAAAAAGATAAGCATAGGAATGGAGTAGGGATAATTCTATATAGAGATTTAAAAGAGGAAGTAGTAGACATTAAGAGAAAAGATGATGAAGTTGATTTGGGCCTTTCCACTGCTGTTTTTGAGTTTCTACTGCTATGTTTTGATGAGTTTCCTTATCATTTATCTTCCAGATTGTCTCTTATGCATGATATGCCACCTATCTTTGATGAAGCAACCGAGGAAGCTTCTTTTACCAAAGTTACTCATCACATTACTCCTTTGAAGGTGGCTGATTTTTATTGGCAGCATCAACATGAATCCTTGAGTAGTGATTGTTTTTGGGAATTAGACTATGTATGTGGTGATTTGAGTTCCAAGTTTCCAAGTGGTTTGGGTAAAGCTTCTTTACCTTTTCCAAAGATGATATATGGTGAAGAAGCGTCCATAGCTAAATTGTTGCTGAATGTTCATGCTCTTAAGAGGTGCGATTGTGAGAAATGCAATGTCAAACACAAAGTCAAAGCTGAAGTTAAGAGGAAGAAACTTCTTTTCAAGGTTCGAGACCTTGCGTGGGTGGTTTTGAGTGAGAGAAACAAGCCAACCAGTCGTGTCATGGATGCATCAACTTCGTTATTCCATTCCAAAACTTGAGGACAAGTTTTCTTTAAGAGGGGGAGTCTGATGTGCTTATTTGGATTGGCTGTCTTATTTTCCAGCAGCTATTTTCAGTGGTTTAGCTTATGCATTTATTTCCTTGAGTTTACATGTAATTAGAGGATTAGCTAAGGGGTAATAAGGTCATTTACAAGCCTTATACCTATACATAAGGATTTGTCAGCAAGAAGATTAGTTTTTCCCAAAATTAATCATTCACAACAGTAGTTGTAAGAGCTTAGGCTCTATTTCTCTCGAATAATCAATGGATCCTTTGAATTTCCTTCAATTTCTCTATGTTTCTCTCATTTTCTAGCCTTTTCTTAGCTAGTTTGCTTGAGTTTCTGGTGCAATTCCATCACATTCTGTTTTTTCACTTTAGGGAGCTTGGTGAAAATTGAATTGCTGACACTAACTATGATTGCTAATTCATCAGTTCCAAGTAAGGTGAACTGTGGCACATGGGTATAATTTTGCTGCCTAATTGCGCATAGGAAACTCTAGTGTGTTTTTTTTAATTATTTTGGGACATGGATTTCGGTTTTATTGTTATAAAAGCTATCCACATAGGCTTCTATCTGCTTTTCCTGACCTTTTTTTTTTTTTTTTTTTTTTTTTTTTTTTTTTTTTTTGTTGGGTTCAGGTGGGGGGAATATTCAGAAATCATTCCATCCGGGGGCATGACAATGCCACAAGTGATTTCTCCTGTTGAAAGGGTTGTCCGACAAAGTGAAAGAATCCCTATGAACAGAATAATTTAATGGCGTCAAGAGGTATTTCAGATAACTCTGCAATGTCTATGCCCCATGATTATGTTTATTATTTTTGAGTTTAAAAGTTTTGTTTAATGACAGGAATGCCGAGCTTGGATGGTTGGTTGTAGCAGGCTTTCGCGATTGGGAAACCTATTATGTTACTTCAATTTTGTGATTAAAGTCAGATTGGGTGGTGGGGCAGGGTTTAGTACCGGTCATTGCTTGGTTAGTGAATTTGTGTACCATAGTAGATATTGTATCTACTACTTCTGTAGTGGGAAGAAAAATAAAAATGCTGGAGATTTGATAGCCTTTTATTTTTTTTTTTTTTTGGGTAGTGTTACATTTTTGTCTTGAGCTCCTTCCACAAATCCTGACTATGAACATTGTTTTAGCTTGCAGTGACCATCATGGTTCATTCAAATACAACTTCATCAAAATAAAATAAAATAAAATAAAATAAAGAAATAAAAAAAATATGTGTGTGGGTTTTGAGATGTGGGGGTTATTTAAGTTTTTCATGACGAGTATATTACCAAATTTGCTTCGAACTATCACAAAAGTTAGGGAATGGTTAGATAAATAAAAAAAACTGGCAAGGTTGTGTGGGTTTTTTAATGTCTCAAACAGAGGCCAAACCTATAAATAGGACGGGCTCATTGGTTGAGTATTACAACCGTCTTTGACCCAACGGATATTTAGGGGGGGGGGGGGGGGGGGGGGGGTTGTGTGGGGAAGGGAGTTGGTTTGGTTGTTGTATTATGGGAAGTGAATGCCTTGTATAACTAATTAACCGATATTTTTGGTTATAGCTAAACACAAACCTCTCTTGTGCGTTGTTGGATCTGGCTAGACTAGAAGAAAAAATGATGATCTCATTATCAAATTTTCATCATATTGCACTAGCCACCCATGGATCATCAAATTTCTAGGAGACATCAAAATGCACCTTAATTGTCATGTACATGAGCCAATGTCCACATTCTAGAAGGCCGGGAAAAAACCTTCTACCTAGTGGTTATTTATTTATGTCTTTTGGGTAGGCTGCAGTATTATACATTCGTTTCCTATAGCCTGGTAAATTAATGTGGTTGGGTACATGCTTTTGCTGTAAATTTTTCATCACGGGGTATCCTGATTGATCATCAAAGATTCACATAATGCTCTATGTGAGAGATGATTCCTTGGCTACTCTGTTTTTAGAGAGAACTAGGGGAGAGGCACGTGCCGAGGTTTAGGGAAAGGTATTGAAAAAGCTTTTGTTTCTGGCGGTTCGCTATCTGTCTTCCTTTCTCTAACTCATATAAGAGTCACTGTTTATCCTATTGGAACTTCGTGTATTAAATTATGAAAAAGAGTGCATTTTTTTTTCTTTTTCTAACTATATCATAAAGGAAAGTCTAAAGTGCTTAACTTGATTGGTTAGGTGACTTCAGTTTTATATGACTCAGGAGGGGCTTCACTCAAAGCATGGGTATGCAAAGAGCTTAGCTCATTTTGCTGCAAATTTGCGGCCTGTTGCTCGGGAAGTTGCTTTGGCACAGAAAATGCGGATAAATCCATTGCAGTTCAGATAACTCCAACACACGTGTCATGGCCAAGGCATCACATTCGGATAAATCCATTGCAGTTCAAAATGTTCTGCACTTAGTAATAACAATTATGCCTCTAAGTCGGTAAAACATTGTCTAAATCCATAATTCAAAGTCCATACATCAAATAAAGTAAATGAGAATAAAATGTATACTTTAAAATAGAGCATATTCAAGGACCACCATTAAAAACTTCCATTAATTACCCATACACCAGCAATCCTAACGATTAATAGTCGCATTAAAGTAAACTCAATCCAACCCAACATATCAATACTTCTCATAAAAACATATAGCAAGTACTAAATTACAAACAGATAGAAATTAACCCATGTTCAGTCATATATATATACGTACTCAAATTAATATTATTATAAGCTGTCATCAATACATATATATGGGATCATGAGGCCTTTCTTGCATGACTTCAAATAAATTGTGTAGTCCCAATATGTAGACATGGGAATTCAAGAATGATGTCTCAATCTCAGTCCAAAATCTGTTGCAAACCAGTGCAGTTATCAGCTCATTTCCCTAGTCAATCAAGGCATAGATCTAAAATTTCCTTCCCCACTGCACATCATAAGAAGAAACGGAGAAAGATGACAAATAAAACACGTTAAAATATAGAAACTTCGGATCAATAAATTTTAATTAAAAATAAACAAATTTACCTTTGTAATGCCCTCTCCCTAAATTATTAGTAGCATGTTCCTTGCCAAAAATTAGTCGTTCGGGGTGGAAAATCTGCCAGTAAGTCCCAATCCTAACTTCATCAATGATAGTTGGTTCCAAATCAAAAAATATAGCTCTGTGCAAATGCTATTGCTGAGAAAATTCTGCACTGATTTAATTGTTAAACTATAGTTATATAACTATAGTTATATAACAAGTACATACTGCTAAGTTCATAAGCATACAATAATTAGCCAATTAAAATGCATACCTGAGCTAGCCATTTGCACAAATTGAAACCCTGAATTACCCAAGACTGAATCTTCCACCCTCTACACACTTTTAGTTTTAAACCTTTCAATGGGACAAGGTCTATATTTTTCGTGTGTGTGAGGATGGGGACTCAGCCTCATTATATAGGAGAAGAAAAGATGATCTTTCCCATCACAAAATCATCCTTTCAGATTGTGTGCATTAAATGAGCTAAGGGGAGGTAAGAAAAATAAGTTCTATAGCATGGAAAATAAGGAGACAAGAAGGAAAAGGAGAGGGAAGGTAAGGTGACAGAAGAAAATAAGAAAACGTACGTTAGTAAACTTATATAAATAATCCTCTACAGTCATCACCATGGTAATACCGTGGTCCGCTGCTAATATACACCCCCTTTAATGCACCATTGATCATTATAAATAAGGCTTTACACATTCCATCCATATTTTATAATCACGTGATCACACATGACTAAGGTGTTCTATAACCCATATCACTTTATTAATCACATCCTCAATTGGGAATCTGGTAACTTACAAATATCAATTTCTCATCAATCTGGATTTAATCAATGGTAGCCCACAATAAAGTCTTACATTCTTCCACTTGGGCAACATTGATTAAAGAATATAACACAGTCATCCAGATTGGTTTACTTAGTGGCCACAAAAATTGAAAAGCGAATAACACCTTAGTATCATGATTCAGTCAAACAAGACCACCAATATCGAATCATAGAGATCAATACACCCCTGTTTAGCATACGATTGTACTATGGTCACAAATATTAGGATACTTGTCTACATGAATCGCCAACAAATATGGATTGTGTAGTTTGGAAGATAATGCGATTAATTAATGCTATATACAACTTAGTCCCACTTTATGCTTCAAGCATGAAGTTATCTTTATTAGTTTTGCAAGAAACCCTTTATACTTCATGGAAGCTTCTAAGACAGAATCCAAATGTCTTAATTATACTCATAAGTGAATAACTTTTATACCATATGAGTTATAAACATATTTAAAGTGAAAACTTTATGCTTTAAATATTGTACTATATGCCTTTAACATAAACCTACCATAAAGAATTAGATATGCAATAAATATATATGGCAGAAAATAATCATAGCATATTTTCATGTAAAACTGAATTTTTATTTATTAAAGTGGCTGTACTCGAGAACCTTATGGGGTTGCCTACGTACCCTTAGTGGGATCAAGCCATAACGTAGTTCTTTTACATAAAATAACGCCCACTAACCTTTTACATGGAAAACTCCTATTAACCAAAAACATCAAAAGAGTCAACTATCCCCATGTTTGTGACATGATTCTTGAACACATTTATGTGCATTCCTTTAGTAAACAGGTCTACTAGCATTGCCTCAGTTGGTATGTGTTCAATCACGATCTCTCCATCTCTTACCTTTTCCCTAACAAGCAAATACTTTATCTCCATATGTTTGGAACCAGATGACCTTTTATTATTCTTGGAAAAGAAAACAGCAGAACTATTATTACAAAATATCTTTAAAGGTCTAGCAATAGAATCCACCACTCGAAGCCCTAAAAGAAAGTTCTTGAGCCAAATAGCCTGAGTCGTAGCCCTATAGCATGCTATAAACTCTGCTTGCATTGTTGAAGTAGCCACACCAGTCTGCTTAATACTCTTCCAAGAAATCACACCTCCAGCTAGCATAAAAATGTATCCCGAGTGTGAACCCACGAAAAAGCACGGCGCCCACAAGGGTTTGGCAAAATGATAATAGGTATGAAAGACAACAAACAAAAAGGGAGTCGCCACCTCATTTTTTAGGGAAAAGAGGAAAACCACAAAAATGTTTTATTTTCAAAACCACATGACTCCATTAAAGGAAAAGCAAAATCTTTGAAACCAGAAAATTGGATCCGGGGGCTAAGTTACGACATGGGAAGGTTCTGGGCAAAAGCCCATAGGCACCCACATCGCCCGAGTTGGTCTCTTAATTTGATTGGGCTAACTTAATATCTTTTCCACTCAAATATCACCATATATCATCGCAAGGCAGCATACATATCATATATTTCATCCAATCATCTCATGCACAATCACTCAAATAAAACAAAACAGAAAAAAAAAAGAAAAACCTAGGATACTTGGATCCTAGGACGGACTTGAGCCTCACGAAGAGCGCCTACGTACCATGCAGCGAAATACATGGATCAAAGTCCACGTAGTTCGAAAAGAATAGGGATAGAACCTAATACAAACCTATGGTAGATACCCTAGGTTTCCTCATTTGAAAATACATTGATTAAACAAATTTGAATTTAGGAAAACTTCCACAAAATGGAAACCTTGATAAAAAAAACAGAATTTATTATTGAAGGAAACCTTTGATAATTACCATAAGCTTGTATTAAGAAGTAACCCTAGGAGGGAGAAGAGAAAAGAAAGAAAAAGAAAGGTGAATTGGGGCACCTTCAAACCCTACTTTACCTGAGCGCACAAGCTCCAATCATTAGCCATTTCAGACCATTGCAGCCCTATTTGCAATAGGACAAGCATTGTACCTGTTTGCACCCTTACAAGTGCACACAATCATGCAAAGAAAGCAATATGCAAATCTGGACAGAACCTTGACAAGGCCTAAAATTATCCATTTATCATTCAAACAATAAGAATAATGAATAACTAAGGACTCTAACTCAATCCTACATGCAATGACTCGACTAACATGCATAAAAACCTATCAAAGACACACTAACAAGCATAAGAGACTCCAATAATATCAATAATCATGATAACAAAGCATATTCTAACCAAAAGGATGATATTTCATGTAAAATATGAAAATAAGCCTCCCTACGGCGAGCTTTCTTAAGCGAAACTATCCTAAGATAATTTCACATAAGAAAGTCGTTATGGGGAGGTGCAATCAGCATATCCTACGTAAAATATATACCCTAGAACACAACAGAAGAGATTTCATGCTTAAACACATCACAGAAGACTCTCATGCAAAACCTTACTCAACGAAAAGGATAATTATCCTTAGAAAAGGATAATGTATCCAAAAACCCTATAAAATATACTACATGAATGCAAACCTAGCATGATTCAACTATATGCAGCATATATAGAATGACTATAATGAGCAACAACTCAAAAAGCTAAGCTAAGCATGCTGTATAAGACCTACGCGATTTCAGGGTTATCGAAACCCTAATCTCACAACTATGCATTAAAACCTATGAAACGACTCTAAGACATGCTCAAATTATCATGAATATCATTCACATCATATATATTAACTAACAGGAACATCAATTCATGATAACAATCACAGCAACCTAAACATGTGAACTATGCAAGATTTAAGAGGATAGAACGAATAAGGCTATCAAATCCTTGGTAAACCAGGGATTATCAAGCATATAAAGCCATGAACTATCCTAAAATCATTCATATAACATCACATAAACATTGAATTCAATCCATAAGAAGAGCAATTGCATGCACCATAACTATCTTAAAAGAAGAAGAAGAAAGAGAAGAAGGAGAAGCAGAAATTCATGTTCAGCATTAAAGGGATAGGCTTACCTCTTGTAGACTCTTCCTTGTCTTCAATCCTCTTATTTCCTTGCTTGCTTGGGGTTGAAGAGCCTCTACTTGAAGTCCTTCTAGCTCTCCAAACTCGTAGCTCCCTCTCTCTCTAAGTGTAAAGTGCAATTAACCTCCCCCCATGTGTTGAATATCATGTCCTTTATATAAAGAACTGACCCCCTAAACCAATGGTTAAGATTAATTCATTAAACAATGATCCTAGGGCTATTAGAGACTCTCTTGGTGCTCAAACAACTCAAACCTACACACTCCCAAGCTCAGACAAGTTGTTTTGGCGGAGGAAACCGTCAAAAGAGGGAAGATAGAGTCAGAGTTCGAGTTAAAAGAAGATTCCTCGGGTGACCAACTAGGCCTGGACGGTTAGCCGTCTGGGCTTGGACGGCTGACCGTCCAGCCCCGGACGGTTACCCGAGGCCCTCCTATTTTTGCTCCGCTTTTGACTCCCACTTGTTGTAGAAGTCCTAAAATCTTCAAATTAAGTCCGATTTTGACGAAATAAAAGCCAAAACAACCGTGTTTCGAAGGGGAACACATTTTTAGGCATTTTAGGACAAAAATCCTTAACCATGGGTGCATGGTTAGGTTTTACAAAGGTGGTTAACCATGGTGCTTCACCGTCGCTAAGCTGGGTTTGTACACAAGGTCGAACCGAATGCTTTCCCGATCGAAAATTGATCTTTCTAAACATGTTTAGGACATAAATAAAGCCCAATTGAAGTTCAATGAGAGAAAATTGATTGGGTCTTATGAGTCAATTTGAGTAAACTAAGAAAGGGTCTTTTAGCCAACCCAAACCATTACGAGCCGAATTGATCTTAAACCATTAATTCATGAAATTGAACCTATATATAGACTCTATATAACCATATGAACTTGAAGGAATGACTCGGGATTTATTCCAAAGTCAAATGGAAAATATACGGCTTAAAAGACAATTATGCCCTTTAAGTCGCAAAAGTTCTTATTGACCATCGAGATGAACTCCAAATCACTTCAAAATTCATACACATGATATTCAATGCCATAGAAACTCAATGCAAAAGACTAGACTCAAAAAGGACTCGAAAGCCTACATGAAATGATATGTCCTAGCTAAGGTGACAAAAATGGGGTGTGACAGAAGCCCCTCATTGGTGAACAAGTTTCACTTGCGAGCCAATGATCAAAGAACAACCCATTTTTGTTTGATGGATTAATCTCATTAATACCAACAAACTCAAATGGAACCAAAAGGATAGACTTCGTTATATCCAAGTATGCGACGATTTCATCGAAGCAAAGAATTGATTGCATACCAACATTCGTTGGTGCGCTCGTGCAAATGCCTGCACTAATTGCATTAGTGATATAACAACACATTTTGTTTGATGGATTAATCTCATTAATACCAATAAACTCAAAGGGAACCAAAAGGATAGACTTCGTCATATCCAAGCATGCGACGATTTCATCGAAGCAATTAATTGAATGCATTTCTATGCATGCCAACTTCGTTGGTGCGCTCATGCAAATGCCTTTACCATGCACTAATTGCATTAGTGATATCCACATGGTCTTCTCATGATGCAAAGCTAGTTGCACTAGTGCATCACAAGGTATCCTACCAATTTCATTGGTAATTCTCAAAACGAGTTATTTCATAACTCATAAATCATCATTTCATGTGAATTATTGGTGAATTGAATGTCCATCAATTCAAAACCAAGGGCATTTCATGCCAGTCTCACTGGGAATAACAAATGTGGTGAGTTATTTCATAACTCATGACTCATCAAATTATGATTTCATGCCACTTTCAGTGGAAACAACAAAGATATGGAGTTATTTCATAACTCTTGAATCATCATTTCATGTGAAATTATGCCACTTTCTATGGAAGTAACAAAGATGGGGAATTATTGCATAACTCATGGATCATTTCATGTGAAATTGTGCCACTTTCTGTGGAAGTAACAAAGACAGGGAGTTATCTCATAACTCATGAATCGTCATTTCATGTGAAATTGTGCCACTTTCTGTGGAAGTAACAAAGATGGGGAGTTATTGCATAACTCATGGATCATTTCATGCCACTTTCTGTGGAAGTAACAAAGACAGGGAGTTATTTCATAACTCATGAATCGTCATTTCATGTGAAATTGTCTTTATTACATGATATGAGACCCAATTGCAAGTCAATTGATTCAAAATCAAGCTCATTTCTTATCATTTCATGTGAAACTATCCTTATCACATAGAATGACAATGTACTGGGAGTCATTCAACTCCTAATCAAGTTCATTTTATGTGAAATTGTGTTTATCACATGAAATGATAATGTATTGAGAGTCATTCAACTCGAAATCAAGTTCATTACTTATCATTTCATGTGAAATTATCTTTATCACATGAAATGACATTGAATTGAGAGTTAATTGATTGGAAATCAAGCTTATTTCATGTCATTTCATGTGAAATTATCTTTATCACATGATACAACTTTGATTTTGAAAGTCAATTGATTGAAAAACAAAGTGCATTTCATGCCCTCTTCACAAAGATAGCAAGTTACTTCATAACTAGCATAGCTTATGAATCGTCATTTCATGTGAAGTTATCTTTATCACATGATTAGCAAGTCATTCTATATGAAATTATATTTACCACATGATATGATATCACTATCATCTCTTAGAGAATTGAATTCCAAGGCTTGCAAGTCAATCAATTCAACACCAAACTCATTTCATGAGAAAGCCATTTATCATGGCTATTACAATTCCTCGTTATGCGGGCGAATACAATCACCCAAGATTCAAAAATTTCATTGAAGCTTGATAATCTTGAGGGATATATTCATCCCATAACTCAAGGATTGCACAAAAAGTCAATTTAGAGAAGTTTAGAGGTCGCAAGCGCGCGAGACGGGGCAAATGGGCAAAGCGGGCTAGGGTGACCATCTGCCCTCAGATGGTCAACCATCCAGGGCAAGACGGCTGACCGTCCAAGGGGGGACGGTTACCCGAGGCCCTCATCTAAAAAAATTCTGGGTTTTTAACCCATGCTTGCACACTCATTTCCTCATTCTCCCAACCCGAAAATTAGAGAGTTTCTCTCTCTAAACTCTCATCCTATCCTCTCCAACTCTCATTCTCTCATTCCTACTTCAAAAACATTCAATCCAAACATCAAATGCACATTAAACAACAACAAATCAAGCCCATTTAACAATCAAAACAACCAATTCACATCATCTTTGGAAATCAAATCAAATCAAACCCATTTTTCACAAACCCAATTCCATCATCAAGGATGTCATCAAGCAAGGACTCAAGCACCAAGTATCCATTCTATGGGGTCAAAAGCACATACAAGGCACCACTCTATGATGCTCCACAAGATAGGGTGTTGCTTGAACCCGACAAGCATCTCTCATTCATCCATTCCCAACAAGAAGTAAGTTTACCCAACTTAACACTTTTCTTTTGAATCTTTCGATTCTTTTGATGAAATTGCATTCCCTTCTACTTCTTTTGAATACCCCTTGGGTTGTTGAGTGATATCCCTTGATTTGGCAAGGATTGAACACACAAATTCTTTTCACTTGAAGCTTGAAAAATGGCACCCGCCAAGTGTTTGATAAAATTCCCAAGTGAAATAAAGATGTTCAATCTTCACCAAATCAATGTATATCAACAAGTAAACCCTCAAGTGAGTAATATGCTATGATTTAGCAAGGATTGATCATACAAAATTCTTTTGTTTCAAGGCTTGGGGGGTGTCACCTACCAAGTGTTCGATAAAATGCCCAAGTGATAAAAAAGTGTTCAATCCTTGCCAAATTAAGGCACATGAACAAGTAAACTTATAAACATCCATTAGCAATTCATTTCGTGAATAAAAACAATTTTTTGACATCTTTTAGAAAACAATTTGAAACCAATTGCTAGTGTAAGCTTATTATTTCCATGTTCTTTCAACTAACTCTCAAGGTGTTTTCAATGGCTATAGCCCAACTTTCAGGACATGCGCACCTGGTCCTCTGTCAAAGGACTCATTGAATGGTGGCGGAACATGGAAAACTTCCAACCCATTACCAAGGGCTATGTCGAAAAGGCCAGTTTTGGTCCATTCCTAGACTCTTTGTGGAATGACCAATGTGATAGGCAAGCCTTGCTAGCCTTGTCTGAGCTATGGTGGGACACCACCAATACATTCCACTTTGGCTTTGGGGAGATGACACTAACCCCCAAGGACTTCACCATGATCACTGGCTTAAGCATTAAGGGCAAAAGCTTGGAGTTCTATAAAGAGGCTCACACAGATGAGGATTATCTCCTAGCTTACCTTGGGATGGAAATTGAGGTAATCAAGAAAGCAGTGCGACGCACTTGGCTTTTCAACAAGTTTGCCAAACAAAGGGAGAGCGAGGGTGCAAGCCCCGATTGCATTACAAGGGCATTCCTTCTGTACATGATCTCATGCACATTCTTTGCCGGGACGGGCGACCTAGCCCCTTTGGGTCTTCTTGCAAGCATGGAGGATGTTGACAAGATCAGGAAATTCAACTGGGGAGGGGCTGCTCTAGCCACCATGTATCGCACAATGTGTGACATGTCACGTGGTGTGACCAAGGACTTAGGTGGGATGCCCTTTGTTTGGGAGGTAATGCTACTTCCCTTTCATTTCTTTTTATTTTTTTCTTATATTATCTTTTCTTTTTGACTCTTTTCTCAACTCTTGACAGGTTTGGTGCTATGAGTACCTTAACCTATGTCGCCCATCCCTTGCTGAGGAAACCATCGAATGGCCTTCCCTCAAGAATTACTCTCCTAGTTATGTGTCCATTCGGGAGGCGAATCGTCATGATTACGCCTTTGCTAGAGCTCACCTAGCAAGCCTCACTGCTGATATGGTGAAATTCTTTCCCCATTCTTTTCCTTTTCCTTTTACTCCCAATTTCTCATTTTGGATTTTTGAACAGATTGAATGGAATCCATGGAAGATATGGGTACCAATGCTACCTAAGCGATGCATTCCTAGCCTGATGCTGACGGGCAAGAGGGTGCTCTTGGAAGGCCCCGTGGGTAAGTACTGGTACCTAGGGGAGCGTGTCTTACGACAAGTCATGGGTGATGTGAATGCCGCCATGGCTCCAATGCCTCCACCACTTAACATGAGGCATGCTAACTTAATGGAGGGGGAGGAGTTGTGGGATGCCTTGAGAGGCTGGGATGTGGAGGAGTTCACTTCTTCTGACATTGCATATGACACTTTCTGTCTCCAATATTTGATGAGGCCCAGGGTAACAGGCCTTCCTCCTCAGGGGGTAAGTCTTTAACATTCTCCTAGCCTTTTCTTTTAATAGAGACTCTATTTAATAGGTGAACACTTGTAGGGTCGACGAGCACGAGGGCATAGCTCGACAGTGGGCTCAGGAGTGGTTCCTGGCTCTGAGGATGATGAGATGGAGGGGGATAGGTCACTACCCTTGCCTCAGCCTAATTGGTTCATTGATTTGTGCAGTGGGTCGAACTTTGTCAAGACCGCCATCACTCATCCTGCATTTAATGAATCTCCTAGGATCGACCCAAATCGAGAACAGGTGAGTTCTCTTTATGGGTATTTCTTTCTTTCTTTGAACATTACCTTCAATTTTATCCTTATTGATTATCCTAGGTGCTTGCGGCATATGCCCAAGAGTTTATTGACCTGAGTAAGGGCTTGAGGCGTGACCTTGTGAGGATGAACTTAGCCAAATCCATGGATGTCATGGTAAGTGTTTAACCCATTTTAAAGTTCCTATTTGTGGTTTTCAACCAACCCTATTCTCATACTTGACTTCTTTGCAATAGATTTTGTATGTGCAACCACCACCAGCAATGCGCCTTCCTAGAGCACCTCGTGGGGGTCGTGACGGAGCTGGGCCGAGCCGCAAAAGAAGCTCTGGGAACCACTGAGTTCATTTACTTTCTTGTTGGGCTTGTAGAAACAATGAAACTATGGCTATCTTTTTCATTTCATGCTTGTGTTTTGTAATTGCCACCTAAATCCCACTCTCTTATCCCTTGCTATGGATACTTGTTGTGCTTGTTTGAATCTATCATGATGATGTTATAGTGCCTTTCTCATGAAAATTTGAGTCAATGTGAGTTCATAGGAGTGAAAATGGCCTAAAAAGGCCATCCGAACGCGAAAATAGGCAAAACCGGGCGAAACAAGGCAAAACAAGGCGGGGGCCTCGGGTGACCATCTGGCCCCGGACGGTTAGCCGTCTGGGCCTAGACGGCTGACCGTCCAGCCCCGGACGGTTACTCGAGGTCGACACGCTTTTTCGCGATTTTTCAGGAATTTTGCGATTTTGACGGTTCTACTCCTTTTAGGACTCGAATTTGTGACCCTTTCCCTATAAAAACACATGAGGGGAGCCTTCTAACTCATCTATTTTCATTGAAAATAATTATGGAAGCCTTGGATGGGTTCTTAAGAGGGTTTTTGGCAGTCATGGCTGCCAAAGACAAAACTGAGTTTAAGCGCTTCGGCTTGGAACCATTGCTCTCTATAAGGCACGTGAAGCTCAAGACGACCCTTCTCAATGCTGCTACATACTTCTGGGATCCTCAAATCCATGTCTTTCGATTTAATTATGAAGAATTATGCCCAACCATGGAGGAATTCTGTGCTTTATTTGGAGTTTCGCCCGCAGGGCCATTTATTCTTCCTACACCTCGCTCGGATTACCTTGCTTCCTTCTCGAATTTTCTTGGCATTCCTCAAAGGGACGCAACGATCTTTGTCAAGGATCATATGGTGGACTTAATGAAGTTAGCAACCTCATTCTTGGCTCATGATAGCGAAGGTACTCTGACTTTTACCCCTAAAATTCAGCGTGCACTCGCTTTTTGTTTAATTGGTCACTTTATCATCTCCACCGGCACTCTTCAAGCCCCTATTCAAATATGTGAGTTGGTTGCCCCTCTTCTCAAGCGACATAACATCATTCCTTTGGTATTAGCTGAAACCTTGAATGGTTTAGACAAAGTTCATGGCAACCCCAAAGCGCCTTTAGAAGGTAGCCCTTTTTACTGCAAATGTGGCTGCTCGAGCGCTTGAACTTTCTATCTCCCACCACTATCAATCCATACAAGCCCCAGCACTTCTGTCTACGCCGAGTTGAAGTCCCTGGGCCATTCTCTTTACGAGATTGGTTGGGTTATTTCCACACGCTGTCATGGCGGAACATCAAATGGTACGTCTTCACATGGGGGTGTAAAGAACAGGTACTTTTTCGAACCTCGGGGTGTGCTTTTGTCAAACTCATAGGACTGAGATCGACTTCCTTCTATTGGACTTCGAGAATTCTTCGCCAGATGGGCGCCATGCAAACCATACCGTCCTTAACAGGACCTTATTGCTCTGTGGAACCTGTTAGTCCTACCATAATCAAGTGGGCGAGGACTCGCTGGCCTACAGACCTGAAATTGACTCGGATTACCAACACTGAAGGACCTTTCGAGATGAATAAAGAATACAAGCAGTGGTTGAAGGATGATTTGGGCGAAAGGGAGACTTCTCGTCGAGAAAGAATTTATGACCTTATCAAGGACACAAGACTTGGACTTTGCAGAGAAGACATTCTTGAGGTAGTAGAGACATCCCACGCCCATGACTTACGAAAGAAAAGAAGACTTGATAGAGAAAGACAGAAGACACACAAGACGACTCTGAAGAAACTCAAGAGGACTTAAAGACTCAAGGAATAAAATATCTATGGCATGTCGATAGGTCTTTTACTTAACACCAATAAATTGTTGTGTCAAACAATTAGTTTCAAATGAATTGCCAATAATAATCTACTCTTGAGATTTTTTTGATTGTGTTGTTTGGACCGCACCCAATGTAACTTTATGGGCTGCCTACGTATCCCCGTTTTCTTTTTCTTTTCTTTTTTCCTTTTTTTTTCTTTTTTCTTTTCTCTTTTTTTTTTCTTTTTTCTTTTCTTTCTTTTTTTTCTTTTGGGGAATCAGGTCCTCGTAGTTCAAATGCCTTAACTTTTGCCTAGGCCGCCTTTACAGGTTTTCAACCTAGTAGGCCTTATACATAATACTTCTTTAATTGATCCAAATTGGTAGGACGAGCGAACTCGATCCCATCCAAATCCATAAGTCGAACAGCCCCTGCTGGCAATATCTCCTTGATGACGTACGGTCCTCCCCAACTTGGTTTGAACTTTCCTCATGGATCAAAATTTGGAGCTCGGATCTCTTTCAACACTAAATCCCCTTTCTTCAAGCCTCTGTCTTTGACATGTTTGTTGAACACCCTTGCGACTCTTCTCTAGTACCCTTGCACATGGTAGAGAGCCCTCAATCGCCTTTCATCTAGCAATGCGAACTCATCATAACGACATTTGATCCAGTCCACCTCTGCTAGCTGACTTTCCACTGCAACCCTTAACGAAGGAACTTCCAATTCCATTGGCAGAACAGCCTCCATCCCATACACTAGAGCATATGGCGTGGCCCTTGTTGACGATCTGACTGACGTTCTGTACCCCCATAATGCCAATGGTAGTTTCTCATGCCAATCAGTGTACGTGTCAGCCGTTTTCTGTAATATCTTCTTGATGTTCTTATTGGCGGCTTCCACTGCGCCATTTGTCTGCGGGCGATACGGGGACGACAAGTGGTGAACGATCTTGTACTTCTGCAAAAGTTCTTTGCTCTCCTTCTGGAAATGCTGACCGTTATCTGAAATGACCTCATGCGGTACCCCATATCGGTAGATAATGTTGAGCTGTATGAACTGCGCCACCTTTTTAGCATTCAAAACTTTGAAGGAAGTTGCTTCCACCCACTTGGTAAAGTAATCGATGGCTACCAGGATGTATTCATGACCATTGGATGCCTTCGGCTTAATCTGTCCGATGATATCTATTCCCCATACTGCAAACGGCCACGGAGTTGACATGCTTGTTAAGGGCATGGAGGGCAAGTGTTGTCCGTTGGCGAAGAGTTGACACTTGTGGCACTTCTTGACGTGGGCATAACAATCCCTTTCCATTGTAGGCCAGTAATACCCTAGTCTCATGATCTTCTTAGCCAACATGTATCCATTCATATGTGGAGCCCCCACTCCTTCATGGATTTCTTCGATGAGTTTCCTGGCTTCTTCCTCCGTGACACACAGCAAGTGGATTCCGTCGTAAGATCTCCGATACAGTTTTCCTCCACATACCACATAATGGCTTGCCAATCTTCTCAGTGTTCGCTTATCCACGCGAGATGCTTCTTCCGGATATTCTCTTTCCTCAATAAGCCTTCTTACGTCATAAAACCAAGGGTGGTTATCTGTTACCTCTCCTTATCGAATGGAACAACAATAAACAGGTTTCTCTCTGCATTCGATCACGAGTGGTTTCACACTTCCCCTTTCTGGTATTTCCACCATTGACGCTAGAGTTGCTAAGGCATCAGCAAACTGATTCTTGTTTCTCGACAGGTAATTGAACTCGATCTCCGCGAACTCTTTAGTCAGTGCTTCCAAATAGGCATGGTAGGGTAGCAGCTTCTCATCGCGAGTCTTCCACTCCCTTTTTATCTGACAGATGATCAATGCTGAATCTCCGAACACCTCTAGTTCTTTTATCTCCAACTCTAACGCAGCTTCCAATGCTAGGATGCAGCCTCATACTCTGCTATGTTGTTGGTGGCTTCAAACCCCAATTTGACTGCTAAAGGCGTGAAGGCTTCCTCGGGCGAGACTAGTAGCACTCCTATGCCATAACCTTTTCTGTTTGCAGCTCCGTCGAAGTAGACTTTCCAAACCTTCTTCTTGATTTCCAGGATATCTTCTTCGGGGAACTCGTCATTGAATTGGGTTGATGATGACACAGGGCAGCTTGCCAAATGGCCTACAATGACACTTCCTTTAACAGACTTCTGCGCCAGGTACTTTATGTCAAACTCATTGAGAAGAAGCGACCAACGAGCGGTCCTGTATGATAGGACTGGTTTTTCTAGCAAATACTTCAAAGGATCCAATCGACTTATCAACAGGACTTCGAAAGACATCATGTAATGACGAAGTTTCTGAGTAGCCCATACCAATGCTACGCAAGCCTTTTCTAGCGCATTGTACTTTACTTCATAATCTGTCATTTTCTTGCTCAAGTAGTAGATGGCATTTTCCTTTTTTGACCCTTTAAGGTATTGAGCTAACATAGCTCCCGTTGCGGTTTCGGTAACCGTTAAATATAACAGTAATGGTTCACCTTGCCGCGGGGGAACCAAGATTGGGGGGTTACTCAGATACCTTTTAATGGTCTCAAAGGCTTCTTGACAATCCTCATTCCATTCCTTGGAAACGCCCTTTTTAAGTAGCTTGAAAATTAGCTCACATACCATGGTTAGATTGGCGATAAAACGACTTATGTATTGAACTCTCCCCAGAAAACCCCGGATCTGCTTTTCTATTCTTGGTGGCTCCATCTCCGTGATGGCTTTTATCTTCCCTGGATCGACTTCAATTCCTCTCTGAGTGATCATGAAACCCAACAGCTTCCCCGTGGTGACTCCGAAGGCACACTTCTGAGGATTCAGTCGGAGGTTGTACTTCTTTGCCCGTTCTAGGAATTTCTCCAATGCCGCGAAATGTCCTTCCCGGTCTACAGATTTGACTATCATGTCATCCACATACACCTCTACTTCTTTATGGATCATATCATGCAATAGGGTCGTAACAGCTCTTTGGTAAGTGTCACGCCCCATTTTTGCACCACCTTACTAGGGCTCATCATTTCATGCATGTTTTTGTTTTGTTTTTGAGTCTAGTCACTTGCATTAGTTTTCTAGAGTCACAAGGACAATGGATATGAATTTTGGTTCAAATTGGAGTTGATCTTGAGGGATAATAAGAGCTTTTGTGACTTGAGGGGCATAATCGTCTTTTAAGTCCCAAACTTTTCATTTGACCTTGGAATGATCTCCAAATTGTCAATTGGAGTTCATATGGATGCATAAGAGGTATTTCTAGGTTCAATTTGGTAAGTCAATGGCTCGGGATTAAAATGGCTCGATGTAGTTCAAGTTGGTTAATTGACCCTTCCTTGGGTTAGCTCTAATTGACTCACAATTACCAACCAAATCTTTTCAAATTGACTTTCATTAGTCATCATTTTACCCTCAAAAGTGTTTCATGAAGTTCAATTTTGATATGGCCTGATGATGAGTTTAGTGTGGTTATTTACGGATTATCCTTGAAGAATTAGTGCGAATCACAGCATGAGATTTTTGGTTAAAATGAAAAGAAAATTATTTTATTAAATTAGCCATTTTTATCATGACACTAACACGTGTACGTATGTGATGAGTGTGTGTACGCACATACGATACATGTGCATGCGTGTTAGCGGTCAGTCTCCCAATTTTTATAAAAGACAATTTCCTTTTCCTATTCAGATTAGAAGTCTTTTATCATTATAAAATACCTTTTGATTATTCTCCAAGGAAACCTAGTCCAGGAAGAAAAGGGAAACTCCAGATTTCAGCTATAAATACTCTCTTAATTTCTTTAAAGAGGGGGAGGAGAAGAGGGTTTGGAGGGAGTGAAATTCGTCATAATTCAGCAGCAGATTTTCTGAAAACCAGCAGTCGTATTTTAATCATAACATTTTCATCCGAAGTCCGAATTTGATGAAATTGGTCTTGTTAGAAAGATAATTCAATTCTCTACAACTTTGTATTTCACAAGCTTTGTCCAAATCCAACGTTTTCATACCCAAAAATGCGATTGAAGTTGCTGCTGCTGCAAAGTGACGAAAATCACTTTTCTTTTCTCTTGTTCTCTTTTTGTTTTCTATTTCTTTTCAAAGTTGAGTGAGTTTTGATCTCTTTGCTGTGATACCACTTTGACAAAGAGGAGGATTCGTGTTGGTTTGATTCACTCTAAAGACCTGAGGAGCCACGAACAATTACAAACACAAGGGGAGCCACTTTATGCATTAATACTTGAGTGTTTGAGAGAGAATAAGTGCCTGTTTGGGATAGCTTCAGAGTAGAATCAGAAATAGAATCAGAAGCTAAATCAGAAGCTGAATCAGAATCAGGGGGGAGGCAGCTTGAGCAAATTGGCTTCAAAATCTATTTTGGACTTACAATCACTTTTCTCATTTTTTATCCAAACACTCTTAAAAGTGATTATGGGCCATCAGAAGAGATTTTGGGCCTCACAGAATCTCATCCAAACAGGCACTAAGGTATTCTCCTTCTCTATTCAAGCTTAAACTAGGTTTTCATATGGGTTAGGCTTATTGCATGTTAAAGGTAACTTTTTTATCATGTATTAACACTCTAGCTAGTTAATATACATGGAATATCTATTTTTTATCTACTGTTTAGCATGCTTTAGGGCTGTCCTTTAGGTTTTTAATGCATAGTTATGATTCTTGTGCTCCTGTTTGTCCTTGTGCTAGGATTAGTGTCATTGCATGTTAGAGTTAGGATTTTCATCATGTTATATTGCTTTAGTTAGTTAATATGCATGATATAATTTCTGTTTAGTTTGGTTTTAGCATGATTAAAGTATGTCTTGTGAGTTTTTAAGCATATTTGTGAGTTTAGGGTTTTAGAGTTATTGTTTTGTGTTTGTTTTCATATAGCATGATAAAGTAGACTTTTTTATTTGGTTTTTCTTCGTGTTTGCTGTATATGTTTTTCATATGGAGTAAACATGATAGTTTTGCATGCATGTTAGTATGTTTTAGGGTTTTTATGCATGATATGGTTCTAGGAATATGTTAGGACTTATTATTGTTCGCTGTTTTTGCTATTGGCATGCTTAGTGGATGATTTTAGGTCATAATACTATTCTGTCCAAATTTGCATGTTAGTGTTTTTGCATGGTTTTGAGCACTTGTAAGGGTGCAAATAGGTGTGGTATTTGTCCTATGGCAAATAGGGCTGCTTATGTCTGAAATGGCTAATGTTTGGAGCAATTGCGCTCAGGTAAGTGGGTGTGAAGGTGCCCCAATTCACCTTTCTTCCTTATCCCCTCTCTTCTCCCTATTTAGGGTTAATTTTTAATACAAGTCTATGGTTTAATCAAAGGTTTCCTTCATAAATAAAATTCTGGTTTTTATTAAAGTTTCCATTTTGTGGAGTTCTTTCTAAAATCAAACTCTCTATCAAATTCAACTCTTTTGATCAAATAAGGAAACCTAGGGTTTTAACCATAGGTTTGTATTAAGTCTTAACCTTAGTTCTAATCGAACTACGTGGACTTTGATCCATATATTTCGCTGCATGGTATGTAGGCGCTCTTCGTGAGGCTCAAGTCCGTTCTAGGATCCAAGCATCCTAGGCTTCTTTTTGTTTTGTTTTGTTCTTCTTTATTTTCTGTTTTTATGTGCTTATTATGCATGGATGGATGAATGAAGTATATGATATGCATACAATTCTTGTGATGATATACTTGCTGATTTTTGTATGGGAAAGATCTTAATTTAGCCCAAATGAACTGAGAGACCGAAAGGGTGACATGGGTGCCTATAGGCTTTGCCTAGAACCTTCCCATGTCATAACTTAGCCTCCGAATCCCCGATTTCTTTGGTTTTCAAAAGATTGGTTTTTGCCTTTCCTTTTTTATGGAGTCATTCAAATTGTTTTCCTAAAACAAACCATTTTTAGGGTTTTCCTTGTTTCCTTTAAAAAATAAGGTGGCGACTCCTTTCCTTTTTCTTTTTCAAACCCATTTTCTTTCAATCCCTTGTGGGCCCAATTTCCGGGGTTCACAGTAAGTAGCCCCAGCATTTTTCAGGCCAAAAGGCATTACCTTGTAGCAATACGTGCCCCACTGCGTGATAAAAGCTGTCTTTTCCATGTCTCGAGGTGCCATCTTTATCTGGTTGTAACCGGAGAACCCATCCATGAAGGAAAGAAGAGCATGGCCTGCTGTACTGTCCACCAACACATCGATATGCGGTAGAGGGAAATCGTCCTTTGGGCTTGCAGCATTAAGGTCGCGGAAGTCAACACACATTCGCACTTTCCCATCTTTTTTAGGCACAGGCACTATGTTAGACAGCCATTCGGGGTACTCCACAACTTGGAGAAACCCGGCATCTAATTGTTTAGTTACCTCTTCTTTTATTTTCAAAGCCCATTCTGGTTTTAATCTTCTTAATTTTTGCTTTATAGGCTTTTTAGTGGGATTAGTGGGGATGTAATGTTGCACAATATCTGGATCAATACCAGGCATATCCTCATAAGACCATGCGAAGGCCTCTACATTGGCTTTTAGAAGTATTATCAATTTTTCTTTTTCAGCAGGCGAGAGAGTTATCCCAATTTTAATTATCCTTGGCAATTCATCTGTCCCTATATTGATTGATTCCAATTCATCCATGTTAGGTTCGGTAACGCCCCTTTTCCTTTGCTCGACGAGCTCCGGGGGGACGTCATTCCTAGGATCTATATCCATGCCATAGATATCCATAGAAGAGAGAAAGGAAACACTGCAAATAATGAAAAGAAACACACTTTATTGACTGAACTAACAAAACAAAACAAAGAAAAGAAAACACATGTGCCACAACTAGGGAACGACTCCTAACTCCACAAGGTGGGCTAGGCGGACACACTTTATTTGAAAGGAAAACTAAGACAAGCTACTAAGGAACCTACAAACTACTATCAGGTAAGTCGAGATCCTCACCCTCAAGAACTTCTGCAATGGTACCCTCTTCAAGATACCAATTAAGGAGCGGCACGGCTGCATGGTGAATTGAAGAACACTCGAGATCCGATTCCTCCAGAGCAAGAACCGTATCTTGAAACATTGTAACCATGGCTTCCGAATCCATTTGTTCTGCCCAGTCCTCACTCTTCTCTTCCCAATAGTCATCCTTGATTGCTTCATCATCAACCATTGTTGCAGTAATGGGATACCACTCAGTGAAGAATATTTCAAACCCCGGAACTCTCGCCTTGGTTGCTTTGTCAATGGATGGTTCGGGAAATCCACAGAATAGAAAGTCCTCCCCTTCTTTAACAAAGTAACCATTCAAAGTAGGTCGGTATGGTGAGATTCGAATATTTGGCACCCTTCCTTCTGCTTTTGCTTTGGCCCTTTCTCTGCTTCTCTGCAACATCTCCATACGGTCCTTTTTGGAAGGCTCATACCCCAATCCGAAGGTGTAGGTGACAATGCGGCTCTGAACGGATACCGGTATGCCTTGCTGACGGCGTCCTAGTCCCATGCCTGGGAAGAAACTCATTTTCTTCATTATGTTCCCCACATGCAAATTGCCATGAGGGCAAAAGTCAAGAGGTATCAACTCTCTCTGTTCCGGCTCTTTCTCTATGCATTGAACATACTCGAACCCAGACAATGGTGCTCCAACGGGCTCGGGCTTGATCTCGCAAATGGGTACTCCTGACGACTTTAAGTCATAATCACCTTGAAGTGTAACAATGGCCCCTTCATAAGGGAACTTGACTTTTTGGTGTAATGAAGAAGGGACAGCCCCTACAGGATGAATCCAAGGTCTTCCCAACAAGAGATTGAAGCACGACGGGACATCCAGCACTTGGAACTCCACTCTGAATTCTGTAGGCCCCATAATCAACGGCAAAGTGACCACTCCAATCACTTCTCTATGGGTGTTATCATAGGCTCTCACTGTTTGCGCGGATGGCATGAAGTCTGTTGGATCCAACTCCAAGACAGTGGCAGTTCTGAGAGGGCACACATTAAGAGCGGAACCATTATCAATCAGGATTGTTGGAACTCTCTTTCCCATGGTGTCAACAGTGATGTACATGGCTTGTGAATGGCTAGATCCACTTTTAGGTAGGTCTGCCTCTGAGAACACAATGGTTGAGTTCTTCGAGGTTGGATTCACCAAGTTCACCAAATTTTCCGGAGATGTGTCAACAGGAACCTGTATCTGGTTGAGCAACTTCAAGATAGTCTGACGGTGCTTGTAAGAAGCCATGAGCAAACCCCATATAGTGATGTTGGCATTAGTCTTTCTCAATTGCCTAAGCACTTCGTCCTCCTCTTCTTGTAGGTCGAGGTGACGATTACCTTCCAAGTCTCCCAACGGGTTGTCAGATTCTAAGTGCGGAGGCTTGAAATGGCGACCCCCTCTAGTTATGTGCTCCACCTCGTCATCGCTCATCCACATATCATCAATCTCGCCTACGTCACCCATGAGGTCATCCCATGTGATTGTGTCGATCTCTTCCATTTGGACTTCCTCTGGTAACTCATCCCAACTCGTGGGGATTATAGGCTCATCAGGGATGGGGTCGAGGTAGAGTACATAGTAATCAAACTTTCCGGACGACTCTCCCAACAAACCCACTTTAGGATCTCCTGCCTCGAACCTTTCTTTCAATTGTCGCTGCATGGACTTCTTTGGCAATACCAAAACCTTTTGATCAATAAGGTCTTGAACTACCTTTTTCAGTATAACACAGTCCTCTGTATCATGTCCGGGCGCCTGATGGTACAAACAGAATTGGTGAGGAGTCGAAGGCCTCGGCTTTGAATGGCATAGCAATATGAGCCCTTTATCACAACATTGGTGGAAAACTTGAGTCAAGGTCATGGGAAGCGGCGTGTATTGCCTTATGGGTTGACGGGATTGGGACGAGCCAAGCTCGATGGCATTTATGTTGTTGGGAGGAGGCACATTGTGAGTGGGGAGGGGATTTCGAGTGACATTTGAGCGATTTGGTGCGGTGGGTGGTGAAATGATCTGCTTGTCGAGCAAATCTTGGATTTCATGGCAGAGGCGGTAACAACGGTTGGTTAGATGGCCTTTGGCTTGGTGGAACTTGCAATATTCATTTTCATTGTAGTTCTTGGGCAATGGGTTTGGTGGAGGCCTTGGGTCGAGGGGTTTCAGGAGGTCACGGCTTCTCAGCTTTTCAAAAACTCTTTCGAGTGGCATGTATAGCTCGGTGAATTGGCGAGGTGAGGTGGAGTCATTTAGGGAGAAAGGGCGAGTGGGTTGGGTAATGGTATTGACCTCAGCATTGGGTTTTCCTCCAAAGTTTGTCCTTCGACTCCTTTGGACCTCCTCCGTTTTGATTGTTCCATCGGCAATTGCATCTTCAACTTGTGTGCCAGCCCCAACAAAAGCCTTGAAGTTCGGAAAGTAGTGAGCAAAGAGATGCTTGTGATATACGGGCAGCAAATTCTTCACCACCAACTGAATCTGGTCTTCCTCATTCGGTCTATCTGTCATTTTGGAAGCCTTTTGTCTCTACCTAGTGATGAAGGCGGAGAAAGTCTCATTAACCCCTTGCTTAGTGGTTTCCAAGTCCCTTCGCGTGATATCCACTTCAGTGTTATACTTGTAATGGTCCGTGAATGCATTGCACACGCCCTCCTAAGTCTTAGTTCTGTTCTCCTCTAATGACAAAAACCATTTCAAGGCGGAACTCGCTAATGACTCATGAAACATTTGAGCCAATAACTCATCGTTCGCCCCTCGAGGGTGCATAGCTCGCACATACATCTTGAGGTGGGTTTTAGGATAGCCTATCCCATCGAATTTTTCCAACTCCGGCATCTTGAATTGTAACGGGATGCGAGCCTTTGGGAACAAGGACAAAGTGCGGATGTCCACCATATCATTAGACCTGCGGATTCCCTTCAAAGTTTGTTCTAAGGCCTCGACCTTGTTTGCCAGGACGGTTGAGCTCTCCCTTGATGTGGCTTTGGTTTCCCCTTCCTTGGTCTTGGGTAGTTCTCCCCCTTCTCCTAATGGTTCCTCAGCAGATTTGGAATCATTGGATCCTTGACTATTATCAGTGGCACGGGCCCTAGATTCAGGTTCAGAGTTCTTCTGTTGAAAATCTTGAGCTAACTTGAGTGCGGTCTCGGATACCTGGGTAGTGTGATCAAGCTTTTCCATGATAGCTTTCAAAGCGGCCTCAAGGTTGAAACCCCGGTTGCTAGTTCTTTCCTTAGCCATATCCGACTCAGTGACGGAATCAGCACTGACTAGGCGCCCTTGTTGATCGCGGATCCAAGCCAGCACGTCTCTCCCTCTAACATAGGGCAAACGCTCAATTTTTCAACCTAAGGGTCTATCCTAAGCTTCCATAATTATCTTAAAATCTTTACAACGTACACCCTTAATTAGTTCTCTTAACCAATTACCCTTGCGGGGGTCATGGGGAAGGGTACATATTAAGGATGTAGGATGTAAAGTTTCCTTTAATTACCCACTCAATCAACAAAGCATGGCAACACATCACAAACACGGCAGCATATCATCACAACAATGTGTGTGCATATAGGTGATCCAACGGTGTCGTAGAAGGCCCATTACATGCAATTCTTTCTTTTAAGAGGGTAGGCTAGGGTCCTCAACTTTTCTTGTACCAATCTTTATACCTAACCACATGTGACATCAAGAATGTCACGTGGGTCCAGCAGTACGTGATTGATCCATTTGATATACCCAAGGGCAAGCCCAAGGATACTTGGCAAGAGAGGTTTGATAGCTTCGCCCAACACATGGAATCAGGAAAACCAAGGTCGAACTAGGCTATCAGTTGGCAAGGATACATCGAGGGACAATCGAGTGATCATGCAATAGTAGCGCACACAATGCAATAAATGAAAGCACACAATCAAGCGGATGCAATGTGATTGATTTTAATTAACAATAAGAAATTAATTTAGCCCAATCAAATTAAATGAGTCTAGCCCTCGGCATCCCCAGTGGAGTCGCCAAACTGTGAACCCACGAAAAAGCGCGGCGTCCACAAAGGTTTGGCAAAATGATAATAGGTATGAAAGACAACAAACAAAAAGGGAGTCGCCACCTCATTTTTTAGGGAAAAAGGGAAAACCACAAAAATGTTTTATTTTCAAAACCACATGACTCCATTAAAGGAAAAGCAAAGTCTTTGAAACCAGAAAATTGGATCCGGGGGCTAAGTTTCGACATGAGAAGGTTCTGGGCAAAAGCCCATAGGCACCCACATCGCCCGAGTTGGTCTCTTAATTTGATTGGGCTAACTTAATATCTTTTCCACTCAAATATCATCATATATCATCACAAGGCAGCATACATATCATATATTTCATCCAATCATCTCATGCACAATCACTCAAATAAAACAAAACAGAAAAAAAAAGAAAAGAAAAGAAAAACCTAGGATACTTGGATCCTAGGACGGACTTGAGCCTCACGAAGAGCGCCTACGTACCATGCAGCGAAATACATGGATCAAAGTCCACGTAGTTCGAAAAGAATAGGGTTAGAACCTAATACAAACCTATGGTAGATACCCTAGGTTTCCTCATTTGAAAATACATTGATTAAACAAATTTGAATTTAGGAAAACTTCCACAAAATGGAAACCTTGATAAAAAAAACAGAATTTATTATTGAAGGAAACCTTTGATAATTACCATAAGCTTGTATTAAGAAGTAACCCTAGGAGGGAGAAGAGAAAAGAAAGAAAAAGAAAGGTGAATTGGGGCACCTCCAAACCCTACTTACCTGAGCGCACAAGCTCCAATCATTAGCCATTTCAGACTATTGCAACCCTATTTGCAATAGGACAAGCATTGTACCTGTTTGCACCCTTACAAGTGCACACAATCATGCAAAGAAAGCAATATGCAAATCTGGACAGAACCTTGACAAGGCCTAAAATTATCCATTTATCATGCAAACAACAAGAATAATGAATAACTAAGGACTCTAACTCAATCCTACATGCAATGACTTGACTAACATGCATAAAAACCTACCAAAGACACACTAACAAGCATAAGAGACTCCAATAATATCAATAATCATGATAACAAAGCATATTCTAACCAAAAGGATGATATTTCATGTAAAATATGAAAATAGGCCTCCCTACGGCGAGCTTTCTTAAGCGAAACTATCCTAAGATAATTTCACGTAAGAAAGTCGTTATGGGGAGGTGCAATCAGCATATCCTACGTAAAATATATACCCTAGAACACAACAGAAGAGATTTCATGCTTAAACACATCACAGAAGACTCTCATGCAAAACCTCACTCAACGAAAAGGATAATTATCCTTAGAAAAGGATAATGTCTCCAAAAACCCTATAAAATATACTACATGAATGCAAACCTAGCATGATTCAACTATATGCAGCATATATAGAATGACTATGATGAGCAACAACTCAAAAAGCTAAGCTAAGCATGCTGTATAAGACCTACGTGATTTCAGGGTTATCGAAACCCTAATCTCATAACTATGCATTAAAACCTATGAAACGACTCTAAGACATGCTCAAATTATCATGAATATCATTCACATCATATATATTAACTAACAGGAGCATCAACTCATGATAACAATCACAGCAACCTAAACATGTGAACTATGCATGATTTAAGAGGATAGAACGAATAAGGCTATCAAATCCTTGGTAAACCAGGGATTATCAAGCATATAAAGCCATGAACTATCCTAAAATCATTCATATAACATCACATAAACATTGAATTCAATCCATAAGAAGAGCAATTGCATGCACCATAACTATCTTAAAAGAAGAAGAAGAAGGAAAAGAAGGAGAAGCAGAAATTCATGTTCAGCATTAAAGGGATAGGCTTACCTCTTGTAGACTCTTCCTTGTCTTCAATCCTCTTGTTTCCTTGCTTGCTTGGGGTTGAAGAGCCTCTACTTGAAGTCCTTCTAGCTCTCCAAACTCGTAGCTCCCTCTCTCTCTAAGTGTAAAGTGCAATTAACCTCCCCCCATGTGCTGAATATCATGTCCTTTATGTAGAGAACTGATCCCCTAAACCAATGGCTAAGATTAATTCATTAAACAATGATCCTAGGGCTATTAGAGACTCTCTTGGTGCTCAAACAACTCAAACCTACACACTCCTAAGCTCAGACAAGTTGTTTTGGCGGAGGAAACCGTCAAAAGAGGGAAGATAGAGTCAGAGTTCGAGTTAAAAGAGGATTCCTCGGGTGACCAACTAGGCCTGGACGGTTAGCCGTCTGGGCTTGGACGGCTGACCATCCAGCCCCGGACGGTTACCCGAGGACCTCCTATTTTTGCTCCGCTTTTGACTCCCACATGCTGTAGAAGTCCTAAAATCTGCAAATTAAGTCCGATTTTGACGAAATAAAAGCCAAAACGACCATGTTTCGAAGGGGAACACATTTTTAGGCATTTTAGGACAAAATCCTTAACCATGGGTGCATGGTTAGGTTTTACAAAGGTGGTTAACCATGGTGCTTCACCGTCGCTAAGCTGGGTTTGTACACAAGGTCAAACCGAATGCTTTCCCGATTGAAAATTGATCTTTCTAAACATGTTTAGGACACAAATAAAGCCCAATTGAAGTTAAATGAGAGAAAATTGATTGGGTCTTATGAGTCAATTTGAGCAAACCAAGAAAGGGTCTTTTAGCCAACCCGAACCATTACGAGCCGAATTGATCTTAAGCCATTAATTCATGAAATTGAACCTATATATAGACTCTATATAACCATATGAACTTGAAGGAATGACTCGGGATTTATTCCAAAGTCAAATGGAAAATATACGGCTTAAAAGACGATTATGCCCTTTAAGTCGCAAAAGTTCTTATTGACCATCGAGATGAACTCCAAATCACTTCAAAATTCATACACATGATATTCAATGCCATAGAAACTCAATGCAAAAGACTAGACTCAAAATAGACTCGAAAGCCTACATGAAATGATATGTCCTAGCTAAGGTGACAAAAATGGGGTGTGACACCGAGGTGGATTTAAAGTCATCTTTACATCCACCAAAATCCAAATCTGCATAGCCTATCACCTCAAGATTTTCACTTCTACTATAGGTAAGCGTAAAGTCCTTAGTTCTCTGCAAGTAACGCATTACTTTCTTTGTAGTTGACCAATGTGCTTCTCCAGGATTAGATTGAAATCTACTAAGCACACTAATAACAAAGGCTATATCTGGTCGTGTACAAACTTGTGCATACATTAAACTTCCAACAGTAGAATCATATGGTTTTGTCTTCATACATTCATTTTCTGCATCACTCTTCAAGCATTGATCCTTCCTAAGTTTATCTCCATGTATAATAGGCACCTCATCTAAAGAACACTAGGCCATATTAAACCTTTTGAGTACACGATCAATGTATGTTCTTTGTGACAATCCCAAAACACCATGATGTCTATCTCTTTTGATCTCAATTCCAAGAACTTACGATGCTTCCCCAAGATCTTTCATCTCAAAGTGCTTTGACGAAAGTGACTTAGTTTTTTGAAGCAAACCAATATCTCTACTTGCTAGTAAGATGTCATTAACATAGAGAACAAGAAAGATAAATTTACTCCCACTGACCTTGAGGTATATACATTGATTAACCGTATTTTCAGCAAACCCATACGACCTCACTATCTCATCAAATTTCAAATACCACTGCCTTGAAGCCTGCTTCAGCCCATAAATTGATTTTCTCAATCTACACACCATATGCTCTTTTCCCTTTTCTTTAAAACCTTCAGATTGTAGAATGTACACATCTTCATGAAGATCACCATTCAAGAAAGCCGTTTTGACATCCATTTGATGCAATTTCAAATCAAAGTGCACCACAAGTGCCATAATTAGCCTGAAAGAGTCTTTTGAAGAAATTGGAGAAAATGTCTCACTGTAATCAACCCCTTCTCTTTGAGTGAAACCTTTTGCCACAAGTCTAGCCTTGTAACGCTCTTTGTTACCCTGAAAATCAATCTTTGTCTTGTACACCCATTTACAGCCTATTGGTTTAATTCCGTTGGGAACTTCCACAAGATGCCAAACCTTATTGCTACTCATAGAATTCAATTCATCTTGCATAGCTTCCAACCATTTGGATGATTGCGGATAGCAATGGCCTGATTAAAATTCAACAGATCTTGTTCTTTCCCAAGATTAAAATGACACTCTTGCGAGTACACAATATAATCCTTAGACAAAGCTAGTTTCCGAACTTTAAGTGATCTTCTAAGAGGTATCTCTTGAACTGGTTCAATCCTTCTCCAGTTCATTATTGATTTCAACAATCTGGTCATTATGGACAATCTCCATTGGAATTGGAACAATCAAATGCTCTTCCTTAAAAGTAATTTTACGAGTTTCTGATTTCTCATCATCCTCAATGAATCTTGCATGATTTGTCTCTGCAATCTTAGTGCCTAGTCCAGGACAGTAGAATCTATAGCCTTTAGACCTCTCAAGATATCCAATACAATGACAAGTGATGGTTCTAGGATCTAACTTCTTCTCTTGCGGGTTGTAAATCCTAGCTTCAGCCCTACATCCCCAAACATAAAGGTGATTCAAACTAGGTTTCCTACCAGTCCACAATTCAAAAGGTGTTTTAGGCATGGATTTACTAGGAACCCTATTCAAAATGTAAACAGCTGTTTTAAGAGCTTCTCCCCACAAAAACTCAGGTAGGGGTGAATTACTAATCATACTTCTCACTATATCTTTCAACTATTATGCCTTTCAACAACACCATTCTGTTCTGGTGTTCCAGGCATGGTATATTGTGCAACAATACCACATTCTTGGAGGAACAATGCAAAGGGACCTAGGTTACGACCAAACTAACCCTATCTACTATAGTATTCTCCACCACGGTCAGACCTCACTATCTTAATCTTCTTTTCCAATTGATTTTCAACTTCAGCTTTGAAGATTTTAAAGACACAAAGACATTGGACTTCTCTTGAATCAAAAAGATGTAATAATAGCGAGAGAAATCATCAATGAAGGTTATGAAGTAACGTTGACCATTCAAAGTTGGAGTGGGAAAAGGGCCACAAATGTCTATGTGAACAATTTCTAAAAGTTGCTGACTACGAGTGGATCCTTTCTTTCTAGATTTGGTTAACTTTCCTTTTATACAATTAACACAAACTCCCAAATCCTCAAAATTCAATTGATTTAAAATGCTTTCTTTTATTAATCTTTCAATTCTATTTCTTGAAATGTGACCTAGCAAAGCATAGATGAAATTTCATTATATCCAAAATTATTTTCAACATTTAAGGATAAGAAGGAATTGACACTATTTAATCCATATAGTCCATCTAGCAAAATACCATTTCCAACTTAAGAGGAATTATGAAACAAACTAAAACCATTCTCATTAAAGACAAAAGAGAATCCAGACATAACAAGCTTGGAAATAGAAACTAGATTCCTTCTCATGGAAAGTACATAGACAACATCTTCTAAAACAAAAGAAAAGCTAGACTCTAACTGAATCCTAACAGCTCCTATGGACTTGACAGCAACCTTCACACCATTCCCTATGAAGACATTCACTTCATCCTTAGTTGGTACCCTCTTGATGTTGAACCCCTATAAAGAATTTGTAACATGAACAGAAGATCCAGTATCAATCCACCAAGAATTAGAAGGTACATGAATCAAACTAGACTTAAAACAAACTAGGATTAAGGAATTACCATTTGTCTTCTTTTCAAGCCATGCCTTGAATTTTAGGTACTCCTTTTTCACATGGCCAGCTTTCTTGCAAAAGAAGCACTTAATCCTTCGTTTTTCAATTCTTCGGCCTTGGGGTCCACTAAGGGTAGGAGCTTGCTTCCTATTGTTTCCACTGGGTTTCCTATACTAGTATTAATGCCTATGCCCTTGTCCCCGGTGTACCAAATTGGCACTCTCACCTTTCTTACGACGAAGCCTAACTTCTTGCACACAAATAGAGATGAGTTCATTAAGGTCCCATTTTTCTTTTTAAGCATTGTAAGTTACCTTAAGTTGACTATATTGTGATGGAAGAGAATTGAGGACTAGGTGAACTAGAAAAGGATCTGTAATGGGAACTTCTAAGGATTTCAACCTAGAAGCTAAGTCAACCATTCACAAGATGTATTCACGCACATTCCCACAACCATCATACCTTTGACTGGTCAAGGAACTCATTAGATTTCCTATTTCATCCTTATCAGACTCTAGAAACTTCTGTCCCATGGCAGCTAAGAATTTTTGTGCAGTACGTGTCACAATCAGGAATTCCACCATGAATGGTGTTAGATATGGACCTCTTTATAATCGAAAGGCACATATGATTAGCCTGCTCCCATTTTTCATATTTCATTTTCATCTCAGCAGAACTAGTCTCAGTGGGCTTTGTAGGTTCATTCTCTCTCAATGCTAAGTCAAGGTCCATAAGTCCAAGAACAATTTCCAAGTCTTGCTTCCATTTCTTAAAATTGGTTCCATTCAAGGTCACAGTGGAGGATAGTTGGCTAGTTGCAATAGAAGCATTTAAAACTGTAACCAATAAAATAAACGCTATGTTTAAACAATTGTACTGAATCATTAAAGGCATAATTTTAAGTTCTGAGATCTTTATGGCGTCTTATCCACACTATTATAACCTCTCCTTTGGGCCGAAATTATAATAGGTACAGTTCTCCCAACTGTATCACATTGCCAACCGATAAAAACATACGAACTTCAAAAGATTCAACACCTTTAGGCAAGAAGAATCCTTATCATTCAATATATTTTCATAAATTGCAATGTGCCATTATTTAGATGAAACAAACAATGATTTCCTTTGGGTCAATCACTACTTGTTAGGATTTAAATAATGCAATTTGCAATCTTTTTTTTTAAAATATATATTTATATCAAAGACTAGGAAAACTCTATGGTGTTCATGGATGGACCACTTTGGTGGCTACCCACCCAATCAACCAATAGAATCCCTTTAGTACGAGATTGCTTCATAATCATTAGTAATATCTACTAAGCATCATGTACCATGTTCAGATAAGCATATGATAAAATAAAGATTAATCACAATCACATAAACATGATTATATATAAATTTGGTAAACATACATTAGAATAAAATTTGATTACGTAGACATGTGAAACTATTCAATTCAATATAGCATGTATAATTCATTAAATTAAAGTTTGCATATGCATATACATATAGGTGGACAAAAAGTATAAGTGTATATATAAAGGTATGAGTGATCATGAGCACACAGAATCATTTCTCTAGACAAAATGGAGGGATGTATGAAAAGGTTACGGTTAAAAGAAGAAAAAGAAGAGAGAATTTTTGTCAAAGTTGCTTTCCTTGTTTCGTCCTCATGTGCATTATTATATGCATGGTCATAAATTGTTGTATTAATAAAACAAGACCATAAATCTAAAGAAGACTTTAAACGACTTATCAGTCTCTTGACTTTCCCACTTATATGAAGAAGTCGTCCCTATTCTTCAAGTTGCCAGAATCTCCATTAACGGTGAATGAAGCTTAATTTGTATATACAATCAATTTCAGAATTAATTTGCAAGACGCACCATAGGAAAAACAAATCACAATATGGGTTTCAAAATTCTCAATCTACAAGTAAAGGTTTTGTGTAAATCATATGCTATCTTAACACTTATTATATGGGTATGGGAGATTAAGAAATAAAATTACTCATTTTGCAACCTACGAACTTGAACAGAGAGGCTCTGATACCAACTGTTAAACTATAGTTATATAACATGTACATACTGCTAAGTTCATAAACATACAATAATTAGCCAATTAAAATGCATACCTGAGCTAGCCATTTGCACAAATTGAAACCCTGAATTACCCAAGACTAAATCTTCCACCCTCTACACACCTTTAGTTTTAAACCTTTCAATGGGACAAGGTCTATATTTTTCGTGTGTGTGAGGATGGGGACTCAGCCTCGTTATATAGGAGAAGAAAAGATGATCTTTTCCATCACAAAATCATCCTTTCATATTGTGTGCATTAAATGAGCTAAGGGGAGGTAAGAAAAATAGGTTCTGTAGCATGGAAAATAAGGAGACAAGAAGGAGAGGGAAGGTAAGGTGACAGAAGAAAATAAGAAAACGTATGTCAGTAAACTTATATAAATAATCCTCTACAGTCATCCCTATGGTAATACCGTAGTCCGCTGCTAATATACACCTCCTTTAATGCACCATTGATCATTATAAATAAGGCTCTACACATTCCATCCATATTTTATAAGCACGTGATCGATCACACATGACTAAGGTGTTCCATAACCCATATCACTTTATTAATCACTGTTGGGAATCGAACAAGAGGGAAAAATAGAAGTGCGGAATATAAAAATTTTTCCTACGATTCCCAATCCCATGAATCTAACTATGCATAACACAAAATCAAACCCTAACTACGAAGAGGGTTAGAACACTTACAGTTTTAATGTCTTCTCCGTTTTGCTCCAAGCTTTGATTCCGGACAGCGGTGAATGAGCAGCCCAAGTGTGCTGCCTCCAACGGTATCCACACCTAGCTAGAGCTTCAAGTCCTTTCTTTCTTCTTCCTTGTTGTTGCTAGAAGTGGAGAAGAGAGAGAGAGAGAAAAGAGAGCCTCCAAGGGGCTGGACGGCTAGGGTTTATTGTGCAAGCCTATTATGCCATGTCACACATAAGTGTGACTTATATAGGCAGCCCACTAAAGGGGGCTGGCCATGGGGAAGAAATCCTAATAGGGTTATGTGTAATTACACTTAATTGCACATTAACCCCTATTATTTGTATCAAATACAAATAGGCCTATAAAGAACTATTCTTTATTCACTAAAACCCTTTCTCTCATAGACTTTAAAGCCCTTCTTGCATGATCAGTGTGTGACCCATTGGGTTCACATCATTAAGTAGTAGGAATAGCACGAGGTGTGCACAATGGAACTCTTTCCAATTCCCTAATTGATTATAACTCACTTATATCAATTAGGGCTTCTACTAACCATGAGTAACACCTAGTATATGGCTCATGGTGTGGTCCTTAATGAGGTGAATAGTCATTTACAAAGAACCCTTCTGTTATAGTTTATAGGTTACAATTGCATCCTTCCTTCAACACAATGTCTCCAATTGAACTAATAGGACATGGAAGTCTGTCAAGTCCCTAGTTCAATTACTTTATACTCATTCATAGATATCAACTCATTGATGAACTCATGAAACTCTTTTCATATTCATCCTACCATGGCCATGGATTTAATGAGTTATATTATGAATGCTATATGAGACATTCTCTCTCTTTTTCCTGAGAGTGATGGATCCCTTGTTGATCACTCACATGCCTTCATACACATAGCAGTAGGGCCAATGAACACCTTTGCAAACCCCTGAATAGGATTTGCACTTAGTGTTATCAAACTTCTAAAGCTACATGCATAAGGCAACTATAGTGTCTCAGGTCTAAGGATTACTTGTACCACTATAACAATGAGAAACTGATTGACAGGCAGGATAAAACTCAATTCAGTTTATCTCATATCTTTGGTCACATTCAGTATACCTATTCTCATAATAGGCACCCACTTGTTGGTTGTAGTGTCTCCACACAAATAGCTTGAGACTAGCTATCCTCCTATAGAGTCAACCTAACAAGTGCTAGTCCTATGGTTCATTACTGTCCATCATAGTGAACCTTCAACTAGGAATGCTTTAGGAGTTTAGTACAGAGATATATCTATAGTCTCAAAATTACAACTCTTTGTAATTCCATATTCTCAACTCTAACTCCATGGACATATTATGTAAATATAAATGATGCATATAAACATAATAGAATAAGCCCTTTTATTAAATCAATAATAAATCTGACATACATAAATGAAATCAGATGATTGTTCCTAATCCCTAAACAATCATCTCTATGATTGGCTCTAGGGCATAATCCTAACAATCTCCCACTTGCACTAAAGCCAATCGACCATGTATCGCATACCTATCTTCTCAAGATGTTGGTCTTAGACATAACCAATTATGTTTTAAAGCTTTAGTCAGTAGGTCTACAAAAACTTATGTAGATAATATCTTCTGTAATGTATCTATTACCTCTTCCAATGATTCCTCTAATCACTTGGAATTGTCACTCTATGAGTTTGGACTTTTGATGAGACCGTGATTCCTATACTTGAGCTATAGACCCATTGTTGTCACAAAACAAGGTGTGGGCAACTCAATGGAAGGAATAACTCCAAGTTCTAAATGAACTTAGAGATCCAAACAGTCTCCTAGACAATGCGACAATTAATTCACCCTTAATAATGGAATCCACTGTATCTTTCATACAGTTCTTTCATTAAGTATTTCACCAACTAAAGTGAATATAAAATATACCCCATATGGATTATATCCAAATCCATATACCCATCTACTATGAGTTTACAATTTCCATATACAATCCAATATTCCAAATTTGAATTGATTGATAACTATTTGTAACAATTACAACATAATAGATATCAGGTTCAATACATAGTGTAAAATAAGGCTTTTTAACACTTTAAGAATCTTACTTGTGTTATCCTAGGGCACATGCCCTTGAATAATGAATTCTTATCTGAAGTAAATCAGACCTCCCTTAGAATTCTCCATGTTGAACTCCTTCAACATTTCAACTATGTTTGATGATTTGGAGATACTTAGCAATCTATATGATCTATCTCTATAGATCTTGTTGGATGCTTCTGCCAAATCTTTCATGAATTAGTTTTTCTCCAAAAACCAAAACTTTACTTTAGATAACATTCATATATCATTCATAATGATTATGATGTCATCTATACTTAGGATAAAGAAAAACAATCGCACTCCCACTAACCTTTTATACACTCATGGTCCATCTATACAATGAGAGAAATCAAACAATTTGATTACTTCAACTTTATAGATGTTCTAATTATGAGAACCTTGTAGTCTATTAATAGACTTCTATAACTTACACACTTTTATGGTTTTCACCATTTGATATAAGATCTTTATATCTTTTTTGACATATCTCATATTCAAAATGTGTGTTTATAGATAACAAGATCCAAATGGATTTCAGCATAACTATTATCAAACAAGTTTCTTTATAGACAACTTTTTGCCTATGTTGAAAACATTCTTAAATAGCCAAGCCTTTTAGGTCTCTACCTGTCCATATTGGATTTAATGACTCTTAGTCATTTCTCAAGTTGATGTCAAACATCGCCTAATCATAATCAATAGGATTATCTTGGTGATCTTTATCACCAAAGAACAATTCTTTCACATTCTAATAGAGATACAATATCTCTCTTATGTTAAAGAAATATCCAATTTGATCTATGAAAAGAATGTGGTGTAATTAAAGGTTTTGCCTCAATAGGGGCAAGGGTTGGATCTTTGTTGGTTTGTGGCTTTACAAACAATTTTGTAAATTCTATCTACTTTTGCATCTTTCTTGAATGAACTCTTTCTCAAGAAAATCCAGCAATCATCCTAATGGACAACTTTTGTTCATTAGAGTAATAGAAATACTATCCCAACCACTTTTAGGATATACCACAATTCAACACTTACTTGACCTTATTTCCAGATTGTCTACATTATGTTTCCAGACAAACGTAGCACAAACCCAAGCCTTAACTTCTTTAAGTTGAGTTTCTTCCCATATCATATCTGATATAATTGGGACAAAACTGGAGTGAACCCTAAATTATCAATATGTAGCAATTTTAAGGTATATCCTCGATGGATACATTAGTAAAACTCATCATGGATCAAACCATATCTTAATAGGGTTCAATTCGTTCTCTTAGATTCACCATTGAGCTATGGTATTCTAAGATGAGTCTACTATAATTGAATGCATGCTCTACATGACTATATACATCACAATGTATTAGTCAAATTATAAATGTAACTCTTTCACTTCACCAAGTAAAAGATAGGTTTGGTCATCTCATAACCAAGTCATAATCGTTACATTTAAATGAGAGTCTCTACATCTCTTGTATTCTCAGAATACGTTGCATTCGCTCTAATTAGTCATTTAAATTCGAAAATCAAATTTCTAGAATGTCTTAAATGACTTAGTTAAGAAATAAGTTCCCAAAATTAATCTAGCAACTCTTGCTCTATTAAAATTTTTAAAGGTAACTTATTATCTACTTAACTTTCTGCTTCGATTTAGATTATACTAGAATCCAAAAACCAAGAAGCAGAACTAACCAACAATTTAGTTTAGAGCATGAACCAAAACTTCAAAAGTTTGGTTCTTCTAGGAAGACTGATACTTTATCAAGTTCCCTTTACAATACCTTATATTTACTACAAAATAATTATATTTCTTTGTCTTTGACTTTTCAAGACTTGCTTTCCTCTATGCTTCCATTTTAAATCACATCTAGCTTCTCAAGCTATTCTATGTGATTAATCATTTTTCAAAAGAATGATTATTAATAAACAACTTTTATTACATCCTAGTCCAGAAGAAGTCCTTTATAACTACTATACTTTATAGTATTATTTTACTCACTATACAACCTTTGTATGTGATGTAGGACATCAAAGGCACTTGCATTGACTAATTTTGCTTCTGAAGCTCATTGGTCATCAATACTATCATATAGCATGGCAACAAGATGCCAATTGCGCATAGTGTCTTTTTCTTCTTAGGATGTTTTATGGAGGGCCTTTAATAAAAGGCCTAATAGCATATAAACAATCTTTTGAAATTGAGAACAATTCTCAATTTCATAAGTCAATCAAAGAAATCGGGTTTAGTCAAACTATCAATATCCTATATATTAGGAAATAGGGGTTTTGAGGTGAGTAATTAGGTAATCTACATAAACAAAGAATTAGATTTCATTTTATCCATAATGATTGGGTCTTTAATCATATGGTACCTCCCACTATTTTATCAAATTCCATACACCCTCTAATGGAATTCGGGAATCTCATTCCTAATGGGGATTGGGGTCCCACTGTGACCTAGAAGCCTCACATGTTAGTTTCTTGACTTCTAACCCACAATAAGAAGACAACTCTTTGTCTATTGCTTCATAAGCAAGTTCCAATCGTTTTGCCTCTAGGGAACATACACCTCACATGTTAGTTTCTTGGAATACTTCCCTAGTTAAGTTAAACCCATCATTCACACAGGTATGTTTCGCCAAATATATACCTCACATGTTAGTTTCTTGGTATATACCAGTTTAGGCACCCCATGATATCTCATATGTGATAGTTTCAAGTAATGTCTTTAACATGGGTAGCTCCTACATGTCTGCAGCCAGGTACCCACATTAAGGGACGTTAGATGATCCTATAATGATGGAAGGCGATGAAGAATTCATTCCCCAATGACTTCTCCATTTTCAACTTAATATTAAATAAGAGGGGTTTTAAAGGGTCTCATCAAATTAACATGCATCCTATGTATCAAAATTTAAACGTATAAATTATGCTATTTATAATCATACATCTCATGCTATTATAAATCATACATCGCATGCTATTATATATCAACATATATAAAGTACCATATTTTGATATTAGTCCCTAAGTGAATAGGTAACATATACCAAACTATGGTATTGGAGCTAAAACAATTATCTCATAAATTAAAGCTCCCACTATGATGACTATGGACTTTGAGAAGATTCAATCCAAGCCAATAGATTGAATCCTAGGTCTATGGTGGGTGTAGGTGATCGTAAAATAAACCATTCGTAACATGCATACTTTCTTGAAAAACTTCTCTAAGCTTTCAAGTCCTTCAATCTGCTCCCTTGGCTTGATGGTCTCCACCATTGGCTTGTTGGTTTCCACCATTGGCTTGTTGGGCTCCATCATACTCCTTTGGGTCCACCATGCTCCTTAGTGCGCTCTCAATTACATAAAATTTATATAATATATAGAAAGGGATACATAAGGGGAATGTGGGGTATATAAGAGAATGATAGAGAGAGAGGGAAGGTGGCATGCAAGCCCCAAATAATAAATTACATCACCATAATAAAATTACAACTCTTGAAAAATTATTACAACCCATTCATAAGACGGCCAATCACAATTGGTTTAAGGGGTATAGTCCATAATCATCATCTAAACACATACATACAATCTCATTGCATAATGTAAAGAAAAATTGTAAGCATTAAAACATATGGGCATTATGGTAATTCTCTTGAATGATTTACATTAATCTCATTAATGCATCCTAATCTTATTAGGTTTAAACAAAAATATCCAGAATTAAATAAAGTCTTAACATTTAAGACATTTAGTTTCAATTAATCAAATTAATAGAAACATATAAAGTTTCCTAAAATAACTCTAATATCCAATATTAGGGTTTCCTTATTTAAACAAAACAATTTCATTTAATTAAGAATTTCCAGATTTTAATTTAATCCCCAATTGTATTTTAAACCATTTAAAACATTATAAAATTAATCAATATTAATTAAATAATTAACATGGGAATTAAATAAAATCATTAAATGATGAATTAGTGCATTAGGGTTTCCTAAAACCCTAAACCCTAAATGCATAACCCTAAACCCTAAATGCAAGCCCTAATCATTAAATGCCTTATGATTGGTCATTTAATGACCAATCATTAAAACCCTAGGTTCATACGGTATTTAATAAAAGGGATTAGGGTTTAATTAATGCCAAATAAGGTATTTATTACCCTTAATTAATTACACTAATTAGGGTTATCAAAAACCCTAACCCTAGACATCATTAATGGTATTAATTATGCCCTAACAATTAATAACCATGATTGGTCATTTAATGACCAATCATTAACTCTTAATTAAGGTAATTAATATTCCAATTAGGGTTTTAATTAATGCCATAATGAAATTAGGGTTTCATCATTAACTCAAAATTAGGGTTTCATCCTTAACTCTATGCAGCCGTCACTACCAGGGGGCTGCCTGAGCTTGGCTAGGCTGCCATGGCCACCAACGACTGTGGGAGGCCATGGCCAGTCATGGGAGAACATCCTAGGGTGTGGGACAAGCCCTTGGACACGTGAGAAGAGGTGGAAGTGGCTGCCATCATCAAGAACAATCAGGGTTTCCAAAACCCATTGCTGGAGCCATTGTTGCAGACCTTGAAGGTCACAATAGCTTCTAAATCCTTATCAATTCGACTCCTCCATTGAAACCAGCTTTTGTATCATGTCCCTACATGAAATACTAAGCTAATAGAAGAGGTTTGGATGATCAAATCATCACCAATTGTTCTAAACAATTAAAACAACAGTAGGCTGCCCAGAATTTGACAGCACACTGTCCATGATCAGAAATTGATTTAAAACCCAGCAAGATGAATGAATTAGGCTACCAAACGAATTTTCCCAGTATCCTACATGTCTTAGGAAACTAATGCAATTGGTTTCATGCAATTTGGAGTTCCCTAACTCAAGTTCTAATCAAAACTCCATTGATGACTTTTCTGCAGAGAAAATCTGCTATGCTGTTCATGAAAAATTTTCAAACTTTTTGAATCTTTTTCCATCAAAACCTTTTTGAAACTTAAATAAAATCATATACACATGATATATAATGATCCTACAATGATCTTCCATCATAAATACAGCAGCTTTAATTAGAATTAATTGCAAGAACCTTAGGGTTCTAAAACCCAGATTCAGCCTCCATGGTGTTCTTCTCCTTCTTCCTTCTGTTCTAGCATCTTAATCCAATTATGATGCATCTAAATGCTTGGGAACCTTTCCCTACCATGTCTAGAACATAACCCAAGTGGTGGCAACCATTGCCATGCCTTTGATCTCCATCAATAACTCAAAGTTGTGGCTATTGCATCATTCCCGAGCAAAACTGTCTTTCCAGACAGCCTGTAGTAAAAAATTCATAACTTTCACTACAGAACTCAGATTGACGCACCGTTTGTTGGGTTGGAAAGCTTATTCGAAGAGCTTTCTAACCATATATGGCTTGAAAATTTGGGAGAAGAACTCTGAATTCGGCAGGCAAAACAAGATGACGGTTTTTCATGGCAACCATGAAAACTGTTCATAACAGTTTTATAAAACCCTAGTTTCCTTATTCTTCTTCTCCAAACTCAAACCCTATGCAACCTATTGCATCCATGGATACACTTAACCATCAATTAGAAGAGGAGTAGAAGAGAATTGACCTAGGGTTCCAAACCCTAGGTTCAGCCATGGAGGAAAACCAATTATGCGGAAAACTTTTCCAGATTTTTGAATCATTCAACTACACCATAATTACCAGCCCATATGTATTTTGTATTATGCATAATCATGGCTCTGATACCACTGTTGGGAATCGAACAAGAGGGAAAAATAGAAGTGCGGAATATAAAAATTTTTCCTACGATTCCCAATCCCATGAATCTAACTATGCATAACACAAAATCAAACCCTAACTACGAAGAGGGTTAGAACACTTACAGTTTTAATGTCTTCTCCGTTTTGCTCCAAGCTTTGATTCCGGACAGCGGTGAATGAGCAGCCCAAGTGTGCTGCCTCCAACGGTATCCACACCTAGCTAGAGCTTCAAGTCCTTTCTTTCTTCTTCCTTGTTGTTGCTAGAGGTGGAGAAGAGAGAGAGAGAGAAAAGAGAGCCTCCAAGGGGCTGGACGGCTAGGGTTTATTGTGCAAGCCTATTATGCCATGTCACACATAAGTGTGACTTATATAGGCAGCCCACTAAAGGGGGCTGGCCATGGGGAAGAAACCCTAATAGGGTTATGTGTAATTACACTTAATTGCACATTAACCCCTATTATTTGTATCAAATACAAATAGGCCTATAAAGAACTATTCTTTATTCACTAAAACCCTTTCTCTCATAGACTTTAAAGCCCTTCTTGCATGATCAGTGTGTGACCCATTGGGTTCACATCATTAAGTAGTAGGAATAGCACGAGGTGTGCACAATGGAACTCTTTCCATTTAGGGTCTAATTGGAACTCCTTCCAATTCCCTAATTGATTATAACTCACTTATATCAATTAGGGCTTCTACTAACCATGAGTAACACCTAGCATATGGCTCATGGTGTGGTCCTTAATGAGGTGAATAGTCATTTACAAAGAACCCTTCTGTTATAGTTTATAGGTTACAATTGCATCCTTCCTTCAACACAATGTCTCCAATTGAACTAATAGGACATGGAAGTCTGTCAAGTCCCTAGTTCAATTACTTTATACTCATTCATAGATATCAACTCATTGATGAACTCATGAAACTCTTTTCATATTCATCCTACCATGGCCATGGATTTAATGAGTTATATTATGAATGCTATATGAGACATTCTCTCTCTTTTTCTTGAGAGTGATGGATCCCTTGTTGATCACTCACATGCCTTCATACACATAGCAGTAGGGCCAATGAACACCTTTGCAAACCCCTGAATAGGATTTGCACTTAGTGTTATCAAACTTCTAAAGCTACATGCATAAGGCAACTATGGTGTCTCAGGTCTAAGGATTACTTGTACCACTATAACAATGAGAAACTGATTGACGGGCAGGTTAAAACTCAATTCAGTTTATCTCATATCTTTGGTCACATTCAGTGTACCTATTCTCATAATAGGCACCCACTTGTTGGTTGTAGTGTCTCCACACAAATAGCTTGAGACTAGCTATCCTCCTATAGAGTCAACCTAACAAGTGCTAGTCCTATGGTTCATTACTGTCCATCATAGTGAACCTTCAACTAGGAATGCTTTAGGAGTTTAGTACAGAGATATATCTATAGTCTCAAAATTACAACTCTTTGTAATTCCATATTCTCAACTCTAACTCCATGGACATATTATGTAAATATAAATGATGCATATAAACATAATAGAATAAGCCCTTTTATTAAATCAATAATAAATTTGACATACATAAATGAAATCAAATGATTGTTCCTAATCCCTAAACAATCATCTCTATGATTGGCTCTAGGGCATAATCCTAACAATCACATCCTCAATTGGGAATCTGGTAACTCACAGATATCAATTTCTCATTAATCTGGATTTAATCAATGGTAGCCCACAATAAAGTCTTACATTAATGCCTTCATGGATCCCATTTGGGCTGATATAAATTCCCCAAAAATTTTAATATATTAGGCACATTCTCAATAGAGGTAACAATAATGAGGCAGTAGTGAATTCAAAAATGACCATAAAAATTGGATTAAATTATTCATATTGTTTCTCTGATTTTCTAATATAGCATAGAATTAAATAGGTCTCTGATCACCATATTCATCAAGTGGTGCATCATGATCATAAGAACTTGTAATATAGGAGCCTCCTGCTGCGGGTCCAAAGTTGGTTCCTCCATGATACTGAAATTAACAAAAAAATAATAGTAAGCAACTAGAAGACAAAATGTCAATCTAAAACCTCTTAATGCAAAAAGTAATGAAAGGAAATTGAAATAAGACTAACCATATAGTAGTTGTTGAAGACTCCATCGGCTTGGAAGAAGTATGCAACGGAAAATGCAACGTGCTCAGCAGTTCTATGGGGGTCTTTACCACCCCAGGCCTTGAACCTACAAGAAAATTCAAATTCATTGATTGTGTCCAACAAATTCACATAAATCTATTCCCAGAAAGAAAGAAAGGGAAAGAATCGTAAAACAAGAGACCCACCATCCAGTTCAGTTTTCAGTCCACATTTTGGAACTTTAAGAATTGTTTGGCTGAAAGGTATTACAATAGAAACCATTGCATGTGTTGAACTGTAAGAAAACATAAAATGAGTCATATATGAGAGCAATTTCAGTTTCAAAGACTACAAGCCCTTTTGGTTGTACACCATGAAAACAATTCCCAAAAATGTGTTCTCAGAAAGAAAAAATTCTGATGCTATAAAATTCTAATGTCAACATTTTTAATAGATAACAATTGCTCTTCAAAAAATAAACATAAAAATAAAATAAAATAAATTTTTTTTTTTTCGGGATAAGTGATGACAACTAATCAATGTGGCACAAAAACCATGGCACTATTGCTATTTGTTGTGCAGTACCTTATTCCACCATTGTTAGTCATGAATAAATATGCAGATAATAACTGCTTATTCATTTTATTTGCTTGTTAACTGAAATGAATATATGAAGGAGAAATATATACCGTGGGTTGTGAAGCATCATTTTGCTGGCACATAATCCATGGGATGCTAGCATTAAGGGATGAAGTCATTTGTGCACACGATTAATGTATAATTTCCCTACTGCTCCATAAGGTCCCATGATGTTTCCGTATTCGTTCTCAATTTGTGCGATCATTATGGGTCCCGCTTGTGGTGCAAAGAGCTTTGCTGCTTTGCATATGTTCACAATCTTGGTAGCGAAAGTTTGCATTTCATCCTAGATTTAAAAGTAACTCGTTATCAATAGTTTAAACAATGCAACAGAAAATTGGAAATTAATATAATTGTTATTAGAAATTTAGAACCTTATAAATGTCCTGAATTGAATTACTGGCAAGTTGTGTAGCCACACAGCATAGTAGTAAAATATGGTACAGAAAAAATATGGTATGGGATATGGACGGGTACAATTCAGTTTTTTCTTCAAATAATACAGTTAAAAATACGGCATAAAAAGACAGGAACCATAAAAAAACGGAAATGTGTATATACAGGAATAATACAATTGTTTACGAAAAAACTTTTAGTAAAAATACTGCAATATATATTATAGTTTTTATTTTATAATAATCATAATGACCAATTGACCATCATAACTATTTCTTTTTATTATAAAAATTATAAAATATGGTCAACAAAGTGATTTATTTAAGATAATTTAGTCCAAAATGAAAATATACAAAACCATCCATGTTTATCAGCCTCTACAAAATTAAATAAAAGTAAATACTATCAACAGAAATTATTTCATTACACCATAAAATAAAATAAAATAAAAACTAAATGGAAACCATTCGTGTTCATTCATAAAACAAAATTAAAAATAACATCCAATCATGTTTTAGCTACTTTAAACATCCTAAATAAATTATCCTAAATCACAATTAAAATTGTGAATGAAAATCACTATCTAACCATGAAAGGTCTTCATCATTCATTACATCATCAGTAAATTCATCAATGGAATCTAATGGATCATTCTCCCAATCTCATTCACTATCAACATATTCAGGAAGCTCTCCCTAAGTTTGTCAAGATTAATTGGCTCCAAATCTTGTGCTTCTAATGTGTTGAATTTCTCCATTATCATTGTGTTCATTCTCACATAGACAAGATTATCCAACATTTTGGGCGCCAATCTATTCCTCTTCTTTGTTTGTGCAGCTTCAAATTAATGCACTCCAATTTCTTTCACATGATAAAGAACTACATGGTTGACTCAAATTAAATTCATATCGCATACTTTCTCAATATAGGAAGACTATCTCCACAATAATCCCACCATATTCCTACACATGATAAGACAACTAATATCAATTTAAAGAATTTATTAAATCAAATAAATGAGAAATACTAAATAAAATTAAGTTACTAAACTTAAGGCGATGAGATGTTTTTAGCATTGTCATTGATGTGGTTGTGAACAAGCTTGATACTTTCATGCGGTATAGTTGCACTTGTCCCATGAAAACTTCTTTTTCTTCAGTGGCCACCAAGTTCTCTAAAATAAAGCTTATGCCATCTTTCATTTCATGATTTTCTCTAAAATTCTCACTGCACATGTATGTAGGATTCAAAAATGCTGCAGCTGCATGTATTGGATGGATTATATTATCACTTCACCTTTGCTCAAATAAAGTCCATATCCGCATGTATCTGGCTTGATTATCACCACAACTATGAGCGTCACACCCTAAACTACACAGCTTGAGAATATGCATCAGCCTCGAAGGACTAACACAAAGAGGAATTGCCACCCAATATTAGGAACGAGTGAACCCTAGCAGGGTTTAGCTCATCATAACCAAATATTCGGCTTCAGAGCTAGGGTATGCAGCTAGGAAGGTGTTAGGCACCCAGCCGCGTCCGGTCAGAACCGGCCCCCACACAAGATTAATAACTTTAATTAATCTAAATATTCGATTAGAATTGACCCTATTCATTTAACCATAGCAGCACACGAATCATGATGATATGACAGAGATGAAAATACGAAAAAAAATAAATCGATGAAAATATAATTTTAGCCTACTGTCAGAATAAATACAAATAACGAAAGAAGTTGTCTGCCAATACTTGGCGTGCGTATGCAACTACATTATTGCGTACACATCGCATATACTGCATACACAGTTAATAGCTGCGTACGCACCTGTTGGCATATATGTCATGTCCCAAACCTTCACCTATGTACCATGAGATGGTATACAGTGATCTTCACCAGATTTAATGCTCAAGACATTCATGCTGACATAAAACAGAAACTAATATTTTATATGTTATTTTACTCGAAAGCAAATTACCATATAACGAAACCCTAACTCTCTACATTATGCTTATACATGCATGGGACCCTAGATTCTCTCATGAAGAGAGTCCATTATGTGATGATATTTATGTCATTACATATGCAAAATATTCAACTGACTATGCATGACAAATATATATCCATGATGATTATGTTATCCTATCAGAGAAATTAGCATGCTAAACAAATGAACTATAGGCTAGGGTTAAATTGTTGACATTACCCTCAAAGTTATGCACTCCAACTCCTTTAGAATCCTTCTTGGTGAACCTCTGGAATTGCAACGGCCTCTTTTGTCTCCTTTCTCTCTCTTCTCTCTAGGGTTTTTCCTCCCAGTCAAAAGTCCCCTTCTCTAGGTGTATAATAGGATATATATAGGCATAAGGAGGTAGAATTAGGGTTTCTGCTAGCTTTCCCTGAAATCTAAGTCTCCTAATCATACTATAACACGTCTTCCTAAAAAAGAGTTAATTGAAGGGCAGGGAAGCCCGAAAAAAGGTTCTAGAAAATGTGTGCTATGTATGTAGTAAATGCTCCTAAAATTAACTCATTTGCCGCTACAATTCTGTTGGTTTGTTTGGACATATCCCAAGGTTTTGTAAAGTGCATAGACTAACCTCATCATAGGGTGTTTCCAATTCAAATCATTGGCTGCAAAATGGGGTGTCTACAACAACGCTCCTTTATTGCTTCTTTCACCATTTCCATTGCTTGGTATAAGTACCCTGAAGTTGACCCATCGCCATCAACCAAACAAAAGAATTCGAACCAGTGGCTCCAAAGCTTGTAACATGTCTTGTCCCTGACTCCAAAATTCTATACTTTGAATGATGTTAGTAACTTTCTTAGCAATTTCTTTCTTACTGTAATCCAACCCTCTCCATTTAGAAGATGCGACAAGTAGCCGCAATTCATTTTCTATATTCAAAATTGATTGGAGCATCAAAAAGTTGGAGGCAAACCTAGTCACACAAGGATGTTTCAATTCCTTGTTGTTTGTATGTACTCTCATGAGTGGCAAGACAATGGTATGCTTATACATATATATGACAATCGACTTTGCATCATCTATTATTCTTTGCACCCAATCAACTTCCTCATATATATCCTTTAGAAGCAACTGAATCCCATGAGCAGCATATCGAGTCTTGTACAAATGAGGATATTTACCGATAAGCATGTCCCCAGCCGACTGAAAATATGTAGCATTATCAATAATAAATTGTACAACATGTTCAGGCCCAATATCTTCAATTGTTGAGGACAAAATTTCTTTAAGATAAAACCTTGTTTTCATATCTTTTGAAATTTCAAATGAATTCATAAACACTGCCCCTCTTAGAGAATATGCAATAATATTAATAAAGGCTCGTTATTTTATGTCACTCCATGTATCAGACATTAGTGTACAACCTATTGTAAGCCATGATTTCTTAACATTACCTATATGTTCCTCAACTTCCATCCTTAAATCTGGGATTAACTTTGTTCAAAGAGTTAAATAACATGGTAGCTTATATCCAGAACCATATTCAGCTACACCATTCACAAAGCGAATAAAAGATGGTGTTTGAACAACATTAAATGCTATGTTGTTTGAAATAATGTGTTGAGTAAGCAATTTATCCACTGCACTTTTATCCTTCTTTTTACACAAATCTAAACGGGTATTTTGTTGCATATCCTTTTATAGAAAAGGTGAAGAAGTTAAAATGGCTTTACCTTCTTCAACATTACTTAGATTTGAAACACTATTCGCCTTCTTATTAGGGCCACCAATTGCTAGATAGGCTACTGCTTGAACATCTTCAAGCACTTTTGTACAAATATCAATATCACGACCTTTAACTCCAGACAAATGTGATTTAACTCTTGCAATACCTCCCGCAAAATCACGCTCGATCACAAAATTTACACTTGAAATGACCATTTAATTCCCCTACATATTCCCATAATTGATCCTCTTTTCTAACCATTTTCTTTTATACCTTGCACTAGTAAAAAAAATTAAAGAAAAAAGTAGTTTAATTAATTGCAATCAAAACTACATAGCAAAAAAAAATAAAAATAAAAAGAGCAATCAAAATTCAAAACTAAGTTACAATTTAAAGGTATATGAAGTATGTAATATAAACGGAGTAATATATATAAAGAATATTGAATTACATATTTATTATATTTTAGTGTTGTACTTCAAAACATGGTAGTAGTACTATCAAAGTATAAATAATTTTTTCTTTCATTTGGTTTATGGGACTAACTTCATAGTATAAATCGTGTGATAGCCTAAAATTTAAAGAAACTTCTTTGTGAACACAAAGTCAATAGATTGGGAATATAATGATAAAAAATCATAAAGATCCAATTTAGTAATAAACTAATAATATATTCATATAAATCTAAGATGTTAGACAAGCATTGACTACAAGTCAGATTAAAGGACACACACCTTTATCTCACAGTGCTCTTTTGCTTGATTTAAGCCTTTAGGAGAGAAACTATGATGCGACTAGACGACGGCTACTCTAGGGTCTAGGGTAGTAAAAATAATGACTTCTGACGAATTCTGAGTTATGGGCGTACTTTTTTTAATGTTATATATATATATATATATATATATATATATATATATATATCCGTATCTTTATTCATGAATAAAACAGAATATAAATAATACGTGGAAAATACTTTTGAGGTGAAATAAAAGCGTTTTTTACTGAATCTTTCAGTTTCAGACGACAAACGAGAGTTTTTTTCAAAACAATGTATGTTCAGGTATAATATGCATATTATACGCGAATTTACTAACTAGGCCACACAGGAAAACCTCTGATAAAAGAAAAAGGTAAGTACTTTTTGTAAATTTCGTCATAAACTTCACTATTTTTTTAGTATTAAATAAGAAAAATTACATAAAATTAGGTAGAGAAAATTCTAAGAAACCTAAACAACATGGAAACATAAAGATTCAAACTTTTACTTTCTTTTCTCTTTCTGCATTTTCCAATCTTCCAAAAAAAAAGTGTCAAAGTAATAAAAGAATTTTAAAAAAGATAAAAAAAAATCAACACAAGACTTTTTTTTTTTTTTAGTGGGAACGGAACTCAGACCCATGCCACTATCTTCCAGCCGCCCACTCAAGTCTTGGGACCTTGTCGCTGCTGATGTAGTCACCATTTCTTTCTTGCATTTATAGTTCTCATCTTTTGCATCCTAAATTCTAAAAACCCAAAAAATAAAAAGGGAAAAAACATTAGCTGCCTAATCTTCTACAATGAGGTACAACCCACCCAAAAATGACAAAATCACCATGTGACCTAAAACGGAAAACCACCATCTAACTCTGATGCACGAAAATCACCAAGATGCACGAAATAAGATACAATTACCATAAGATTAATAAAGAAGAACACTATAACAAGGCCAAGGAAAAAAAATTGAAAGCTTAAAAAATTAAATTCCTCTTAGTTATATATGAAGTTATACATCCAAAAAAAAGATGTTAATTTTATGGTAAATGAGATCTTTATTCCTAGAATTTTATGAGCCAACCCTTTTTGCATGGCTGGCTTGTTTTATATCTCAAATTTTATATAATTGAGTTGTTATGATATTAATTGATTGATAAGGAAATTTAAATGCACCAAAACAATCATAACAAACAAAATACCATTATATATAATGAAAATTGATATCTAAACAATAGGTGTACAATAAATGAATATTAAGTTCCCTAAGACAAGCCGTGACTGTCAAAAGTTTAGCTTCCTTGATCGACTTGACTTGCTTTACCCTCTAGAATAAGATTGAGAAATCAATGTAGAAATTAGATATAAATAAATTAATAATAACCCATAAGAAACCACATATAAATCAGTTTGAGCAATAGGAGCAAAATAAAATTCAATGAAAAAAAATTTTCCACGCATAAAGTCCCTTTTACTTGGCTAGTTCAAAGTAATCCCCAATAGAGTTTTGTCAAAAAGAGCTAAATTCATACATTTTCACATTGTCTCCACGTTATGAGTCTCATACACACACATATTAGTTATATCAACCATATATTGTCTTGGACAAACATATATCTCTTTTTTTTTTCTTTTTTTTTTTTTTGTTTAGTTTTTTTGCTAAGTGAAACATATATCTCAAAACAAGGGGAAAAACAACAATTTAACTGATAGAAAGGGATGGAAATTTTTATCACAGGGTTTTTTTTTTTTTTTTTTTTTGAAGTACTTGGATAATTGGATCCTAGCAAATCAAAAACCCCCACTTATGAAGCCTTAAACAACTATATGACAGAAATTTTTATATATTTACAATGGCTTAATAGTACAAAGAATTCAATTTATTTATTTATTTTAATGAAAAAAGGAAAGGAAGATATATCACTTTTATTTGTTGTTGTTGTTGATTGCAAATCTTAAGGAAAGCTTGTAAAAGTGCGAAGTATGATACATAAGTTCGGATAAGGAGGGGGAAGATATGACACAGATTAGGAGCACAATTCCAATACCCTCCATCATTGTTCAATCTATTACAGGAAAGTAGAGCTTGTGGTTTCTTCCAATGGCATGATACTCAAGGGAAGAACACAGGTAAACAAACAAGAATACTAACCATAGCATTTGGAAGTGGATTAATGAATGATAACATGGCAAACTCATGAGGCGGTAAACTATCTACTGTGTGTTTTGTGATTAGTGTTTTTTGTTTGTTTAATGTGGACGGGGTCACCTATGGTCTTCCTTTGGGTATCCTTTCATTTCCCTGTGATATGTTGAACGATGGTGGAAGGTATTGGAATTGCAGGTGTAATCTGTATCATATCTTCCGCGCCCTCATCCGAACTTGTGTATTATATTTTTGGCTACACAAATGTAAATTATTGTATATGTTATTAAATGTTTTTGAATAGTAGTAGAAGAAATTTTTAATAGTAAAAGTGACACTAAAAAACGTATAATAAAGTGAGTTAAAATATGATTACCTTGTACACCAGAGGGACATAACACAGCTTTGTATTGCGTTTTAGAAGGTTGATTTTGTATATAGAGCCCACATCTGATGAAATATGACAATAATAGAGGTCTGAAGCCGATTAACCTAAACAAATATAATATTGTGAGAAAGAATCTTACTAAATTGCAATGGGTTATGATAACTAAGCAAACAAAGAAACAAAATGTTACCTTGAAGAGAGTGATAAAATCAGGTAGCTTGTTATAAAACATAATTATATAATATTCTATAAAGATCGTTTTATGAAGAACTGTGACTTAGGTGCGTATGCAAATCTTGGTATTACTTAGAGATATTGTTCTGGCTTCCTGTATGTTCTATGGAATTCTTTCAAAAAGTTTTAGTGTAATTTGCAAAGGAAAGAGTATTGTAGAATACAACTTTTAATCCTACAAACATATAAGCATCTGTTACCAAAGCGAAGATAGTATACAAATTTGAACGTTACAAACAAAGGCAAAAGTCAAAAGAATTACTGTTATGAACTACAATCTGTGCATAGAAATTGAAAGTGGGAGAATAAAATAGAAATAGAAAGAAGAGTGAGAAATGAAAAGAAGGGATGAAATAAAGTCATATATACAAAAGTAAAGGTATTAGTTTCGATGGTGGGCACCCAAAACAAGGGTAAAAGTGCTATGTATTTATAGATAGAACAATGTGTATCGTGAGAAGATTCAAGTTGAAAAGTGTTATGAATATATAATCTGTATTTGATCAATTATGACAATAATAGAGGCAAGTCTATTTTGCTGCTAACTTTTCATTAACCTAAACAAATATAAGTTCATTAAAAATATTCTTAGGAAATTAGGCTAAAATATAATGTGTAAATAAATAGAGAAGTAAGGAAGAAAAATGTAAGAAAGACTGTGCTTTATTTTGTTATAGAATAAGTAAATATTGGTTTAAAAGAAATAAGTGTCGTCTTAGAAGGTTATAGGAATTTACCGTATTTTATAAAGGTGATGAAGGCACTTGATTTATTACATTCCACAGATATAGGATGTTGTGACAGATCAACACCTTTAGTAGTAAAAATAAAGTGAGGAATTGAAAACGAATGGTTAAAAAATGTGAGTCAAAATATGAAGATTAGAGTAAGTGGTAAGGCAAAGCTAAATAAAGGACATTGTAAAACAGTGCTCGCAATAACACACCTCTACAAGATGTAATCTTCATATGAAAATTGTTTGAGAAGAATTTTTCACGGTACTCATCAATGATAGCAGCTGCTATAAGAAAGGAAGCTTTGAGTTTTTCAACATGAAATCGTTAACGGCATGTCTGTGAAATGACCAGCTGCCCGTTCTTGGAGTTATGAAAAGAAGAATCATTTTATAAGGATGTATATTGTAACTCATTATAGCACTTAAAGGGAGAAATAAATGATTGCGTAAAAATTATGGCACCATCCTGACTACACTGCGATTTAGGTGCATATGCAAATAGTGGCGTTGTCTAGTTTAGTAGCTAAATGGAGATAGATGAAATTGAATCTCAACCAACCAAAAGTTTGGTTTCCTAGAAAAACACGACAATAATAGAGGTATGTTTTTCCATAATCCCAATCAAGCAGCTGCCTAAAAAGAAAAAAGAAAAAAGAAAATATAGTTGGTCATGACCCACAAAAGAAAACGTGTGTTGTTATATATATATATATATAGTAAAGGAAATTGTGTTTTGATGATAACAAAAAAATATATATTTTGTTAACGTTGGCATATGAGAAAGGATGAAAAGTTTATAGACAACTCTACAGTTGTATACGATGTAATCTAAGGCACAGCTGTTACAAGGGACATTTCAATACAAAAAGTGCGTAGTTCTTATAGAATTATTCAATCTTTCAGTCATATAGAGAACGATGCAAATGATATTAGAATGATAAACAAGTAGCATATACCAATGACAAAAGTATAGACAGAGAATATTACCTAGAAGAAAGGTCTCAAAAGAAGGTGTACATTAATAGCGCTGATGAATATGACGAAAGTATAAGTCCCATCTGATAGAAGATGACAATAATAGAGGTATGTTTTGTCTAGAAGTTGAGAAAAGATGCTGATAAACAGGTAAAGATAATTGCATGTTAATTCTTTTTAAACAAAGTATGCATATAAGACCGAAGTAAGCATTTATATAGATGGAAATACAATATGTGAAATAACATATATGACCTTGAGCTGTTGGTTTGGTTTACTATAATTGATGTAGAAAGATTTTAAAAGTGGTAAGTCAAATTTGAACATGGCTGAATATTTTAGCTCTTGAACACTGCCTACGTAGATGAGTGTACGCAGTTGATTCCTGGAAAGAAATAAGTCAGCTGAACACTGTTAATGAAAGTATTTATTATCATACAAGAGAAAAACAAATTTGACAAATTGAAGTATAACTTTTAATGAAACTTGTTATAAAAAAAGTTTTTTATTTTTTCCCTTTTAAAGATAATCTAAACAAAAATTAGATTTGTTAATTGGTGAATAAAGTGTTCTTGTTAAGTAGCCCGCCAAAAAGAAGCTCTTTTTAAGAGACCAACAGAAATGGAAAACTGGCCTTCACATTTAAAGAATGCATTAGTGAGGAAAAACCAGTGTGCAAAAGAATATCAACAACCAGAACCCACACAAACCAAGTTTTCAACAATGAATATTTATGAGGTTCTAAAAAAAATAAAATCCATTACACAATAGTATATAACTTATCCTGGAACTACAAGGAACAAAAATAAATTTGAATAAAAGATGCTAACGATACACGACAGTTAGTCAATGAAGAGACAATGCAGTGTGTCTGTGCGTGGTTTTTTTCTTTTTCTTTTTGTTTCCTTCTTTGTCTCTTTCCTTATTTTCTTTTTTTTTTTTTCCATTTTTTTTTTTTTGGGAAGGGGGAAAAAAATAATATTTGCTTAATAGGAAAGAATAGCCCAGATAGAACTTATATACAATATGAATAGGAAAAAATAGCGGAGATAGAGGTTATATACAATCTAAATCTTAAGACCATATAGCATAGGTCTAATCAAAGCAGCAAATAACCTGAGGCAAGGAATTTATGAACAGAAAGAGACTCAGTTCAACAAAACAAGAAGATACAATTAAGAGTTTTGGAATGTAGTTGCAATTGATGTTGCTTATGGTTATAAAACAAACCTTCTAAAAGGCTTGTGGTAATACACAAGCCCTCAACATCACCATACTACATAACAAAGCAATCAACTGCTACATCCCTTGGACTGTTTAACAATCATAATTGCCTCATATAACAGCCCACAAGTCAACAACAAAAACACACTTATTTTGCGGTTGCAGACCCTGTTGCTTGCACTAAGCAAATGGAAGTTCATAAAACATCTCATTTGTTAGACAAACCCTCAAAGTTGCCTTACCACAGAACAAGTTAGTCAATGAGTAGATAACATGGGCTATTTTCTTGCTCCTGTATTCCTTCTTTCTTTGTCTCTTTTTTCTTTTTTTCTTTTTTTTTTTAGTAATGAAGATAACATCATTTGGTTACACACCTGATGAACAATAAGTGAACCAAAGCAAACAGTATCGATGAAACAACCCTACAAAGCCTTTTCGACCCAAAAAAAAAAAAAAAAAAAAAAAACGGCACTATTTTGATAAGTGGGGAAGGCCCAACGCTGTTTCACGCGATAAGGGGATGCATTTTGGGCAGATCAAATAACATTAGAACATATACTTAGACTACATTAAATAAGATTAGAAAGTTAGATTAGATTAGATGCTAAGTAGTCAAAATTCTATTGCCAATCAAAATGTTTTAGATCTAGCTCTTACCACTTCTACATTTCCACATAGGATCATTATTAATTTATTATGATCTATGTCTTGTAATTACTCGATATATGAGAAACAAGGGTTTATATGTGTCGAAAGAGATTAAGCAGGTGCATAAGTTTATTAGAATCAGTTTATATTCTTATATAAAAATAATAATAATAAAAAATATCAAAAAAAATGAAGAAATGAAGAACTGTAGGTGTGATGTATTATCATGTAATGTAAAGATGAGATTTATTTGGATATCTATTAAGAGGTGTTGATTTTCTTTATTTACAACAAAAAATAATAATATAAAAAAAAAAAAAAAAAGAAAAGTGAGAGAGAGAGATAAGATAAAGATTCAACCCTAGAATGACCAACATTAGCAAATGCTTAGCAATTCAAATTTATTTGTTTAGAAACGTACAAGATGAGATAAAGATTGCAGCTAAAAGATGAGATTAAGAGGTGTTGATTTTCTTTATTCTTTTATTTCTATTTTAGTTTTTAGGGTAAATCCATAAATCAGCAGAAAACGGTTCAAAATCAAGCGATGTTCCCCATAACCATTTTAAAAAATACTTGATTTTGATCATTTGGGAGGGGATATTGCTAGATTTTGAACATCGTTGGGTTTTCTGCTTGCCTCAAACTCTTGGGTTTATCTACAATTTACAATTTACCCTTATTTTTATTAGAAAAATAAAGCTTTATTGATATGGTATAAATATCCATTCAAAACAAAGAAAGGAACACAGGACAACCCTCGACCAAAGGCAATAACAGCTCAGTACATACAACCACCACTCAAAAGCCAAGCATCCCAATTCCCAAGCCCTATAACGAACACATGCAACTAAAACAGACTAAAAAACTCCCTCAACAAAACCATAGAAGAAAAAAATAAGCCTCATAACAAAAAAACATCCAAAAAAAGAACCAATACAATCCAACCCTATCTAAGCCAAAAATAGCATAGCTTTACCCCATAGGATAGCTTTCTATTAATCATATTATCATAAATGGTATCAGTATGTAGTTGACAAATTATTCACTAATTTCACAAAAAGGTGACTAGTTTTGTCACGAAGTTAGAGACTTGAAAGTCATTACAATAATTTATTGAATAAATTAGTTATCCTTTAAAGTGTTCTAGCATTATAACGTAATTATTATCAAATTATTTTTCAAGTTATTTTAAATCTTTGTCATCCTAATTGACTATGAGACCCTTTTTAGATCTTTACCAAATAAGTAGGATGTTGCCACTTATTGATCCCCAAGTCTCAGGTATATCTTTGGTTATTCCTTTATCTTAGCGATGAGTTCAAAGATCAAACTCTACTTCTACCATCACCAACCTTCATCTCTTTCCTATTTACCGAAAAATCACCAACTACACAATGCAAACTCAAACAAAAACATGAGAAAAAGGATATACTTACATATTTATATAAATATCGAACAAAAAAATTTTAATAACTAACAAACCCATATTATATTCCAAAAAGGAGGAAAAAGATTGAGACTAACAACCACAAATTATACTCCATCCCAAAAAGGAGGAAAAGGATCAAGAATATGCACTTGTGTCTAAGTCCAAAAACAAAAGAAAATGAACTTCACAATCAAGCTGCACTTAATTTCTCAATGACAATTCCCATATTACATTCTTCCACACCCAAATATCAAACTAGCTAAATATGCAAACTTGAACAGAAAAACAAGAGAAACAAGAAGAATATATATATAAAATTTACATCCACAATTAATAATCCACAAACTCATGTAACACTCCAACCAGAAACCACAATGAACTTCATAATTACACTATACTTTAATACTTCACCATCATAATCTAAATATTTCACCATAATCAACCCAACTAATGACACAAACACAAAGAAATAACGATTGGAAGTTTATACATACATGTATATAATTGGGAACAAAAACCTAATAGTTAGATCGATCTAATAGTTAACAAATCATACTTCAACCTAGAAAGGGGAAAGAAAAATTAAGCACACACCCACTTCAATTATGTCCAAAAGCCAAACCTTTTTTAGCTAAAAAATCAAACTTTAGTTTCTACTATGTTCATCCTCACCTTAATTTCTTCCATACAAAATTTCAAACCACTCAAAAAATCCAAACTCAAAAACACAAAATACAAGATACCTTTACATACAAACACAAGTAAATCAAAATACAAAAAGGAAGGGAAAAAAATACGAAAACAGTATACAAATACCAACGCAACAAAGAAAAAAGGAAAATCATGGAAAACTAAGCACATCATATAAACACATACCCCCTTTCAAACGAACGTGCAATATAATAATAAACCCTAAAATAGCCCAAATCCAAAAGAAGAAACCAGAACACGAAGAACCTAATCTAGCAACATAAACAAATCTGAAGAAATTGTACCTCTGAAGTGATCGAAGAAGAAACACAAAGATGGATGAAAAAATGAAAAACCAAAAGCCAAGAACAAGAACAAACCAGCGTTGTCCTCAGGCGTCAAATCCAAAGCTTTTACCAAATAGAAGCAACAATAGAAGCGTTTTCTAAGACAAGGTCTGAGGACTATCCTCATCAGAACCGTTGATGCCTCCAGCAAGTACAAACACGTCAACACTGGATGAGATCACCACCTGTAGCACCTACAATGGAGGGATATGGAGCAACGAGCAACATGGACGAAGAGACCCAAAACCTACCGCCTATGGAACGGGGTACGAAGAAGCAATGATAGCTTTACATCTCCCCGCTCAAATTTTTTTCCTTTTATATCTAATAAAAAGCTGGAGAAACGACGCCGTTTAGTAATAAAACAGTACAAAACAGCGTCATTTAGCAAAGAAAAGAACCTTCCAGAAGCTCTTCGGCTAGAAAAACAACGTCATTTTGATAAGTGGGGGATGCCCAACGCCGTTTCACATGATAAGGGGACGCATTTTGGGCAGACGAACAGTAAGTGAACCAAAACGTGAACAGTGCCAGGCGTCATCCTCTCTTTTAGTATATCCATTAGACTAGGAGGATGATGCGCTACACGCGTGCTTATAGTTATTTGCCAGTATATGATTTGTGTTATTAAGTTAAGTGAACTCTTTTTTTCATTAAAAAAACAATTATTTATACTGGCAAAAAATAATATTATTACTCATGGATAAAAAGGTTTACAAGAGCAATAAACCCTATTCTAACATAGATGAAAAAACCGTACCTAATCTCTTGAAAACAAAAAGCACAAGATTCCACTCTCAGCATGGTACTGCAAAACCATACGCAATCTCACAACAGGCCTACCTAACAATCTCATCAATTAGGAGCACAAGTGATCCCAAAAATACATTTCAAATTCTTCACTTGGGAGAATAAGTCTCTTTGATTAAGTTTGATGCTGAGGGCATTTAAAGTAAGCAGCGAGACTTAAGATGAATAGGCAAGATATAAATGCAGGGAATGCAGAGATTATGGCAGTTCATCATAACCTAAAAAGTGAAAAAGTTCCAAGTGTTAAATCTTTGAATAAGCAAACAATAACCTCATAGGAATGTGTACTTGCCCAAAGATTGCATTTGCATGCTACACACTCCCAATAGCAGGTTAGACCAAAGCATCAAAATGATCTAAAAATATATAGCAGTACATGCTTCCCAATCAAAGTAGAACGATATATGAGACATACAAAGGAAGGGAACATTAAGTTTGTAGCCTGACCACTGATATTCATAATGCACATGCACATGTATTGGTCCTATAGATTTTTTTTACCCACCTTTATAATTAGTTTTTTACCCCTTCCTTTTTATAAATTTCCCCATTTTGTATTGATTCAAATTTTGTAATCATCCCACCTTTTCTTTTCTTTATCACTTATCTTTCATTACCCTGTTGTAAATAATATATATAGATGAGCTGAATCAAAATTTTGGTCCACCACCACTCACTACTCACCATTTTTCTAGTATCTCTACCACCACTTACTTCTTCTCCATCAACTGTTTGTTTTTTGACACTTCCAAAGCAATTATGGACAGCAGAAGACAAGAAATGTAGATACATAAACATTTTGTCAGATATTAAAATGAAAGCCCACATTATGTAGTGAGGGAAGCAAAAAAAGAAAATCCCTTTCCGTCAACTGATATGCCTGCAAACATAAGGTACCTAAGAAGATTGGAAATAAAATCGTTATTTATAGAAACATATATATAGCAATATATGCATGATTCACATTGGTCTTTGTAGCAAATATATATATCTATATCTATACTACCTATAAAAGGCTGAATCTCTAAAAAACTTTTGAACGACCAATATGGGTTATTTAAATAAATAAGAAAAATACATATCTACCCTTCCTTTAATTGAAACACATAGAAAACATTCTTATCAATTGGTAACAAATGAAAGTAGATTTTAACTCAAACTCTTAACAAAATGAAGTTAAATTCTTACTCATTCTCAAAAAAAAAATATGTACTTTTGAATTTTAAACTTTATCTTTTATGAAAAAAATTTAAAATCTTTATGTATTTATTATTTTGTATAACTAATATTATTTAAAAATATTCACGTGCAACGCACGTGTGCTATATCTTATATATATATATATGTATGCACAATTCACAGCAAAAATTTCTTAGTTTGCAAACCAAAGCCAACATTTATAAAGACGAAAAATCGCAACAAAATCACAACATTCACACACAAATCTAGCCACACAAAGATTTCGTTTCATGGCTTTATTTCTTGAGCATTCAAAGAAATTTTTTTAATTTTTATTTTTTTAAAAATGGAATAAATTGAATTCCTAGCCAAAAGGGACTAACCAGACCAACTAATGAGAGTAGACAAGACTAAAGACTCCGAACGAAGGAACCTCAAACTCAAGTAGAAAAACATGGGTATAAAAATAAATAAATAAATAAAAAGGACCCGCAGAGATGGAGATGCTCTGTCAAGGGAACCTAATTTAATATCTTATCCCTTCCTCCCCTACTCTCTCTCTATGTGTAAATATATCTTATGGCATTGGTAAAATTGTTTCTATGAAGCCTTTTTTTTTTTTTTTTTTTTTTTTTGGTATATGAAAAATCAATTTCCCCTCAAATTAGTTCTTTCTATCAAATCGATCTTTCCAAATAACGACCAATATTTCTAAAGGAAAACTAGATTCCCATAAACGATTACATTTTACAATATATCCTAACTTTGTAATAGCATCAGCAGCTTTATTTGCTTCTCTATACACATGGTTAAACTAAATATCCATATTATTCTCATTAATAGTCTTTCTACAATCACTTATTATACTGTAAATTGTCCAAAGGCAATTATCCAAATGATGTAAACTATTAAAAACCAATTTAGAATCACCTTCAATAATCACCTTGTTACAGTTTTTTTGCTTTGCTAACAACAAACCATTTCTTAATGCAATAGCTTTCATTCTATGAATAGAAAAATTCTCCTCAAAGTAATTACAATGCATAGCTATTGGCTTACCAAATTGATCACGAATTATTGATCCCGTAATCCCATTCTTTTTTTTTTAAGGGAATTTTGATCATAGTCCCTATGTATAAGAGTCATTTTACAATAGACCCTAAATAAGAATTAGTTTTGTAAAAACCCCTTTTAACCCATACAGACTAAAAAGCCCCTGATTTTAAACTTGCTTGTTATTTACCATTGTGCCACTTTACTATTGCTACCCAAAAATTAGAGATTTGAACCCCATTTTACTTGAAAATCAGGGATTTGAACCCCATTTTTTCCAGCGATTTTATGGAAAGAAAATCCTAGCCTATTTACACCTTCTAAACAGCACAAAAACAGCACAGTATCATCATACTCTTGGTAGAACAAAAAATGCTGACAAATACATACGAAAACAAAATTTTAGTTCCACAGTTACATCATGTTGTTTTATATTAAAAGAAAACAACTACAATTAAACTGTTACAAAAATAGTGTTCAATAGTATCAATATATTGTTGAAATATAAATTCCAACAATTGATGACAGTATCATCACACTTTTTGAAACAAAAAATACTAATTCCAAAGTATATATACTGCTCAATAATGTTAGTTGTAGAGTAAAAACATACTATTTTATATATATATATATATATATTATTAAAAAAAAAAAAAAAAAAAAACACAACTACATTCGCACTATTACAAATATAGTGTGCAACAGTATCATCATACTATTGGAATAAGAAAAAGGGTCAATAAGCTTTCCCAAACAAAGACACACACACACAAACACATAAAAAACAAAAAAAAACAAAAAAAATTCTGAAGCAAATCTGGAGTATGGAGAAGAACACATCTCTAGTGGGACAATGGTTGGAGAATGTCCAGTCGCTGTTGAAGAAGGAGGTTTGATTTTTAGATCCAGTACTACTGCTGAATGCCTCTCCTCCCATTCTTCTTTTTCTTCTACATCTCCATACCAGCGCATCGAATTGCCTTGCCTTCCCTCCCATTCTTCTTCGATCTTCTTCTACAGCCGCGTGAGCATCGCCATCGAAAAAACTCCTACATGCTCCCAAAGGAAGAAAGAAGCTCGACAAGAGGGAGAAGGTATACCTGAGGAAAGGGGAAGGAGAAGGAGAAGGAAAAGGAGATGGGGGAGGAGAAACATTGTAGATGAAAACCAAAAAAGGGGAAAAAAAAAAGGAGATAATGATGGGAAGGAAAGTTAGATCGTGCAAAGAGCATAAATCATAGAGGTACTATTGGAATTTAAAAAAAAAAAAAAACAGATTTCCTTATGGTAAAAAAAATCTTTAAAAAAAGGGGTTATAGAGTTAAAGACTCTTATGGTGGGGTTTTGGTTAAAAGCAATCCCCTAATAGGAGTAATTGCTAATTTCCCTTTTTTTTTTAAAAGATCCATCAAAATTTAATTTAAACCACTCGTCATCAAGAGGAATCCATCTAATAAACTTTGAACTCTTTTTAAACTTCTTGTTTTCACTATTTATGAAGTTATTAAAATTAATGTCATTTCTTGATAAGTTAATCACGTAGTCTAAAAAAAGATTAGTAGCTTTCTCTATAATTAAGAATTTATTAAAAGTCTCATTCTTAAAAATAACATTATTTCGAGCACACCAAATTTGCCAAAGCAAATAAGCAATTTTATCCATCTCATAATCTGAATTATTGCTTTTTCTAGAAGAGAATTTGTTTAAATTCAAAATCCAATTAATCAAATCATTATCATTATCTGTAGGTACAGGACAAGAATTACTAACCAAATTCTACACTTCTTTAACCCCAGTACAGGTGTGATAACATGTGATTAATATCTTCAATTTTTGAATTACAAATAGGACAAGAACTATCCACATTTACTCCTCTATTAGCAAGAAATTTTCTACTTAGAAGTTTACCATGAATTAACAACCATATAAAATTCTTGATCTTAAGAGTACTACGTAGCTTCCAAATCTTAAAATTTTTCTTATTGCATAATTTTTTCACTTTCTTTTTACATCTCAACTCCCTATGAAGCCACATAGTTGTTTTAACTGAAAAACGCCCATTGGATACTAGACCCCACCAGATCTTATCAGGAATATCCATAGTTGGGATAGGGAAATTCAATATTTTTCTTGCTAATGTCTCCCCTACAAGGGATATAATACAATCTTGATTCCATGTCTCATCTAAACAAATAGTATAAACTACTTTCAAATCCCAATTAATATTATTAAGATACTGTCTAGGAGCAAGTTCAAAAATAGCTTTATTAGATAGCCATTTATCCACCCAAAAATAAATATCCTTCCCATTTCCTAGAGTCCATCTAATACCATGACTAATGAGGTCATGCCCTTTAAGTATATTTCTCTACGCTCGTGAATCTTTATTTTTTAGAAGGACTAGAAAGAAATTTTCCTCATTTAAATATTTTGATCGTATCAATTTGACCCAAAAATTATCTCTATCATATAGTATACACCAAATGAGTTTACCCATACAAGCAAAGTTGATGTCTCTGAGAAGCCTTTATTTGAACATTTGGAGGGCTTTAGAGTCTAGACATCTAAGAAGAAATTTTAAGCTAAATAAATTTGACAAAAAGGGAACTTGTGCCAAATAACTCTTCCAACTCTCGCATCCTCTCAATGCCTTCTCAAGGGAAGAACACCTTTGCACGAGACATTTGCGGGGTAATGGTAAATTTTAATGCAATGTGCTACATAGAAAATCAACCTATAATCTCTTAATAGACCCAAAAAAAAAAAATTATTCATGTACGGACTTTCTTAATAACTTCAAATAATGAAATTCTAATGGTAATACATAGTTGTAGCTTCTAAGGGGTAGAATATTGACATATTAATATTATAATAATACATATATATATATATGGTTATAGCTAGGAAGGGACTTAGGGGTAGTTAGGGTGGAGTTGGTTTCAATAACGTCATGGATGGGAATAAATGAATACTAAAGATGGTTAATAAAAAGGGAGAAAATAATGAGGATACAAACAAGAATAAAAGAAGATAAAAATTAGTAAATGGCTTTGCACGAGACATTAGGGGACTAAAGCACCGCGTGTTACATGTGTTAACAATTAATAACCAATCAAATCAAAACATTAGGTACTAATAAGTACAAGTCAGCTGAAGGTTTGGAATGAGAATGTGTTTGGTAGGGTGGAGTTTGACTTCAAGATGGTATTGATATAAAGTAAACACATGCAACAAAGCTAAAATCATTTTTATAACACAAGTAATACAAACAAAATCACTTAATGATTAGCAGCATAAAAACCTAGTTAGGCATACCTTTTCTTCTTACCTACACCACCCATTCCCAAGATCCAACCATTGATAAACCTACAAGCACAAACAAAAATCCATATTAGAATTTCCAAGTAAACTAAAGAATTCAAACAATCCTTTCTTTATGATTGTTATCATTACTGCATGTAAAGCTCAAACTTTGCAATACTAATACAAAAAAATCTAAAATATTTAGTAAATATTCAAATTTTCCCATAATACTTTCAATGTTCTTTTCTTTCTCTCTCTCTCTCTCTCCTTCTTTCTTTTTTATTTTTTTATTTTTTTATTTATTTTAAGGAGGTGGTTGCTGTTGTGTGGGGGGTTGCTCAAATCAGCTAATTTTAAAGCTTATTTTTGGCTAAAGAGGAGAACTACCCTTTTAAAGTAACTTTGGAAAAAAATATATACATCCTTAACTAGGCCAACATTTTGTAGAATTCATATTGGGTTTTACTTCTTATTCCATAGTTTGTCTATTCACTTTCTTTATTTCCTTTATTTTTTTAATCAAGTTTCATCTCTTTTTCCATTGATTTTTTAGGAAACCTTCTCTTTTCACAAGTCATGAATAACTGAACACTTTCAACCAACAAAACCAACTTGAATAGTTATCATTCATGACAATGCATGCTATTGAATGAAAAAAAATATATATAATTTTTTATCTATCATGATAATATATTTGATTTCATTCTTTAACAAGCGAAACAAAAATTCAATACCAAATTTATTAAATTATTCTTTCTTTCAAAAATATAAATAAATAAATAAATAAAAATGTGTATTACTAAACCGAGTTAACTCAACGTTTTAAGAATATATAAAAGAATGTGTGATTTATGGGGCTAACTAGGGTCCAGTTGACTCGGTGACAACATAAATAAACCAAAAAAAAAAAAAAAAATGGTGCAGTATGAATCAGCATCAGCCATGTGAACTTGGCCAATCACAAATTCAAATTTGGGGGCAAAGACAGAAAGCTGTTAGTAGTAGTAGTGAGTGAGTGAGTCCAATGGCAATCGAAGCTAGGAATTTCAATTAGGTGAAGTGAACTTTCTTTGGTTGTTAGTACTTTATCCTAATTCAAAAAATCAAGGAATTTTTTTATTCAAAAATTTTATTTTATCTTGTTATTTTGAGGTAAAAAAAAAAATACAAAAATTCATAATTTATTCATAGAGGATAAATCTTATTTCACTTGAATACATTTACAATTATCCTTGATGAGGCCTTATCTTTTGAAAGAACATATACTAGCTTCATTATTAGCACTATCAAATTCCTCTGTTTTGAAAGATTTTTTTTTTCTTGTGTGGTTTTTGTTCTGTTTTGGTTTGGATTGCATCATATGAATAGAAGAAGTCACTCCAGCCAAAAAAAATATTTAGAAGCTAAAGATGATGACAACATCAGTAAGGACTAAGGGTAAATCTTTCAATCTCCCTTTTTTAAAAAAAAAATAAAATTTATTCTTTTCTTCATCTTAGAGAGCAAAAGCAGCTTCGTTTTATTATTTTTATACATAAATTTACTAAAGTTAAAAGTGAGTAGAGGATAGGATAAAGATTTTAAAATAAAAAAATTCAAATTTCTAGGAGTGTATATAGCTTCGCCTTGGGGACTGTTACCTTGAGTTTTGGAGGGACGAATCTAATGTCTAAATCGTGAATTTGCAATGGTCGAACCATTTGCAGTGGTGCTGCTTGAGGTGGTTCAGTATTTCTGTATCTGGTTGAGATGTTGGTGACCGCAAGATGGTGGTGGTCGTGGATGAGTTTGTTTGATGTTGGTGTGTTACTTAACCAAAAAATATCTCTATCTGCTATCTATCTTCAATATTCTATACTAATATAGAAAGCATTCAAAATTTTGGTTTGAATGTATAAGGTTGAGCACTAGCTCGTCGTTTTAAAGAAGGTAGAGGTTAATGGGGTAAGAAAAGTCTTTTAAATAAGGACTCCTAAATAAACTCAGACTTAACCACCCCCTATCCTCTTCTTCCCGAGCATTATTTCTCCCACTTTTCTCTCCCTCTATCATAACTACTCTCTTATTTTTTCTTTCTCCTTAAACATTTAATAAATAAACTCTGATTTAACCACCCACTCTCCTCTTCTTCTGGAACATTACTTTTCCCACTTTTCTCTCCCTCTATCATAACTACTCTCCTATTCTCTCTCTCTCTCCTTAATTAACCACTTAATAAATTTACTCTTACTTAACCACCCACTATCCTCTTCTTCCCGAACATTAGTTCTCCCACTTTTCTCTCCCTCTATCATAACTACTATCCTATTCTCTCTCTCTTTAACCACTTAATATTAGTTTTTGTTTTGAATTCAAATTTTTGTATTTATTTTTAGGGAGATCTTTGTAACATGTTTTTTTTTTTTTTGTTTATTTGTTTTTTTGGGCATACGCAATGTGTGTGCTCTAGAGTCTAATTAAAACCTATACTAATATAAAAAAAACGTTTGGAATTTTGGTTGGATGTTTAGGGTAGAGTACCAAAAAATGGTTATCATTTTTAAAGAAGGTAGAGATTAATGGGGTTAGAAAGCTCTTTTAAGTAAGGACTCCTAAATAAACTCTTACTTAACCATCATCGCTATCCTCTTCTTCCCAAATATTATTACTCCACGTTCCTCTCCCTCTATCATAACTACTCTCCTATTCTCTCTCTCTGCTTAACTACTTAATAAATAATACTTAACCACCCATTATCCTCTTCTTCCTGAAGGTTACTTCTCCCACTTTTCTCTCCCCCTATCATAACTACTCTCCTATTCTCTCTCTTAAATCACTTAATATTAGTTTTTGTTTTTATTTTGAATTCAAATTATTTATTTATTTTTTTTGGAGATCTTTGTAACATGTTTCTTTTTTTCATTTTTTTTGGGCATACGCAACGGGTGTAACATGCAGTAGGACATGTTTGCTTTCCCAAACATCCTAGTGATTGGCTGATAATTACACTTGAAAGTGGGCTGGGTAGTTTAGCCCATCGAGTTTCTAACAGCAAGGCTCCATTTGGTTGTCATGAAAGTTGTGTGGGAAAGTGTTATCCAAGAAAAAGAAAGTAAAGGAAAGGAAAAGAAAGAATGTGGTTATTTGACAGGAAAATTTTGTAGGAAAATATTAATCTCACCGTTTATTTTACAGGAAAATTGTGGGAAAGTCTATTTTTTTAGCCATCCAATAAAATATATTTATTAACAAAAATTAAGAAATTACTAGATAATGTCTTCTCATTTTTATTTTTTTTTCTTTTCTTTTTTTGCCTCGTGGGTATGGGGTTAATCAGCCCACATGGATTGTGAGGTCTTGCATAGACATGAGATTTACCAATAATAGGTTCCTCATATTTAATATATATAGGGGAAGGATCAACTTACATCTAATGAAAACTTTTTATTCTGACAGTACCCCTCAATATCTTTTTATTGGAATTATATTTCAACAAACCCATCGTTAGATTAGATAATCCCTCCATGCACATTATGCATGTCAAATATCAAGTTCATCAAATATTAAGCAATATCTTTTTATAGGAATCATATTTCACCATACCTGTTGTTAGATTAGATTATCACCTCATGCACGTTATGCATGTCAAATATCAAGTCCATTGGATATCACGAAGCTTTTGATTTGTAAACTTAATTTCTATTATAAATAAAACTATGATTTTGGGCACTTCATGGTTGACATAGATCATAATCTCCGGTAAATTTGAAATTTAACATACTCGACCTGCAAGAGTAGATTATGTAATCCAACGGTTGGATTGACGAAATATTATTTTACAAAAAGATATTGAATGATGTAAGGTTAAAAAGTCTTACACTAAGTGTAAACTGGTTTCTCCCAATATCTCTCTCTCTCTCTCGATATGTGTGAACCCACAAAAAGTGGCCCACAAGGGATTTGGCGAAAAGGATTTTATGGATGGGTTAAAGACAACAAACGAAAAGGAGTCGCCACCTCATTTTTTAGGGAAAAGAGGAAAACCACAAAAATGTTTTATTTTCCAAAACCACATGACCCCATTAAAGGAAAAGCAAAGTCTTTGAAACCAGAAAATTGGATCCGGGGGCTAAGTTATGACATGGGAAGGTTCTTTGATTGGGCACCCACATTGCCCGAGTTGGTCTCTTAATTTGATTAGGCTAACTTAATATCTTTTCCACTCAAATATCATCATATATCATCACAAGGCAGCATGCATATCATATATTTCATCCAATCATCTCATGCACAATCACTCAAATAAAACAAAACAAAAAAAAAAGAAAAGAGAAGAAAAGAAAAAGCCTAAGATACTTGGATCCTAGAACGGACTTGAGCCTCACGAAGAGCGCCTACGTACCATGCAGCGAAATACATGGATCAAAGTCCACGTAGTTCGAAAAGAATAGGGTTACAACCTAATACAAACCTATGGTAAATACCCTAGGTTTCCTCATTTGAAAAGGTATCGAATAATCCAAAATTGAAAACTTCCACAAGAGGAAAACTTTGATAAAAACCAGAATTTATTATTGAAGGAAACCTTTGATAATTACCATAAACTTGTATTAAGAAGTAACCCTAGGAGGGAGAAGAGAAAAGAAAGAAAAAGAAAGGTGAATTGGGGCACCTTCAAACCCTACTTACCTGAGCGCACAAGCTCCTAGCATTAGCCATTTCAGACCATAGCAGCCCTATTTGCAATAGGACAAGCATTGTACCTGTTTGCACCCTTACAAGTGCACACAATCATGCAAAGAAAGCAATATGCAAATCTGGACAGAACCTTGACTAGGCCTAAAATTACCCATTAATCATGCAAACAACAAGAATATGAATAACTAAAGACTCTAACTTAATCCTACATGCAATGACTCGACTAACATGCATAAAAACCAAGAAATCCACTAATATGAATGCAAACCTAGCATGATTCAACTATATGCAACATATATAGAATGACTATGATGAGAAATAACCCAAAAAACTAAGCTAAGTATGCTGTATGAAACTTATGTGATTTCAGGGTTATCGAAACCCTAATCTCACAACTATGCATAAAAACCTACTAAATGACTCTAAGACATGCTCAAATTATCATGAATATCATTCATATCATATATATTAACTAACAGGAGCATCAATTCATGATAATAATCACAGCAACCTAAACATGTGAACTATGCATGATTTAAGAGGATAGAACGAATAAGGCTATCAAATCCTTAGTAAACCAGGGATTATAAAGCATATAAAGCCATAAACTATCCTAAAATCATTCATATAACATCACATAAACATTGAATTCCATCCATAAGAAGAACAATTGCATGCACCATAACTATCTTAAAAGAAGAAGAAGAAAGAGAAGAAGGAGAAGCAGAAATTCATGTTCAGCATTGAAGAGACATGCTTACCTCTTGTAGACTCTTCCTTGTCTTCAATCCTCTTGTTTCCTTGCTTGCTTGGGGTTGAAGAGCCTCCTCTTGAAGTCCTTCTAGCTCTCCAAACTCGTAGCTCCCTCTCTCTCTAAGTGTAAAGTGCAATTAACCTCCCCTATGTGCTGAATATCATGTCCTTTATATAGAGAACTGACCCCCTAAACCAATGGCTAGGATTAATTCATTAAATAATGATCCTAGGGCTATTAGAGACTCTCTTAGTGCTCAAACAACTCAAACCTACACACTCCTAAGCTCAGACAAGTTGTTTTGGCGGAGGATACCGTCAAAAGAGGGATAGAAGAGTCAGAGTTTGACTTGAAAAAGGAGTCTCTCGGGTGACCATCTAGGCCTGGACGGTTAGCCGTCTGGGCTTGGACGGCTGACCGTCCAGCCCCGGACGGTTACCCGAGGGTCTCCTATATTTGCTCCGCTTTTGACTCCCACTTGCTGTAGAAGTCCTAAAATCTTCAAATTAAGTCCGATTTTGACGAAATAAAAGCCAAAACGACCGTGTTTCGAAGGGGAACACATTTTTAGGCATTTTAGGACAAAAATCCTCAACCATGGGTGCATGGTTAGGTTTTACGAAGGTGGTTAACCATGGTGCTTCACCGTCGCTAAGCTGGGTTTGTACACAAGGTCGAACCGAATGCTTTCCCAATCGAAAATTGATCTTTCTAAACATGTTTAGGACATAAATAAAGCCCAATTGAAGTTAATTGAGAGAAAATTGATTGGGTCTTATGAGTCAATTTGAGCAAACCAAGAAAGGGTCTTTTAGCCAACCCGAACCATTACGAGCTGAATTGATCTTAAACCATTAATTCATGAAATTGAACCTATATATGGACTCTATATAACCATATGAACTTGATGGGATGACTCGGGATCCATTCCAAAGTCAAATGGAAAATATACGGCTTAAAAGATGATTATGCCCTTAAAGTCGCAAAAGTTCTTATTGACCATCGAAATGAACTCCAAATCACTTCAAAATTCATACACATGATATTCAATACCATAGAAACTCAATGGAAAAGACTAGACTCAAAAAGGACTCAAAATCCTACATGAAATGATATGTCCTCGCTAAGGTGACAAAAATGGGGTGTGACAGAAGCCCCTCATTGGTGAACAAGTTTCACTTGCGAGCCAATGATCAAAGAACAACCCATTTTTGTTTGATGGATTAATCTCATTAATACCAACAAACTCAAATGGAACCAAAAGGATAGACTTCGTCATATCCAAGCATGCAATGATTTCATCGAAGCAATGAATTGAATGCATTTCTATGCATGCCAACTTCGTTGGTGCGCTCATGCAAATGCCTTTACCATGCACTAATTGCATTAGTGATATAACAACACATTTTGTATGATGGATTAATCTCATTAATACCAACAAACTCAAATGGAACCATAATAATAGACTTCGTCATATCCAAGCATGCGACGATTTCATCGAAGCAAAGAATTGAATGCATTTCTATGCATGCCAACATTCGTTGGTGCACTCATGCAAATGCCTTTACCATGCACTAATTGCATTAGTGATATCCACATGGTCTTCTCATGACACAAAGCTAGTTGCACTAGTGCATCACAAGGTACCCTACCAATTTCATTGGCATTCTCAAAACGAGTTATTTCATAACTCATAAATCATCATTTTATGTGAATTATTGGTGAATTGAATGTCCATCAATTCAAAACCAAGGGCATTTTATGCCAGTCTCACTAGGGATAACAAATGTGGTGAGTTATTTCATAACTCATGACTTATCAAATTATGATTTCATGCCACTTTCAGTGGAAACAACAAAGATATGGAGTTATTTCATAACTCTTGAATCATCATTTCATGTGAAATTGTGATTTCATGCCAATTTATGTGGAAGTAACAAAGACAGGGAGTTATTTCATAACTCATGAATCGTCATTTCATGTGGAATTGTGCCACTTTCTGTGGAAGTAACAAAGATGGGGAGTTATTGCATAACTCATGGATCGTCATTTTATGTGAAATTGTGCCACTTTCTGTGGAAATAACAAAGACGGGGAGTTATTGCATAACTCATGGATCGTCATTTCATGGGAAATTGTGCCACTTTCTGTGGAAGTAACAAAGATGGGGAGTTATTGCATAACTCATGAATCGTTTCATGCCACTTTCTGTGGAAGTAACAAAGATGGGGAGTTATTGCATAACTCCTGAATCGTCATTTTATGTGAAGCTGTCTTTATCACATGATATGAGACCCAATTGCAAGTCAATTGGTTCAAAATCAAGCTCATTTCTTATCATTTCATGTGAAACTATCCTTATCACATGGAATGACAATGTACTGGGAGTCATTCGACTCCTAATCAAGTTCATTTTATGTGAAATTGTCTTTATCACATGAAATGATAATGTATTGAGAGTCCTTCAACTCAACATCAAGTTCATTACTTATCATTTCATGTGAAATTATCTTTAACACATGAAATGACATTGAATTGAGAGTTAATTGATTGAAAATCAAGCTTATTTCATGTCATTTCATGTGAAATTATCTTTATCACATGATACAACATTGATTTTGAAAGTCAATTGATTGAAAAACAAAGTGCATTTCATGCCTTCTTCACAAAGATAGCAAGTTACTTCGTAACTAGCATAGCTTATGAATCATCATTTCATGTGAAGTTATCTTTATCACACGATTAGCAAGTCATTTCATGTAAAATTATCCTTATCACATGATATGATATCACTATCATCTCCTAGAGAATTGAATTCCAAGACTTGAAAGTCAATCGATTCAACACTAAGCTCATTTCATGAGAAAGCCATTTATCATGGCCATTGCAACTCCTCGTTATGCGGGCAAATACAATCACCCAAGATTCAAAAATTTCATTGAAACTTGATAAACTTGAGGGATATATTCATCCCATAACTCAAGGATTGCACAAAAAGTCAATTTGGAGAAGTTTAGAGGTCGCAAGCGCGCGAAACGGGGCAAACGGGCAAAGCGGGCTAGGGTGACCATCTGCCCTTAGATGGTCAACCGTCCAGGGCAAGACGGCTGACCATCCAGGGTGGGACGGTTACCCGAGCCCTCTATTGAAAAAATTCTGGGTTTTTAAACCCATGTCTTGCACACTCATCCTCACATTCTCCCATTCGAAAATTAGAGAGTTTCTCTCTCTAAACTCACATCCTATCTTCTCCAACTCTCATTCTCTCATTCCTATTTCAAAAAAATTCAATCCAAACATCAAATGCACATCAAACAACAACAAATCAAGCCCATTTAGCAATCAAAACAACCAATTCACATCATCTTGTGAAATCAAACCAAATCAAACCCATTTTTCACAAACACAACTCCATCATCAAGGATGTCATCAAGCAAGGACTCAAGCACCAAGTATCCATTCTATGGGGTCAAAAGCACATACAAGGCACCACTCTATGATGCTCCACAAGCTAGGGTGTTGCTTGAACCCGAGAAGCATCTCTCATTCATCCATTCCCAACAAGAAGTAAGTTTACCCAACTTAACACTTTTCTTTTGAATCTTTCGATTCTTTTGATGAAATTGCATTCCCTTCTACCTCTTTTGAATACCCCTTGGGTTGTTGAGTGATATCCCTTGATTTGGCAAGGATTGAACACACAAATTCTTTTCATTTGAAAGCTTGAAAAATGGCACCCGCCAAGTGTTCGATAAAATTCCCAAGTGAAATAAAGATGTTCAATCTTCACCAAATCAATGTATATCAACAAGTAAACCCTCAAGTGAGTAATATGCTATGATTTAGCAAGGATTGATCATACAAAATTCTTTTGTTTCAAGGCTTGGGAGGTGTCACCCACCAAGTGTTCGATAAAATGCCCAAGTGATAAAAAAGTGTTCAATCCTTGCCAAATTAAGGCACGTGAACAAGTAAACTCATAAACATCCATTAGCAATTCATTTCATGAATAAAAACAAGCTTTTGACATCTTTTGGAAAACGATTTGAAACCAATTGCTAGTGTAAGCTTATTATTTCCATGTTCTCTCAACTAACTCTCAAGGTATTTTCAATGGCTATAGCCCAACTTTCAGGACATGCGCACTCGGTCCTCTGTCAAAGGACTCATTGAATGGTGGCGGAACATGGAAAACTTCCAACCCATCACCAAAGGCTATATCGAAAAGGCCGGTTTTGGCCCATTCCTAGATTCTCTATGGAATGACCAATGTGAAAGGCAAGCTTTGCTAGCCTTGTCTGAGCTATGGTGGGACACCACCAATACATTCCATTTTAGCTTCGGGGAGATGACACTAACCCCCAAGGACTTCACCATGATAACGAGCTTAAGCATTAAAGGCAAAAGCTTGGAATTCTATGAGGAGGCTCACACGGATGAGGATTATCTCTTAGCTTACCTTGGGATGGAAATCGAGGTCATCAAGAAAGCAGTGCGACGCACTTGGCTTTTCAACAAGTTTTCCAAACAAAGGGAGAGCGAGGGTGCAAGCCCCGATTGCATTACAAGGGCATTCCTTCTGTACATGATCTCATGCACATTCTTTGCCGGGACGGGCGACTTAGCCCCTTTGGGTCTTCTTGCAAGCATGGAGGATGTTGACAAGATCAGGAGGTTCAATTGGGGAGGGGCTGCTCTAGCCACCATGTATCGCACAATGTGTGACATGTCACGTGGTGTGACTAAGGACTTCGGCGGGATGCCCTTTGTTTGGGAGGTAATGCTACTTCCCTTTCATTTCTTTTTATTTTTTCTCTTATATTATCTTTTCTTTTTTACTCTTTTCTCAACTTTTGACAGGTTTGGTGCTATGAGTACCTCAACCTATGTCGCCCATCCCTTGCTGAGGAAACCATTGAATGGCCTACCCTCAAGAATTACTCTCCTAGTTATGTATCCATTCGGGCGGCGAATCGTCATGATTACGCCTTTGCTAGAGCTCACCTAGCAAGCCTCACTGCTGATATGGTGAAATTCTTTCCCTATTCTTTTCCTTTTCTTTTTACTCCCAATTTCTCATTTTGGATTTTTGAACAGATTAAATGGAATCCATGGAAGATATGGGTACCAATGCTACCCAAGCGATGCATTCCTAGCTTGATGTTGACGGGCAAGAGGGTGCTCTTAGAAGGCCCCGTGGGTAGGTACTGGTACCTAGGGGAGCGTGTCTTACAACAAGTCATGGGTGATGTGAATGCCGCCATGGCTCCAATGCCTCCACCACTTAACATGAGGCATGCTAACTTAATGGAGGGGGAGGAGTTGTGGGATGCCTTGAGAGGCTGGGATGCGGAGGAGTTCACTTCTCCTGACATTGCATATGACACTTTCTGTCTCCAATATTTGATGAGGCCCAGGGTGACAGGCCTTCCTCCTCAGGGGGTAAGTCTTTAACATTCTCCTAGCCTTTTCTTTTGGTAGAGACTCTATTTAATAGGTGAACACTTGCAGGGTCGACGAGCACGAGGGCATAGCTCAACAGTGGGCTCAGGAGTGGTTCCTGGCTCTGAGGAAGATGAGATGGAGGGGGATAGGTCACTACCCTTGCCTCAGCCGAATTGGTTCATTGATTTGTGCAGTGGGTCAGACTTTGTCAAGACCGCCATCACTCATCCTGCATTTGATGAATCCCCCAGGATCGACCCAAATCGAGAACAGGTGAGTTCTCTTTATGGGTATTTCTTTCTTTCTTTGAACATTACCTTCAATTTTATCCTTATTGATTATCCTAGGTGCCTGCGGCGTATGCCCAAGAGTTTATTGACTTGAGTGAGGGCTTGAGGCGTGACCTTGTGAGAATGAGCCTAGCCAAATCCATGGCGGAAGCTCGTTTGGATGTCATGGTAAGTGTTCAACCTATTCAAAGTTCCTATATGTGGTTTTCAACCAACCTTATTCTCATACTTAGCTTCTTTGCAATGGATTCTGTATATGCAGCCACCACCAGCAATGCGCCCTCCTAGAGCACCTCATGGGGGTCGTGATGGAGCTGGGCCGAGCCGCAAAAGAAGCTCTGGGAACCGCTGAGTTCATTTACTTTCTTGTTGGGCTTGTAGAAACAATGAGACAATGGCTATCTTTTTGCATTTCATGCTTATGTTTTGTAATTGCCACCTAAAACCCATTCTCTTATCCCTTGCTATGGATACTTGTTGTGCTTGTTTGAATCTATCATGATGATGTTATGATGCCTTTCTCATGAAAATTTGAGTCAATGTGAGTTCATAGGAGTGAAAATGGCCTAAAAAGGCCACCCGAATGCGAAAATAGGCAAAACCGGGTGAAACAAGGCAAAACAAAGCGGAGGCCTCGGGTGACCATCTGGCCCCGGACGGTTAGCCGTCTGGGCCTAGACGGCTGACCGTCCAGCCCCGAACGGTTACCCGAGGTCGACGCGCTTTTTCACGATTTTTCAGGAATTTTGCGATTTTGACGGTTCTACTCCCTTTAGGACTCGAATTTGTGACCCTTTTCCTATAAAAACACATGAGGGGAGTCTTTTAACTCACCTATTTTCATTGACAATAATTATGGAAGCCTTGGATGGGTTCTTAAGAGGGTTTTTGGCAGTCATGGCTGCCAAAGACAAAACTGAGTTTAAGCGCTTCGGCTTGGAACCATTGCTCTCCATAAGGCACATGAAGCTCGAGACGACCCTTCTCACCGCTGCTACATACTTCTGGGATCCTCAAATCCATGTCTTTCGATTTAATTATGAAGAATTATGCCCAACCATGGAGGAATTCTGTGCTTTATTTGGAGTTTCGCCCGTAGGGCCATTCATTCTTCCTACACCTCGCTCGGATTACCTTGCTTCCTTCTCGGATTTTCTTGGCATTCCTCAAAGGGACGCAACGATCTTCATCAAGGACCATATGGTGGACTTAATGAAGTTAGCAACCTCATTCTTGGCTCATGATAGCGAAGGTACTCTGACTTTTACCCCTCAAATTCAGCGTGCACTCGCTTTCTGTTTAATTGGTCGCTTTCTCATCTCCACCGGCACTCTTCAAGCCCCTGTTTAAATATGTGAGTTGATTACCCCTCTTCTCAAGCGACATAACATCATTCCTCTGGTACTAGCTGAAACCTTGAATGGTTTAGATAAAATTCATGGCAACCCCAAAGCGCCTTTAGAAGGTAGCCCCTTTTTACTGCAAATGTGGCTGCTCGAGCGCTTGAATTTTCTATCTCCCACCACTATCAATCCATACAAGCCCCAGCACTTCTGTCTGCGTCGAGTTGAACTCCCTGGGCCGTTCTCTTTAAGAGATTGGTTGGGTTATTTCCACACGCTGTCATGGCGGAACATCAAATGGTACGTCTTTACATGGGGGTGTAAAGAGCAGGTACTTTTTCAAACCTCGGGGTGTGCCTTTGTCAAACTCATAGGACTGAGGTCGACTTCCTTCTATTGGACTTCGAGAATTCTTCGCCAGATGGGCGCCATGCAAACCATACCGTCCTTAACAGGACCTTGTTGCTCTATGGAACCCGTCGGTCCTATCATAATCAAGTGGGCGAGGACTCGCTGGCCTACGACCTGAAATTGACTCGGATTGCCAACACTGAAGGACCTTTCGAGATGAGTAAAGAATACAAGCACTGGTTGAAGGATGACTTGGGCGAAAGAGAAGCCTCTCGCCGAGAAAGAATTTATGACCTTATCAAGGACACAAGACTTGGACTTTGCAGAGAAGACATTCTTGAAGCAGTGGAGGCATCTCACGACCATAACTTGCGAAAGAAAAGAAGACTTGATAGAGAGAGACAGAAGACAAACAAAATGACTTTGAAGAAACTCAAGAGGACTTAAAGATTCAAAGAATAGAATATCTATGGCATGTCGATAGTTCTTTTTACTTAACATCAATAAATTATTATGTCAAACAATTAGTTTCAAATGAATTGCCAATAATAATCTACTTTTGAGATTTTTCTGTGATTGCGCTGTTTGGACCGCACCCAATGTAACTTTATGGGCTGCCTACGTATCCCCGTTTTCTTTTCTCTTTTTCTTTTTTCCTTTTTTCTTTTTTTTCTTTTTTTTTTTTTTTTTTTTTTTTTTTTTTGGGGGGGGGAATCAGGTCCTACGTAGTTCTCATGCCTTAACTTTTGCCTAGGCCGCCTTTACAGGTTTTCAACCTAGCAGGCCTTATACATAATACTTCTTTAATTGATCCAAATTGGTGGGACGAGCGAACTCAATCCCATCCAAATCCATAAGTCGAACAGCCCCTGCTGGCAATATCTCCTTGATGACGTATGGTCCTCCCCAACTTGGTTTGAACTTTCCTCGTGGATCGAAAATTGGAGCTTGGATCTCTTTCAACACTAAATCCCCTTTCTTCAAGCCTCTGTCTTTGACATGTTTGTTGAATGCCCTTGCGACTCTTCTCTGGTACCCTTGCACATGGTAGAGAGCCCTCAATCGCCTTTCATCTAGCAATGCCAACTCATCATAACGACTTTTGATCCAGTCCACCTCTGCTAGCTGTCTTTCCACTGCAACCCTTAACGAAGGAACTTCCAATTCTACTGGCAGAACAGCCTCCATCCCATACACTAGCGCATACGGCGTAGCCCCTGTTGACGATCTGACTGACGTTCTGTACCCCCATAATGCCAATGGTAGTTTCTCATGCCAATCAGTGTACGTGTCAGCCGTTTTCTATAATATCTTCTTGATGTTCTTGTTGGCGGCTTCCACTGCGCCGTTAGTCTGTGGACGATACGGGGACGACAAGTAGTAAACGATCTTGTACTTCTGCAAGAGCTCTTTGGTCTCCTTCTGGAAATGCTGACCGTTATCTGAAATGACCTCATGCGGTACCCCATATCGGTAGATAATGTTGAGCTGTATGAACTGCGCCACCTTTTTAGCATTCAAAACTTTGAAGGAAGCTGCTTCCACCCATTTGGTAAAGTAATCGATGGCTACCAAAATGTATTCATGACCATTGGATGCCTTCGGCTTAATCTGTCTGATGATATCTATTCCGCACACTGCAAACGGCCATGGAGTTGACATGCTTGTTAAGGGCATAGAGGGCAAATGTTGTCCGTTGGCGAAGAGTTGACACTTATGGCACTTCTTGACGTGGGCATAGCAATCCCTTTCCATTGTAGACCAGTAATACCCTAGTCTCATGATCTTCTTAGCCAACATGTATCTATTCATATGCGGAGCTCCCACTCCTTCATGGATTTCTTCGATGAGTTTCCTGGCTTCTTCCTCCGTGACACACAGCAAGTGGATTCCGTCGTAAGACCTCCGATACAATTTTCCTCCGCATACCACATAATGGCTTGCCAATCTCCTCAGTGTTCGCCTATCCACACGAGATGCTTCTTCCGGATATTCTCTTTCCTCGATGAGCCTTCTTATGTCATAAAACCAAGGGTGGTTATCTGTTACCTCTCCTTCTCGAATGGAACAGCAATAAACGGGTTTCTCTCTGCATTCGATCACGAGCAGTTTCACGCTTCCTCCTTTTGGTATCTCCACCATTGAAGCTAGAGTCGCTAAGGCATCAGCGAACTGATTCTTGTTTCTCGACAAGTAATTGAACTCGATCTCCGCGAAATCTTTGGTCAGTGCTTCCAAATAGGCATGATAGGGCAACAGCTTCTCATCGTGAGTCTTCCACTCCCCTTTTATCTGACAGATGATCAATGCTGAATCTCCGAACACCTCTAGTTCTTTTATCCCCAATTCTAACGCAGCTTCCAATGCTAGGATGCAAGCCTCATACTCCGCTATGTTGTTGGTGGCTTCGAACCCCAATTTAACTGCTAAAGGCGTGAAAGCTTCCTCCAGCGAGACTAGTAGCACTCCTATGCCATAACCTCTTCTGTTTGCAGCTCCGTCAAAGAAGACTTTCCAAACCTTCTTCTTGATTTCCAGGATATCTTCGTCGGGGAACTCGTCATTGAATTGGGTTGATGATGACACAGGGCAGCTTGCCAAATGGTCTGCAATGACACTTCCTTTGACGGACTTCTGCGCCAGGTACTTTATGTCGAATTCATTGAGAAGAAGCGACCAATGAGCGGTCCTGTATGATAGGACTGGTTTTTCTAGCAAATACTTCAAAGGATCCAATCGACTTATCAACAGGACTTCGAAAGACATCATGTAATGACGGAGTTTCTGGGTAGCCCATACCAATGCTACGCAAGCCTTTTCTAGCGCATTGTACTTTACTTCATAATCTGTCATTTTCTTGCTCAAGTAGTAGATGGCATTTTCCTTTTTCGACCCTTCAAGGTATTGAGCTAACATGGCTCCCGTCACGGTTTCGGTAACCGTTAAATATAACAGTAATGGTTCACCTTGCCGCGGGGGAACCAAGATTGGGGGGTTACTCAGATACCGTTTAATGGTCTCAAAAGCTTCTTGACAATCCTTATTCCATTCCTTGGAAACGCCCTTTTTAAGTAGCTTGAAAATTGGTTCGCATACCATGGTCAGATTGGCGATAAAACGACTTATGTATTGTACTCTTCCCAGAAAACCCTGGATCTGCTTTTCCGTTCTTGGTGGCTCCATCTCTGTGATAGCTTTTATCTTCCCTGGATCAACTTCAATTCCCCTCTGAGTGATCATGAAACCCAACAACTTCCTTGTGGTGACTCCGAAGGCACACTTCTGAGGATTCAATCGGAGGTTGTACTTCTTTACCCGTTCTAGGAACTTCTCCAATGCCGCGAAATGCCCTTCCCGGTCTACAGATTTGACTATCATGTCGTCCACATACACCTCTACTTCTTTATGAATCATGTCATGCAATAGGGTCGTAGCAGCTCTTTGGTAAGTAGCCCTAGCATTTCTCAAGCCAAAAGGCATTACCTTGTAGCAATACGTGCCCCACTGCGTGATAAAAGCCGTCTTTTCCATGTCTCGAGGCGCCATCTTTATCTGGTTGTAACCGGAGAACCCATCCATGAAGGAGAGAAGGGTATGGCCTGCTGTACTGTCCACCAATACATCGATATGCGGTAGAGGGAAATCATCCTTTGGGCTCGCAGCATTAAGGTCGCGGAAGTCAACACACATTTGCACTTTCCCATCTTTTTTAGGCACAGGCACTATGTTAGACAGCCACTCAGGGTACTCTACAACTTGGAGAAACCCGGCATCTAATTGTTTAGTTACCTCTTTTTTTTACTTTCAAAGCCCATTCTGGTTTTAATCTTCTTAATTTTTGCTTTATAGGCTTTTTAGTGGGATTAGTGGGGATGTAATGTTGCACATTATCTGGATCAATACCAGGCATATCCTCATAAGACCATGCGAAGGCCTCTACATTGGCTTTTAGAAGTATTATCAATTTTTCTTTTTCAGAAGGCGAGAGAGTTATCCCAATTTTAATTATCCTTGGCAATTCATCTGTCCCTAGATTGATTGATTCCAATTCATCCATGTTAGGTTCGGTAACGCCCCTTTTCCTTTGCTCGACGAGCTCCGGGGGGACGTCATTCCTAGGATCTATATCCATGCCATAGATATCCATAGAAGAGAGAAAGGAAACACTGCAAATAATGAAAAGAAACACACTTTATTGACTGAACTAACAAAACAAAACAAAGAAAAGAAAACACATGTGCCACAACTAGGGAACGACTCCTAACTCCACAAGGTGGGCTAGGCGGACACACTTTATTTGAAAGGAAAGCTAAGACAAGCTACTAAGGAACCTACAAACTACTATCAGGTAAGTCGAGATCCTCGCCCTCAAGAACTTCTGCAATGGTACCCTCTTCAAGATACCAATTAAGGAGCGGCACGGCTGCATGGTGAATTGAAGAACACTCGAGATCCGATTCCTCTACAGCAAGAACCATATCTTGAAACATTGTAACCATGGCTTCCGAATCCATCTGTTCTGCCCAGTCCTCACTCTTCTCTTCCCAATAGTTATCATCAATCGCTTCATCATCAACCATTGTAGCAGTGATGGGATACCACTCAGTGAAGAATATTTCAAACCCCGGAACTCTTGCTTTGGTTGCTTTGTCAATGGATGGTTCAGGGAATCCACAGAATAGAAATCCTCCCATTCCTTAACAAAGTAACCATTCAAGGTAGGTCGGTATGACGAGATTCGGATATCTGGCACCCTTCCTTCTGCTTTTGCTTTGACCTTTTCTCTGCTTCTCTGCAACATCTCCATACGGTCCTTTTTGGAAGGCTCATACCCCAATCCAAAAGTGTAGGTGACAATGCGGCTCTGAACGGATACCGGTATGCCTTGCTGACAGCGTCCGAGTCCCATGCCTGGGAAGAAACTCATTTTCTTCATTATGTTCCCCACATGCAAATTGCCATGAGGGCAAAAGTCGAGAGGTATCAACTCTCTCTGTTCCGGCTCTTTCTCTATGCATTGAACATACTCGAACCCAGACAATGGTGCTCCAACGGGCTCGGGCTTGATCTCGCAAATGGGTACCCCCGACGACTTTAAGTCATAATCACCTTGAAGTGTGACGATGGCCCCTTCATAAGGGAACTTGACTTTTTGGTGCAATGAAGAAGGGACAGCCCCTGCAGGATGAATCCAAGGTCTCCCCAACAAGAGATTGAAGCACGATGGGACATCCAGCACTTGGAACTCCACTCTGAATTCTGTAGGCCCCATAATCAGTGGCAAAGTGATCACTCCAATTACCTCTCTACGAGTGTTATCATAGGTTCTCACTGTTTGCCCAGATGGCACGAAGTCTGTTGGATCCAACCCCAAAACGGTGGCAGTTCTGAGAGGGCACACATTAAGGGCGGAACTATTGTCGATCAGGACTGTCGGAACCCTCTTTCCCATGGTGTCGACAGTGATGTACATGGCTTGTGAATGGCTAGGTCCACTTTTCGGTAGGTCTGCTTCTGAGAACACAATTGTAATACCCGTAATTTTTAAATAGGGTATTAAGGGTTTAATCTATGGTTAATGTAGTTAATCCCTTGATTTTTCAGATGATTACATGCATGGGTAATGCATGTGTATGATATTATGATGTTGGATGTGTTTTAATGCATGTTTTGGTGCATTGAGCATCTTTCGGGTGTGTTTAGCCTTATTTGCAACTTAAGGGTTTAAGCTGCTGAAATTTGGCTAAGTGTTGGAGAAAAGTGGATTTTCGTAAATTTTCGTTTTGAAGGATAATTTTTGGCGGTAATGGGAGTTTATAATATTATAAGACATTGGTGATTTTATGGGATTTTATTAGCATGTTTGGATTGGGTTCCACGCATGTTTGTTTTAGGAAAATCTGTCGGGCGACGGATTTTGTACTAAAACTTGAAATCTAGATTTTGATATATTGGGTATTTGATTTTTTTGATATTTTATTTGGATTCAAATGGGGGGTTATTTGCTTATTTTCATTAAATAACTTAAAGTAAAATTCTTTCTTCTTCCTTTTACTTAAATGTTTTTAATGAAAATAAGGCAGTGGTGTGTACTGTGTGGGTTTATACACAATTGCCTGAATTACTGGGCAATTTCAGCAAGGGACGATCGATCGTGCCCTGCTGACGATCGATCGTGGGTGTCCCAGAAACATAATTTTGGTTCTGTTTTTCACGATCGATCGTGCCCTCAACCCACGATCGATCGTGCGTCGCGGTTTTTGCAAATTTTTTTGCGTAAAATGACGTAAATGCCCCTCACCCCTTATAAAACCCATCCCACACGATTTTTAGGCCAAATCTGATCTTTTTGGGCATGGAGAGAGAGAGAGAGGGGGAGAGAAGGAGAAGATGGGGCGGAGGCTCGACGGCGACTTGCCGGAGCACGACGACCCCGATCCGACGCCGGTAAGCTCGGATCTAGCATATTTTGGCCCGATCTACGCGTGTATGGTGGTGGATTTGGGTTTTTCTCTCTCTTTGAGGCTTGGGAATGCATTATTATGGTTGGATTCATCTTCCCCAACCTCTTAGTGGAGCTTGGAGCTTGTTCACGGTGTTGTGAGCTTGGATTTCGTGGGAGTTGGCATGGGTTGTCATCCTCACCAACTCTTTCACATTTTTAGAGGTATTTCTCACATTTTGGAGTTAGGTTTTGTAATTTATTTTGGGTTATTGTCTCATTCTTATACTTATGGGTTTATTCATGCATATTGGGGAGTTTTTGTGGTGATTTGGAGTTGGGACCTCCATTACCAACATCATCCATGGCATTTGGGAGCTAGGGCTTGGATTGGGAGCGTGCATTTGCATCCTAGGGCTTGGAGTTCATACCTACGGCATTAAAGGTTACATTTTTCCACGCATTTGGTTGAGGTAGGTGCAATTTACATAGGTTTAAACTATTGATATGATAATATGGTATATATTATCATATTATTTGGTATTCTTGGGCCTAGAATATGAATATACAGGATTTATGGAATAAATCTTAAATGGAACTTTGGGGTATTGGATAACATAAATTGGAAATTATGTTTATTAATGAGTTGGTTTATTTTATACATTAAATGGAATATAATTGTACTGATTTTACGGGTATTTATGATGTTATCATAAATTGGTATAATTATGTGATTATTTCCACTATGGTTTATGTGGTATATTTTGAAGATGATTTTGGTTATAAAATCATTTTATGGTTTATCGCATGGCATGTTGGCATAATCATGCATTAAATGGATTTAATGAATACTGGGTAAAAGTATTGCATTAAAAGGGGTCATTGGAATTGGACTACTTGCAGTCAATGGGACTTTGCGGTGTTTTCCATTCCTTTGGTCCTGGGGTACTTTCCGGTTCCAGGTAGGAACCCTTGTGTTCCCGAATCAGAGGCTACTTTCCGGTTCCAGGTAGGAACCCTTGTGTTGTCCTCTTGGAGGTTGGGTTTAAATCCTCCGTTTCCGCGCGAAGACTCCTGCGGGAGTGGTTGGTAATAAATGGATTTAATGTAAACTGGACATGAGTCACATGCATTGGGCATTATGCATTATTTATTTTAAGTTATGGGTTATAACTTATTTTGGTAATTGTAATATACTTGGCTAGTATATTTTGCTTTAAATGATATAATGAGTTTTATTTATATCATTGCTTTAGTTTACTATGTCAAATTGTATCTACTGAGTCGTCGGACTCACGCCTATTATTTTTTTTAAATGTTTTTCAGATAATCCAGGGATTGGTTATGCCATCTTGGGTAGAAGATGCTCTTAGTGGAATTTCTTTAAGTTAATTGTTAATGTATTTTCATGGGAAAGAATATGTATTAAGCGGGTTTTCTATTGGGTTAATGTAAATGTAATTTAGTCAGGGTTGTAATTGTAATTATTTATGGTTGTATACGTGGAATGCGATGCATGGGATGATACCACCACCATGGATGACGGGAAATTTTTATATATGGATTTTCATAACAGGTTTTCACGATGGTATGTCCTATCTACGGATGGGTCATGCCGAAAATTCTTTTAAAACGGTTGAGATTTTAACACGTGTCATCCACGTTTTATCAAAGGATTTGTTAAAGAAAAAGCTTGTTTTATTATCATTGATCACGGCTTAATTAATTTGGGTCGTGACAACAATGGTTGGGTTCTTCGAGGTTGGATTCACCAAGTTCACCAAATTTTCTGGAGAAGTGTCAACGGGAACCTGTATTTGGTTGAGCAACTTCAAGATTGTCTGCCTGTGCTTGTAAGAGGCCATGAGCAAACCCCATATAGTGATGTTGGCATTAGTCTTTCTCAATTGCCTAAGCACTTCGTCCTCCTCTTCTTGCAGGTCGAGGTGGCGATTACCTTCCAAGTCTCCTAATGGGTTGTCAGATTCTAAGTGCGGAGGCTTGAAATGGCGACCCCCTCTAGTTATGTGTTCTACCTCGTCATCGCTCATCCACATATCATCAATCTCACCTACGTCTCCCATGAGGTCATCCCATGTGATTGTGTCGATCTCTTCCACTTGGACTTCCTCTGGTAACTCATCCCAACCTGTGGGGATTATAGGCTCATCAAGGATGGGGTCGGGGTAGAGTACATAGTAATCAAACTTTCCGGACGACTCTCCCAATAAACCCACTTTAGGATCTCCTGCCTCGAACCTTTCTTTCAATTGTCGCTGCATGGACTTCTTTGGCAGTACCAAAACCTTTTGATCAATAAAGTCTTGAACTACCTTTTTCAGCATAACACAGTCCTCCGTATCATGTCCGGGCGCCTGATGGTACAAACAGAATTGGTGAGGAGTCGAAGGCCTCGGCTTTGAATGGCATGGCAATATGAGCCCTTTATCACAACATTGGTGGAAAACTTGAGTCAAGGTCATGGGAAGCGGCGTGTATTGCCTTATGGGTTGACGGGATTGGGGCGAGCCAAGGTCGATGGCATTTATGTTGTTGGGAGGAGGCATATTGTGAGTGGGGAGGGGATTTCGAGTGACATTTGGGCGATTTGGTGCGGTGAGTGGTGAAATGATCTGTTTGTCGAGCAAATCTTGGATTTCATGGCGGAGGCGGTAACAACGGTTGGTTAGATGGCCTTTGGCTTGGTGGAACTTGCAGTATTCATTTTCATTGTAGTTCTTGGGCAATGGGTTTGGTGGAGGCCTTGGGTCGAGGGGTTTCAGGAGGTCACGGCTTCTCAGCTTTTCAAAGATTCTTTCGAGTGGCATGTATAGCTCGGTGAATTGGCAAGGTGAGGTGGAGTCATTTAGGGAGAAAGGGCGAGTGGGTTGGGTAATGGTATTGACCTCAGCATTGGGTTTTCCTCCAAAGTTTGTCCTTCGACTCCTTTAGACCTCCTCTGTTTTGATTGTTCCATCAGTAATTGCATCTTCAACTTGTGTGCCAGCCCCAACAAGAGCCTTGAAGTTCGGAAAGTAGTGAGCAAAGAGATGCTTGTGATATACGGGCAGCAAATTCTTCACCACCAACTGAATCTGTTCTTCCTCATTCGGTCTGTCTGTCATTTTGGAAGCCTTTTGTCTCCACCTAGTGATGAAGGCGGAGAAAGTCTCATTAACCCCTTGCTTAGTGGTTTCCAAGTCCCTTCGTGTGACATCCACTTCAGTGTTATACTTGTAATGGTCCGTGAATGCATTGCACACATCCTCCCAAGTCTTGGTTCTATTCTCCTCTAATGACAAAAACCATTTTAAGGCGGAACTCGCTAATGACTCGTGAAACATTTGAGCCAATAACTCATCGTTTGCCCCTCGAGGGTGCATAGCTCGCACATACATCTTAAGGTGGGTTTTAGGACAGCCTATCCCATCGAGTTTTTCCAACTCTGGCATCTTAAATTGTAACGGGATGCGAGCCTTTGGGAACAAGGACAAAATGCGGATGTCCACCATATCATCAGACCTGCGGATTCCCTTCAGAGTTCGTTCTAAGGCCTCGACCTTGTTTGCCAGGATGGTTGAGCTCTCCCTTGATGTGGCTTTGGTTTCCCCTTCCTTGATCTTGGGTAGTTCTCCCCTTTCTCCTAATGGTTCCTCGGCGGATTCAGACTCATTGGATCCTTGATTGTTATCAGTGGCACGGGCCCTAGATTCAGGTTCAGAGTTCTTTTGTTGAAGGTCTTGAGCTAACTTGAGTGCGGTCTCGGATACCTGGGTAGTGTGATCAAGCTTTTCCATGATAGCTTTCAAAGCGGCCTCAAGGTTGAAACCCGGTTACTAATTCTTTCTTCAGCCATATCCGACTCGGTGATGGAATCAGCACTGACTAGGCGCCCTTATTGATCGCGGATCCAAGCCAGCACGTCTCTCCCTCTAACATAGGGTAAATACTCAATTTTTCAGCCTAAGGGTCCATCCTAAGCTTCCATAATTATCTCAAAATCTTTACAACGTACACCCTTAATTAGTTCTCTTAACCCATTACCCTTGCGGGGGTCATGGGGAAGGGTACGTATTAAGGATGTAGGATGTAAAGTTTCCTTTAATTACCCACTCAATCAACAAAGCATGGCAACACATCACAAACACGGCAACATATCATCACAACAATGTGTGTGCATATAGGTGATCCAACGGTGTCCTAGAAGGTCCATTACATGCAATTCTTTCTTTTAAGAGGGTAGGCTAGGGTCCTCAACTTTGCTTGTACCAATCTTTATACCTAACCACATGTGACATCAGGAATGTCGCGTGGGTCCAACAGTACGTGATTGGTCCATTTGATATACCCAAGGGCAAGCCCAAAGGTACTTGACAAGAGAGGTTTGATAGCTTCGCCCAACACATGGAATCAGGAAAACCAAGGTCGAACTAGGCTATCAGTTGGCAAGGATACATCGAGAGACAATCAAGTGATCATGCAACAGCAGCGCACACAATGCAGTAAATGAAAGCACACAATCAAGCGGATGCAATGTGATTGATTTTAATTATCAATAAGAAATTAATTTAGCCCAATCAAATTAAATGAGTCTAGCCCTCGACATCCCCAGTGGAGTCGCCAAACTGTGAACCCACGAAAAGTGGCCCACAAGGGATTTGGCGAAAAGGATTTTATGGATGGGTGAAAGACAACAAACGAAAAGGAGTCGCCACCTCATTTTTTAGGGAAAAGAGGAAAACCACAAAAATATTTTATTTTCCAAAACCACATGACCCCATTAAAGGAAAAGCAAAGTCTTTTAAACCAGAAAATTGAATCTGGGGGCTAAGTTACGACGTGGGAAGGTTCTGGGCAAAAACCCATAGGCACCCACATCGCCCGAGTTGGTCTCTTAATTTGATTGGGCTAACTTAATATCTTTTCCACTCAAATATCATCATATATCATCACAAGGCAGCATGCATATCATATATTTCATCCAATCATCTCATGCACAATCACTCAAATAAAACAAAACAAAAAAAAAAAAAGAAAAGAGAAGAAAAGAAAAAGCCTAGGATACTTGGATCCTAGAACGGACTTGAGCCTCACGAAGAGCGCCTACGTACCATGCAGCGAAATACATGGATCAAAGTCCACGTAGTTCGAAAAGAATAGGGTTACAACCTAATACAAACCTATGGTAAATACCCTAGGTTTCTTCATTTGAAAAGGTATCAAATAATCCAAAATTGAAAACTTCCACAAGAGGAAAACTTTGATAAAAACCAGAATTTATTATTGAAGGAAACCTTTGATAATTACCATAAACTTGTATTAAGAAGTAACCCTAGGAGGGAGAAGAGAAAAGAAAGAAAAAGAAAGGTGAATTGGGGCACCTTCAAACCCTACTTACCTGAGCGCACAAGCTCCTAGCATTAGCCATTTCAGACCATAGCAGCCCTATTTGCAATAGGACAAGCATTGTACCTGTTTGCACCCTTACAAGTGCACATAATCATTCAAAGAAAGCAATATGCAAATCTGGACAGAACCTTGACTAGGCCTAAAATTACCCATTAATCATGCAAACAACAAGAATATGAATAATTAAAGACTCTAACTTAATCCTACATGCAATGACTCGACTAACATGCATAAAAACCAAGAAATCCACTAATATGAATGCAAACCTAGCATGATTCAACTATATGCAACATATATAGAATGACTATGATGAGAAATAACCCAAAAAACTAAGCTAAGTATGCTGTATGAAACTTATGTGATTTCAGGGTTATCGAAACCCTAATCTCACAACTATGCATAAAAACCTACTAAATGACTCTAAGACATGCTCAAATTATCATGAATATCATTCATATCATATATATTAACTAACAGGAGCATCAATTCATGATAATAATCACAGCAACCTAAACATGTGAACTATGCATGATTTAAGAGGATAGAACGAATAAGGCTATCAAATCCTTAGTAAACCAAGGATTATAAAGCATATAAAGCCATAAACTATCCTAAAATCATTCATATAACATCACATAAACATTGAATTCCATCCATAAGAAGAACAATTGCATGCACCATAACTATCTTAAAAGAAGAAGAAGAAAGAGAAGAAAGAGAAGCAGAAATTCATGTTCAGCATTGAAGAGACATGCTTACCTCTTGTAGACTCTTCCTTGTCTTCAATCCTCTTGTTTCCTTGCTTGCTTGGGGTTGAAGAGCCTCCTCTTGAAGTCCTTCTAGCTCTCCAAACTCGTAGCTCCCTCTCTCTCTAAGTGTAAAGTGCAATTAACCTCCCCTATGTGCTGAATATCATGTCCTTTATATAGAGAACTGACCCCCTAAACCAATGGCTAGGATTAATTCATTAAATAATGATCCTAGGGCTATTAGAGACTCTCTTAGTGCTCAAACAACTAAAACCTACACACTCCTAAGCTCAGACAAGTTGTTTTGGCGGAGGAAACCGTCAAAAGAGGGATAGAAGAGTCAGAGTTTGACTTGAAAAAGGAGTCTCTCGGGTGACCATCTAGGCCTGGACGGTTAGCCGTCTGGGTTTGGACGGCTGACCGTCCAGCCCCGGACGGTTACCCGAGGGTCTCCTATATTTGCTCCGCTTTTGACTCCCACTTGCTGTAGAAGTCCTAAAATCTTCAAATTAAGTCCGATTTTGACGAAATAAAAGCCAAAACGACCGTGTTTCGAAGGGGAACACATTTTTAGGCATTTTAGGACAAAAATCCTCAACCATGGGTGCATGGTTAGGTTTTACGAAGGTGGTTAACCATGGTGCTTCACCGTCGCTAAGCTGGGTTTGTACACAAGGTCGAACCGAATGCTTTCCCAATCGAAAATTGATCTTTCTAAACATGTTTAGGACATAAATAAAGCCCAATTGAAGTTAATTGAGAGAAAATTGATTGGGTCTTATGAGTCAATTTGAGCAAACCAAGAAAGGGTCTTTTAGCCAACCCGAACCATTACGAGCCGAATTGATCTTAAACCGTTAATTCATGAAATTGAACCTATATATGGACTCTATATAACCATATGAACTTGATGGGATGACTCGGGATCCATTCCAAAGTCAAATGGAAAATATACGGCTTAAAAGACGATTATGCCCTTAAAGTCGCAAAAGTTCTTATTGACCATCGAAATGAACTCCAAATCACTTCAAAATTCATACACATGATATTCAATACCATAGAAACTCAATGCAAAAGACTAGACTCAAAAAGGACTCAAAATCCTACATGAAATGATATGTCCTAGCTAAGGTGACAAAAATGGGGTGTGACAATATGTATATATATATATACACACATATACATAGTTATATTCCTGTCAGTACGTGTCGATATAAGTTATATTAGCACCATGCATTGGGGGTTGTAATAAGTTATATGCACACCAAGTCAATGCATGGTGTTAATATAATATAACTTATTTCAAGACATACTTATTGACTTGGTGAGAACTATATATATATATAAACACAGATATTTTAGTACTAAATCAACTAACGATGTAACACACATCCACCTGGTGGATAGCCTAACAAGAAGGGTTAAACAGACACTCACAATAACAGGGCCAAGACAAAGTCCACAGTCCACACATATCTCAAAAGAGCTGGTGATGTTACAACTCTTGAGAAGGTGATGACGTTTATAATGTAACAAGAATTACGTGTTATTAAAGTTCAAATTGATATGATATTTTTGGTAAAACATCATAACTTCATTCATATTCCCCTGAACAAACAGAGAACAAAAGAGAGATCAAAGGTTCAGGGAGCACCAACAAACATTAAGATAACCATTCCTAGGCATAACGGCAAGATTGTGTGCTTCCCGAACCTCATCTCTAGAGACTTTACATATGTGACATAATCTAAAATTTAGAATTATAGAACGCAATTCAAAGAAAAGAGCCCTAATACTAGCAAATATATCCAATCTACCGGCCAGCTGGTTAACCAAGATCTCCGAATCAGTACCTACAAAAATAGTATGAATACCCTCTGCTGTTGCCCATCCATGCGCATAAATGGAGAAGCACAGAGAACGGAGAGTACCTGGGCTGCCACTTTATGCCCAAACACTATTAGCCTTCCACGCACCATCACAAAATATTTTCAGCCCAAAATTAGATGGAGTAGAACCGAACATAGATCCAAAATAGATGTACTTTCTCCCCCTTTTATCCTCAGATGATCCTTCACTCTTTTCAAAATGCTTCTTCAAACAACCTTGTTTTTGATAACTCTCCTCAACTTGACAAAACAAAACTTCAGCTTCCACTGAACAATTTTCAAACAGAGCTTTGTTTCGGTCATATCCAGGTATATCCCAAAATCCTTCATTACGCTGCCAATTAGTTTGAAGAACCGATTCAAGCCAAGTAATAAAAGAGATTTCACCCAAATTTTGTTGGGAAAAAATCCTTTCCACAAGTGCAAATCAAGGAGAGATAATAAAAACGCAGCAACTAAAATTTCTGAAAAAATATATCAAGCAAGAAAGTAAAATGGGGACACAAAGATTTACATGGTTCCCTCATTTGAGACATATCCATGGGGCGAGACCGAAGTCGATTTCTCTATTACAAACAAAGTTCGAGTACAAGAGACACAATGTCTCAAATACAATTAAACAAACACCCAAATGTGTATTTCAACAAATTTTCAGCAAATACAAGAATAGAGAGACCTCACCAAATTAATAGAACAAATGTCTCCAGGTCTTGCAATAGAGAATACCCAAACCACCCAAAAGGATGGAGCTTTAGCTTCACAAATGCAAACTAGACAGCAGCAAGAATGGCCCCAAATGCAGAGAGAAAAGACACCCAAAAACAAGAGCAAAGTGCAGAATTTTACACAAGACAAAAGCCATGAGCACTTGAGCCAAAAGTATGAACAAGCTGTGTAGAGAAAAATTGCTTCAGCACTTCCAACGTAGAAGCAAAGAAGGTGTGCCCATGAAGCCCCCAGAATCTGCCTTTTCATCTCCCCACTGATCTGATTTTTGTTTATTTAATTAATATTTTACTTACCCAAGGCCCAAGTGGTTAACACCACACACAGAAGGTTGGGTCAGCCCATAAGGAGGGAAGCCCAACAAATTTTCCACTAGAAGACCCAGCTTGGATCGAGCAACAGTATCACAAAAATGGAAAATACCGTCTTTGTTATAAATATTAAACATTGAGTGGACATTGAGTGGATGTCCACACCCCCTCCACTTTTTGATAATAGGAACACCACTTCATAAGTGGGTTAGGTAATCCCATCATGTGGACCAAATGCAAACAAAGATAAAAGGGGAAGGGGAGAAAGAAGAGAAGGAGAATTCGGAGAGAATGAAGGGAGGAGACTGAGACAGTGTGTCTCAAAGAGTTTTGCTAATCCTTGTATAATGTTTATACATTCAGATGGAAATCAAAGAAGATGAATGAGAAATTTATTCTCTTCATAACTTGTTCTAAATTCTTGGTTTTACAACACGTTACCAGCATGAATTGCTCAAGGAATTTGTGAGCAATATCATACTACCATCATCTTCTTTCTTAACCAATTTGGTTGTGGTAAGTTGGTAAGTTGGTACGTTCTAAACCAATTTGATTGTGGTAAGTTGGTATGCTCTTAACCAATTTGGTTGTGGATTGGTTTTTACTCTAAATTATATACTTGAATGGATGAATCCATCTTCTCTTCCTGAAGCAAGAGAAGATTTAAAAATAAAACTTGAAGTTTTATAAATAAATAAAAGGAGTGATGATTCATTTTCTCTTCTTGAAGTAAGAGAAAGATTTGAAAACTTGAAGTTTTCTATATGAAAAGTTATTATTTACATGTTATCTTCATGAAGGAAGAAACAAATTTCAATCTCCAAAATTTTCTATAAGAAAAGTTGTTGTTCATATATTCTCTTCTTGAAGCAAGAGATAAATATAAAAACCTGAAGTTTTCTATTATAAGAAAGGGGTTATTATTCATATTTCTCTTCTTGAAGTAAGAGACAAATTTCAAAACCTGAAGTTTTAGAAATAATGAATAAAGTCTCAATTTAATTGAATAAAGTGATGGTCAATGATAACCAAATTAAATTGAGTAATATATTTCTCTATTCTGTGTTATGCAACTTCTTTAGATGCTTGTAAAATTTTGGTGAAAATTCGTGGGTGTGTCTTAACTTTTGCTTTAGTTAGCATAGAAGAACACACAAAAATCTGCTCTTGTTTTACTACGAATTGACTGTCAACGTCACCTCTGTTGTCAGTCAACTTCCCTCAGATTTACTGGTAACTTCACTGTGTCAGCTTAAAGTATGTCATTTTATGATAAAAACCACCAGAAGTGGAATAATGGAATATCAAACCACCAGAAGTGGATTAATGACATATCAAACCATTAGAAGTGGAGCAATGAAATACTAAACCACTAGAAGTGGAATACTAAACCACTAGAAGTGGATTAATGAAATACCAAACCACTAGAAGTGGAGCAATGAAATATCAAACCACCAGAAGTGGAATGAATATATTTGGTGTGGAAAAATAAAATACCAAACCACTAGAAGTGGAATGACACTGAAGAAATAAGCATCGGTTTATAGAATAAACCTACAAGATAAGTGTTTTAAGTAAATACTTGGTTGAGGTTTTGTGTGTTATACTGTGTTGACAGCACGAACCCATTTTACCATTTAATTCATAACTTTAGTTCTAGTTATGATGTTGAGATGACACGAATTGGATTTTGTCACTGACTTGTTGGGCTAACATCCTACCAATTTTCGTGTCATTGGGTGACCATTTGATATTTTTTTGCGTAATTATTTCGTGGTACACCTGAATCTGGGATTTCTGCTAGACAGCACTAACTCAATATTGAAAAATATTTTTGAATGGGTTTTGCTAGGTATTTCTCCACCAAATTTTGAGGTTACAAAGTACATTTGATATACTTTTAAGTGATATAAACCCCAAAGCCCATTTCTTTTTGGATTGAACATATAAAAATTCATTTATACACATCACAAATTGTTTTCACTAAAATTTCAGATTTGGTCATTGTACTTGGAGCAGATTACAGATTTTTTTGCTACTTATTAGTAGCATTTTGAGAACTAGAGAGACCAACTGGAGATTGTCTCTGCAGCCCATTAAGAATCCTAGCCCCATTTTGGCATGCGTTAGTTTAATTAAAGGCACTCCCAATAGTGCCAATTGCCTAAGCAAACCTTGAAGAATTGATGAAAGGCTATCTATTAATTCTATTCTGCCATTGGAGAAGTACTAGTGCTTTGGGTAAGTTACTCTAACCGTGGTAAAGATACCTTGGCATATGTATCAATATGGAATTATTTTCTCTATCATATTAAAAAAAAAAATGGTCATAAAGCTTTATAAAACAAGTAAATTGGTTTTACTTACTACGTGATAACAATCAATTTTGATTTATGAGTTTGAAATTATTTGTTGGCAAATTTTTTTATTATTATCAAAACCATTTCATCATAAAATTTGATGACCATTGAAATTAAATATTTGTGACCATAATTCTTTTGATATTTGATTCTTTTGAAAATGATCGATTTATTGCAAAATCTTATATAAATAAATATTTTCAAGATACCAAAATGTGACAATACACTGAACAGAGTGGCAAGATTGTGAAAATATTTTAATATTTCTTGCCTTGTAAGTACAATTGTAGGTGTACTAATTACTTCACGTCTATATTTAGTGAATATATGTTCCCCTATATACTCACCTGAAAACAAGCATAATTTATAAACTAGTATACGGGAAATCAAATATGAATTGCAATATAATATTGCAGATCTAATTCCGAGATGACTGGTGGAGATATATGTCTAGCAGACAGTGCCACAACGCACACTATCCTTCGAGATAAAAGATATTTTTTCGACATTATATTAAATGAAATTAATGTCAATACAATATCAGGTCCTGCGAACCTGATCGATGGCTCCGGAAGAGCCACAATCATGTTACCTGGTGGAACAAACTTATATATCAACGACACTTTATATTCAATCAGATCCAGAAGAAATCTACTAAGTTTTAAAGATATACGTCGTAATGGATATCATATTGAAACTACATATGAACGTAATGTAGAATATCTCTGCATTACTTCAATTATTTCAAGCCAGAAGCTTGTATTAGAGAAACTTCCTACTTTCTCTTCGGGGTTGTATTATACATCTATAAGAACAATTGAATCAAATGTGGTGATGGACCTGAAGTCCTCTGATTCAAAAACTTTTATGCTTTGGCATGACCGACTTGGTCACCCGGGATCAACAATGATGCGTCGAATCCTTACCAATTCACATGGACATCCATTAAAGAGCCAGAAGATTCTCTTGTCCAGTGATTATCCATGTATTGCTTGCTCCCAAGGAAAATTGGTTATTAGACCATCTCCTACAAAAGTTATTGTTGAATCTCCAAAATTTTTGGAACGAATTCAAGGAGATATATGTGGACCTATTTCTCCACCATGTGGACCATTTCGCTATTTTATGGTTTTGATAGATGCCTCAACACGATGGTCACATGTTTGTTTGCTATCTACTCGCAATGTTGCATTTGCTAGGCTCCTTGCCCAAATAATCAGGTTACAAGCACAATTTCCAGATCATCCGATCAAGAAGATCCGCCTTGATAATGCCGGTGAATTTACATCTCAAACATTTGATGACTTTTGCATGTCAGTTGGGATTGATATTGAACATCCAGTTGCTCATATCCATACTCAGAATGGGTTAGCAGAAGCTTTTATCAAACGTCTTCAGCTGATTGCTACCTTTACTTATGAAGACCAAATTACCTATTTCTGCCTGGGGACATGCCATCTTACATGCTGCAGTATTGGTTCGTCTTCGTCCTACTACTTTTCAGCAACAATCACCATTACAACTTGTACTTGGTCAACCACCGAATATTTCCCATCTACGAACTTTTGGTTGTGCTGTAAAAGTTCCGATTCCAACCCCACGACGCACTAAAATGGGTCCTCAACGTCGATTGGGAATATATATTGGGTTTGATTCACCTTCCATCATCAGATTTCTTGAACCATTGACAGGTGATGTTTTTACAGCAAGATTTTTTGCAGATTGTCATTTTGATGAAACACAGTTCCCGTCGTTAGGAGGAGGAAATCCACTGATAGAAGAATGACGTGAACTTTCTTGGAATGTACCATCTTTGTCCCATCTTGATCCACGTACTGCTCAATGTGAAACTGAAGTACAGAGGATCACTCATCTTCAGAAGATTGCTAATCAAATGCCTAATGCATTTACAGACGTAGCAAAAATAACTAAGTCTTATATACCGGCTGCAAACACACCAGCAAAGATCAATGTACCAATTGGTAAGTCTACTATTATTGCAGCAAATGAATCATCTACTACACGCCTGAAGCGTGGTAGACCCTTGGGTTCAAAAGATTTAGCTCCCCGGAAGAGGAAAATAAAAGGGCAACAAAATATAGAAAATAGTACTCCGGAAGAGGCTATTGAACAAGAAATAAATATTCCCACAAATTCTGATTTAATAACTCCTGAAGAGGAAAATGTCCCTGAAGAGACAGAAAACAATTAAAAAGGCATATGTACATGGAAATGAAGAAATTTCCATAAACTATACATGTACAAAAGAATTGTGGGATCGCTCAGAAGTGGTTATTAATGATGTATTTTCTTTCGCAGTAGCTACTAAAATTTCGAAAGATGATGATGATCTCGAACCACACACTGTAGACGAATGTCACAGTAGACCTGATTGGTTAAAGTGGAAAGAAGCAATCCAAGCAGAATTGGATTCGCTAGAAAAACGTAAAGTATTTGGACCTGTAGTCCTAACACCCAATGATGTGAAACCCGTGGGTTACAAATGGGTGTTTGTAAGCAAGCGTAATGATAAAAATGAGATCATCAGATATAAAGCTCGTTTAGTAGCACAAGGTTTCCTGCAGAGACCTGGGATTGATTATGAAGAAACATATTCACCTGTAATGGATGCCATTACATTTTGATATTTAATTAGTCTGTCAGTCTCAGAAGGACTTGACATGCGTCTTATGGACGTACTTACTGCATATTTATATGGAAAGTTAGATGCAGATATATATATGAAGATCCCTGAAGGATTCAAATTGCTTGAAGCAAATACATCACAACCACGAAATATGTACTCAATTAAACTGAGACGATCCTTGTATGGATTAAAACAATCTGGAAGAATGTGGTATAATCGTCTCAGTGAGTACTTAGTTAAAGAAGGATATATTAATAATCCTATATGCCCTTGTGTATTTATAAAGAAATCAGAATCTGGATTCGCCATCATTGCAGTCTATGTTGATGATATAAATTTAATTGGGACTCCTGAAGAGCTCATGAAAGCTGCTGAATATTTGAAAAAAGAATTTGAGATGAAAGATTTAGGGAGAACAAAATATTGTCTCGGCCTGCAGATCGAGCATAAATCAAATATCCATCAATCAGCTTATACCAAAAAGGTATTGAAACGTTTTAATATGGATAAAGCGCATCCACTAAGTTCTCCCATGGTGGTTCGATCTCTTGATATTAAGAAAGATCCATTTCGCCCCAAAGAAGATAATGAAATGCTACTTGGTCCTGAAGTACCATATCTTAGTGCAATAGGTGCTTTGTTATATTTGGCACAATGCACTAGGCCTGATATAGCATTTTCAGTCAACTTATTAGCAAGATTCAGTTCTACTCCAACTCGACAACACTGGAATGGTATTAAACATATTTTACGCTACCTTCGTGGAACTACAGATATAGGTTTGTTTTACTCAAAGGAATTAGCCCGTGGTCCTTGTTTAGAAGGATATGCAGATTCTGGATACCTTTCTGATCCTCACAAAGCTCGCTCACAAACAGGGTATGTATTTACATGTGGCAATACAGCGATCTCTTGGCGATCTACAAAGCATACTTTAATTGCTACATCTTCTAATCACTCTGAGATACTTGCACTCCATGAAGCAAGTCGTGAATGTGTATGGTTAAGATCTGTAGTCCATCACATTCGAGACACATGTGGGTTACCTCTGATTAAAAGTATGCCAACAACAATTTATGAAGATAATGCTGCATGTATTGCACAAATTCAAGGAGGGTACATCAAAGGTGATAGAACCAAACACATTTCACCAAAGTTCTTCTACACTCATGAACTCCAGCAGAGGCATGAAATTGATGTGAAGCAAATACGTTTCACTGATAATCTTGCGGATTTATTCACCAAGGCCTTACCATTGTCAACATTCAAGAAATTGGTATATGGTATTGGAATGCGTCGGGTTTGCGATCAGTTACGTTTATACTTATCTTCTTATCAGGGGGGAGTATTCATTTTTGGACATATGCACACTGTACTCTTTTTCCTTCGCCTAGGTTTTGTCCCATTGGGTTTTCCTGGTAAGGTTTTAATGAGGCAGTTTCTTTAGTGCGTCCAACACCACTCTAAGATTTACAAAAATGTTGTACTCTTTTTCCTTCACTAGTTTTTTCCCACTGGGTTTTTCTAGTAAGGTTTTTAACGAGGCACATTATCTTAGTGTGGTGGACATCCAAGGAGGAGTGTTATAAATATTAAACATTGAGTGGACATTGAGTGGATGTCCACACCCCCTCCACTTTTTGATAATGGGAACACCACTTCATAAGTGGGTTAGGTAATCCCATCATGTGGACCAAATGCAAACAAAGATAAAAGGGGAAGGGGAGAAAGAAGAGAAGGAGAATTCGGAAAGAATGAAGGGAGGAGACTGAGACAGTGTGTCTCAAAGAGTTTTGCTGATCCTTGTATAATGTTTATACATTCAGATGGAAATCAAAGAAGATGAATGAGAAATTTATTCTCTTCATAACTTGTTCTAAATTCTTGGTTTTACAACAGTCTTGAGTTTCCTCAGCCATTTTACACAGCGGACAGATAGCCTGACTTGAAAGTTGAAATACTCCTCCTCACAAAACCATCTCCCAACGGGAGAGCTTGCTGGAAACATTTCCATGTATAAACAGATCCATTTAAATAGAATTTTGAGAGCCCAAAGCCGTTTCCAAAAGGATGACTGGTCGACGAAAAAAGTTGCTGGATAGAAAACTTTCCTCCCGCTGTTGGCAAGCAAAACGATACCCTCATTTAACCTCATATTTGCCCGTAGGGGTGTCATCCCAAATCAAAAAATCAGATAAATTTTGGGCCAAAATAGGAATTGCCAGAATTGCTCTAGTTTCCTCTGGGGTGAACAAAGAACTGATGAGACTTTCTTTCCAGGAGTGAGAATTATGATCAATAAGTCCCTTCCATACAAAATACTTTTCCAAGCCCAAGAAGAAGAAGAAGAAGCCTTAGCCTGTACCTCCAAAAACGTGCTTATCCTTCTTGCAATACTTGTGCGTCAGAACTTGGCTCATCAAGGCGTTGGGTTGTGTAATCAGACACCAAGACTGCTTAGCCGATAAAGCCTGGTTCATGATTCGACAATCTCTCAAACCCAAACCACCTTGATGGATAGATTGAGAAATTATCTCCCATCTTTTCCAATGAATAGAATGAGAATTCAAGGAGTTACTCCACCAAAAATTGGCAAGAATACGATTCAGATCATGGGACAAAGAGAAAGGAATTTTAAAGGACATAAGGTAGACAGGAATAGCCAGCTAGAGTTGATTTACCTCCAGGGGAAAGAAGTCGCCATTTCCAGCCCTGCACCTTGTCCATTAATTTTCCCTCACAAAGTCAAATAGCTCCCTTTTTTAATAGCAAGATCACAAGGAAGACCCAGGGTAAGTACCACCCTGCCTATGCTCTGAAACTCGTAAAAGACGCCAAAACAGTTATCTGAATCGGTAAGGAGTGTTAGGACTAAAAAAATGTAAGCTGAGACGTGCTTTGGTTAATAGCTTGCCCAGAAGCTTGACAATAAGTATTCAACACCTCGCGGAGCCCAGCACAAGCATCAGGACTGGGCTATAGAAAGCTAAAGCAGTCATCCGCGAAGAATAGATGGGTAATATAAGGACCCCCCCTGCTCAACTAGATTCCTCGAATGAACCCCAATGAGCAGGGGCTGGAGCCTAGGATTTACCCCCGAGGGGGGCACTATGCTATGATTCTATGAAGTGGGAACTGAGAACTAAAAGCCCTAAAAAGCAATTTTTAAAAAAAATTACTTTTTAGTTATCATTTTTCAATTTAATACCAAAAAAGGATTTTTTTGTCAACCTATTACAAATTGACTGTAAATATACTTTAAAATGACTACTATCTTCCTCTTTTTGGTATTATGTTGAGAAATAGTCATCAAATGGTAATATCTTTCCCCCAAAAAAAAAAATGGGTTGAGGCAGGGGGGCACGTGCCCCCCAAGCCCCCCCTGGCTCCGCCCATGACAATGAGGATGGAAGAAATCAGTGGGAGACCATTAACAAGAACTGAAAATGAGACAGTAGACACACACATTGCATAATCAGCTGCACCCACTTAGAACCAAACCCAAATCCCTACAAGACCTTCTCAAGAAAATCCTATCTTACTCGGTGTACGGGGTATTTTTCCGTACGATGAATGCTGGTTGTTTCGAGCAGAGCTGTGCCTTCACCAATGGACTAGCCTGCACACAATGAACACACCGTTAAGGGATAACAGGAGTGAGTCCAATCGTCACCTCTCCGATGCCGAAGTCAGTTGACTGTATTTAGCGAAAGGAAGGGTTTTAGACTAGGGTTTCTGTACCAGCTTTTCTTTGTTAGGCTTAGAATTGTTCTATTTATATCAGTATCTTGATCTAACCACTGGTTTGGTTAGATAGCGGTTTTCCTTTGGTTGAGTTTAACCTGAGTCCAATTGATAACTGTGTGACTAGAGTTGGCTTGACCATAGTCAGCTTTGAATCGTAATTAGAATAACTGCCTCTCCGTTTGTTACGCGATAGCTGTTTTACTCACGTGTTTCCGTCATGTAGAGCTTGGATCCGTTACCCATTTTAGTTCATGGTTAAAAGAGTTCGGGTTGGCTTAGCTGTCATGGCTGATCATTCAGGTCCTGATCTTCAGGTCGTGACATAAAGGGTAATATCAATTTATCGTGCCGATATACTCTGAGCTCGTGGTACTTACATTGCATGTTACTGGCCTTACTAGTTCGAGATTACGAAGTGCCGAATGTTCACCTCGGGATTTATCCACACAACTTACCCCAATTGTGATTATTCCGTACTGGGAGTAATCATAATTCTCTGGAGATTGTTCGGGCTCACTCACCAAAATCCAGCTGTCACAGACATGTGGTGCCGCTTCGACTTTCGAGATAGTGACGTCAAAAAACTGACGCGCGTGTCTTGTCTCATTAAATGGCATTTAATGCTAATGAGTGCTCCGGGTGTATTTTGTCTTTAGTTTCTCTCTTTCCTCTTCACTTTACCCTCTCGCACTCTCTCTCTTCTCTTGTTGCATTGCCGGAATCCTCTGCATCCTTTCGTTTTCTCGCCGTATAATCTCCATTTCCGTCATCTTCTCCTCCGTTCACTCATTGCGACTTTCTATATATTGTGATCTTTGGACTGAGGCGAGACTGTTGTTGCTGTTTGAGGAGCGTTTCTCCGACTTTAGGGCAAATCTTCACGATGGTGTTGTTCAAACTCTTCGACAACCTTCCTTTCATCGTTGGTGACGGTAAGTCTTCTTATGATTTGATTCTTATTCCTCTGCTTTCAATCGTAGAAACTATTTTTAGGGAAGAACATAGCAAAACTGTAGTTTCCCACCTTTGGATCTTGAAAACCCCACATCAGGATTGAATTTAGGGCTAGCAAACTTTATATTGCTCTGACATCCAACCGTGCTAAGACATTAGATGGAAGTAATGCTTTACTTAAGGTTTCGAACTGGACTTGTTAAGCTCAGAAAGCTGCATACGAACTGGAACATAGTATCAGACCTTTAGGATATTATCCTTAGATAGCCCGTTCTTCCATGTTTTGATCGGGAGTGATTCTTTACCTGGGGTACCGTGCTGAGCCTTGTCCAATTTTGACTTTGGCGGATGGCTGCTTTTGTGATAAAAGATCGACCAGACAGATTGACCAAGTTCAAGGCTCAGTACGGGTTTCAAGATGAAAGGTTTAGCTTCCGTTGTGCTGAGGAGGGGGAATGTTTGTCAAAGGAAGACTCCCAGCACGGTCTTCCAATTCCAACTGCTGCTTTTCTTGAGGGAGGTGTTTGCATCCTGTTCTCACCCTTGCTGGTTTCCTTTCTCCATTTCACTAATTTGCTTCCTACCCAGCTCGTACTAAATACCTTTAGAATTATTTCTTCTATTGATGTCTTGAACAAAAAGTTGGGCGTTCAAGCTGGGCTGGTAGAGATCTTCCGTCACTACAAGCTCATTCTCAGTAGTACTCATAACCAGTACTATCTTTCACTTCGTGGCAAAAGAGAACCATTAGTGACTCATTTGCCGGACTCAAATCCTGGAGTCATTGAAAATTCCATATTTGTGTATGGGCCAATTAATAGGGTTTGATCCTCGACCTGAGGATGCCCTGACTTGCCCACGCGTGGCTGGCAGACCATGTAAGTAGGTTTCAGTTTGTGTTAATGCAGTAGATATAACATTCTTCCATATTCCCGTGCTGAATCTTCTTTTATTTTTTATTTCAGCGAAAACAATCAATCACTTCGTTGATAAGCAAGCAAATGCTGAAACCTTGAAAGCCATCACTGATTATCGTGTTGACGAGCATTGCCGAGCTCCACACATACTTCTGAATTATAGGCTCAGGTACCACAGTTTCTCCTACGCCACTATCCCTGAGTACTGGAGGGAAACTGTTGGAGAGGTTGCTGAAGCTTCAAAAGCAAAGAAACGTACTGGATCTTCCACCAAAAGAGATAAACCTTTAAAAAGAAAAACCAGGGAACCAACTCCAGAGCCTTGAACCAGAAAGGGTTGCATCTAGGTCGGGAACAGAAGGGAGAGAGGAAAGAAAAGAAGAAGAGGAAGTTCAATCCCAGATAATCAGTTCTGACTCTGAGGAGACCGAACTGGAAGAGATAGATCCTCCACATTTTTCTGCCCCCCCTTCAAAGAAGCAAAAGAAGTCAACTTCAGGTAGCCACACTCCCAGTCTGAGGACCCTGATGGCTAGAGCAAAGAGCCAAAAAACTTCCAGTCCTTTTCCTCTTCCATCCTCAGGTTCTGGAGCTGACTCTGCACAGAAGTCAACTTCTGCTCCAAGCGCGAGGACTGGTTGAACCTTCATCCCGTCCGCAAGGCAGTAGCCCTCCCGTGCTGGATACTATACAGAGGGGAAAGGGGAAGGCTCCTTCTTCTGAGGCACCAAAGAAAACTTCCACTCCAAGAGCTCCCGTGCTGACACTTGGTGGATCTGCTTCTGAGGCAGAAAGGGAACATTGCAGCCTAGTTCCCTCCAAGTTACACCGTAAAGGATGTCTCCAACTTGCTAGAGGTAGTGTCTTCTCACCGTTGTTCTAAGGACTGTTTTTATAGATCTCCTCAGTTCATAGCAAATGATCCTGGGATGGCTGACCTTGTCTATGATCACGTGCAACTTCCAGGTCCTACAGATAACACCATTTCTAGGCTGGTTTTGCCTGAATACACATTCAGGAGTGTAGGGAACCTCCTCCGTTTCCCTACTGATATGTCTGTCATCAGGAGGTAACCCCCCACTGACCTTTCATACAATGCTGTCACCTGGCTTATTAGAGTAAGTCTCTATTTCACATTTATTTTTCAAGTGTCAGATCGGTTAAACTGATTGTGCTTCGCTTATGTAGGGCGTTCAGCATGTGCTGGCGATGGGTGACATTTTGACCTCTCAAGAGGATCAATTTCAGCTTGAGACCGCTCAGGTTAAAAGCTCCCATGAAAGGCAACACCAAGAGGCAGAAGCAACCCTCAAGTCTATGCTGGAGCAGTTAGAGGGCTCCAAAGCTGAAGCTTCTGAGTATAAGAAAGCTGCTTCCTAGTTCGAGAAAGGACTTAGATCTGCTGAAGAAAGATTATGAGGATCTCAAACTGGAGCTGAAAAAACTGAAGGAGAACAATGCGAGTTTATCTCGGGAAAAAGAGAGCCTTGAAAGGGAGAAGACTACTCTGGTCTCTGAGGTTGGTGGGCTGAAAGCTTCAATCTCGGAGAAGGTGAAGAAGGCGCAGGAAGGAAACTGAGAAGGCACTGACAGACCAATTGGAACCCGAGCTGGATACCACTTACCAGCTTGCTTGGGATACTTTGGTTGAACTAGCGTCGCCTCAGTTTCTTGACATAGCCAAAATCCCTTTTGTAAGAAAAGTGCTACCAGGAGAACCCGAGGCTGAAGAAGCTGAAGTTGCTTATGAAGCTGATGAGGCTGATGAGGGTAATGAACCTCAAGCTAAGGATGCTGATGCTCCAACTCCAGCTGAAGAGCTAGTTTCTATCTCAGATGGGAACTAGTTTTTTCTTCTCTTTTTTTTTTGAATAACTTCGTGCCAATTTGCAGATGAATTTCTTTAATATTCTTCTCTGATTAGACTGTTGCCTTTTATTCATGAATATATTCAACTTTCAGTTCTCATGTGTTTTTGAATGACTCTAATCTTTGAGCACTTGAACTGATTTTGTGAATGTTTGCAAATGTTTAGCTCGAGCTTATATTTAGGTGAGCTGAATTACGTCTGCTCTTAGTCGAGTATTAGCTCAGGCCAATTATTTGGCCCGTTCTTAGGCAGATTTTGGCTCTGGCCTGTTCTTGGGCGAGCAAATGTAGGCCCATTCTTAGGCTAAGCTTTAACTCAGACCTGTTCTTAGGTGAGCGAATTTTAGGCCCATTCTTAGGCTAAGCTTAACTCAGACCTGTTCTTAGGCGAGCAAATTTAGGCCCATTCTTAGGCAGATTTTGGCTTTGGCCTGTTCTTAGGCGAGCAAATGTAGACCCATTCTTAGGCTAAGCTTTAACTCAGACCTGTTCTTAGGCGAGCAAATTTTAGGTCCATTCTTAGGCTAAGCTTTAACTCAGACCTGTTCTTAGGCGAGCAAATTTAGGATATACTTCGTGCCTAGGAGAATTTACTGAATAACATCATTTTTATTGACATCTTTGAGTGCGGTTACATCATCTAATGATAAAATAATCACAAATTGGAGATGTTGACAGATCTTTGGAGCTCGAGTCCTGACTCCAAGCTTTTTAACCTGTAAGAACCATTGCCACCTGCGTCTATGACTTCGTAAGGTCCCTCCCAAGTTGCCCCTAGTTTACCGCGGGTAGGGTTTTTAGTTCCAGTATTAACCTGCCTGAGTACCAATTCCCCAATCTTAAACTCACGAGACTTGATTCTCCTATTGTAGTACTTTTTTAGTTCCTACTGATATGACGCCATTTTGATTCGAGCCCGTTCTCTCCTCTCTTCTGACATATCTAAGTCCCGAGCAAGGATCTGATCGTTCGTTGTAATTTCGAATTGTTCTACTCTCAGTCCGAGCAGGCCTAGTTCAGTTAGGATTACTGCTTCCATGCCAAAGGCTAATGAGAACAGTGTCTCACCTGTTGACCTTCGGGGCGTAGTTCTGTATGCCCAAAGGACGGTGTGCAGTTCATCAGGCCAGGATCCTTTAGCTTCGTCCAAACTCCTTTTGATTCCTGCCACTATAATCTTGTTGGTGGCTTCAGCCTGGCCATTGCACTGTGGGTAGCTTGGGCTAGAATAGAACCATTGCATTCCATAATCTGAACTGAACTGCCTTGTCTTCTTACTGTCAAACTGAGTTCTATTATCCGAGATGAAAGCCCTTGAAATCCTGAACCTAATAATTATATTCTCCCATAGGAACTTGATGATGTCGGAGTCTTTGATGGATGCTAACGCTACTGCCTCTACCCATTTTGTGAAATAATCGGTGGCGATGAACAAATATTTTCTTTTCCCCGACGCTAAGGGCAAGGAACCTACCAGGTCCAACCCCCATTGAGCGAATGGCCACGGACTCGACAATGGGTGTAGTTCTTGAGCTGGCTGGTGGATCTTGTCAATGAACAACTGGCACTTTGAGCATTTTCTCACATATTTCACTGCATCTTTTTGCATATATGGCCACCAAAATCCTTGCGAATTAGCACGATGGGCTAGAGATCAACCTCCCACATGTCCACCTGCATGAACCTTCGTGTAGCTCGGAAAGGATACTCTGGACCTGATCAAGGTGAATGCATTTAAGATAAGGCCCAGAATATGATCTTCTGTATTAGTTCCCTGTTGGAGATAACCAAAACCGTGCTGACTTCAGTCGAACTCGGTATCTTTAGTGCTTGTCTACTGGCAACTCATCCCTCTGTAGGTAGGCGATGATTTCATCCATCCAACTCGGGGATGATATTTCAATATCCAACACAATTTCATCCGATCCAATGCTGGGTGATGAAAGAATTTCAACCTGTATTGTCCTTGGGCTGCTAGTTTCTAGGGCAGCTGCCAGGGCGGCCAGTCCATCCGCATGTCTGTTTTGACCTCTGACAAAACGTCTGAATTCGATATCTTCGAACTCAAAGGCGAGTTCCCACACTTTTAGCATGTATGCCTTCATTCTATCATCTTTGCTTCATATTCTTTGTTTAACTGATTTACTACGAGCTGAGAGTCACTATAGACCGTAAGCTTTTTAACCCCTATAGCTCAGGCAATCCCTAATCCAGCTATTACAGCTTCGTACTCAGTTTCATTGTTTGAGGCCGGGAACAAAAGCCTAACTGCCTGCTCGATGACTTCTTTGTCTGGTGCTATAAACACGATCCCCAGCCTGGCACCTTTTTCGTTTGAGGCACCATCTACTCTGAGCTCCCATTTGGTCCTTTCTCCCCCCAGATCGGACAGAGAGGTATTAAATGCTGTCATATTCAAACTGGAATTTGGATCCGTAAACTCGGCAATAAAATCTACCAAGATCTGTCCTTTGATTGCAGTGAGGGGTTGAAAATGAATGTCATAAGCGTTAAGCTCTACCCCCCATTTTGAAACCCGACCTGAAAGATCAGCCCTTCTCAAAATATCTTTCAATGGATAGTTCGTAAGTACGATGATGGAATGGGATTGGAAGTAATGCTGTAACTTGTGTGAAGCCGTTACCAGAGCGAGCAGTAGCTTTTCAAGTGGAAGATACCGCGTTTCGGCGTCCAGTAATGTTTTGCTGATGTAATAGATCAGCTTCTATTCAGTTCCTCTTTGGGCAATCAAGACGCCGCTAAGAGAATGTGCGGAGACAGCCAGATATAAGTACAATGTTTCCCTTAGATGGGGATAAATTAGAACTGGAAGTTTTTCAAGGTGGTCTACGAGCTGGAAATAAGCTTCTTGACACTCAGTATTCCAAGTTGATTGTTGGCCTTTTTTCAGTACTTGAAAAAACGAATGGCATTTGTCTGAAGACCTTGAGATGAACCTACTAAGTGCTGCCACCATGCCATTGAGCTGTTGAACATCCCTGACCCTTGTGGGCATTTTTAAATTTCTAATTGCATCGATTTTACTGGGATGGGCTTCTATTCCCCTTCGTGAGACCAGATGACCCAAAAATTTTCCCGAGCTAGCTCCAAACGAACTCTTTTTAGCGTTTAACTTCATGCCGAACTCTCTGAGCCTGTGAGAAAGCTTCAGTAAGGTCTGTGAGATGGTCCTTTCCTGTGCTGCTTTTAACTATGGTATCATCAACGTAGGCTTCTAGATTTTTGCTAATGAGTCCTGTCGAACATCTGACTGACTAATCGTTGATATGTCGCTCCAACGTTTTTTAGCCTGAATGGCATGACTTTGTAGCAATACATGCCTGTTGGAGTAATAAAACCAATTTTGTCCTGATCATGCTCTGCCATAGGTATCTGGTGGTACCCTGAGAATGCATCGAAGATGCTCATCTTTTCATAGCCCGAGATGGAGTCTATCAATTGATCTATTTTGGGTAGGGGAAAACTATCTTTAGGGCATGCTTTATCGAGGTCGGTAAAATCAATGCAGAATCTCCAGTCTCCGGTTTTCTTTTTGACGCATACCAGATTTGATATCCAGGTCGGGTATTTTACTTCCCTTATAAATCCAGCTTTCAATAGCTTCTCAACTTCCTCTGATACTGCCTGGGCTCTTTCACCTGCCAATCGTCTTTGCTTTTGGACAACAGGTTTATGGGCCAGATTGACCTGTAACTCGTGTGCAATGACCTCGGGTATTATTCCAGGCATTTCGTGGGAAGACCAAGCAAAAACATCAACATTCGCCACTAAGAATTGAAAAAGTTCAGCGGCTTCCTCCTCGTGAAGGTTGCATCCGATCCAAAAGAATTTTTCTGGATTGGATGGGTCGATTATCATTTTCCTCAGTTCCTCCCCTGTGCGGTCAGCTGGTTCTGAACAAGTTTCTTCGACCCCCAGCCGACCCTCCTTTCGTTGCTATAGCGGGTCTGAGCTCTTCTTTGCCTTTTTTTTCTGATCGAAATCACACTCGGGTGCGTCAGTCTGCTCCAGACTGGGTAGTCTGGGGATCTTGGCTTTCAAGTTTTTTAGTAGTTGGAGCTAAATGCCCGGTGTATTCAGTTAAGAAACATTCCCGAGCTACAGCCTGACTTCCTTTGATTTCCATTATTCCCTCGGGGCAAGGGAAATGAATTGACTGATGATATGAGGAGGGGACAACTCGAATCGCGTGGATCCAGGGCCGGCCCAATATGACACTGTAAGCTGACCGCTCTCAGATCACAATAAAAGTTTCCATTGTCTGCACGGTGCCTGCTTGTACAGCCAACGTTATTTCACCAAGGGGAGGGTGGTGTTGCCATTAAAAGCCCTTAAATTGACATGAGAAGGTTTGAGGTTAGATTCCTCTAGCCCAAGTTTTTCAAAGAGCCTCTGAAACATAACGTTTACTGAAGCCCCGTTGTCAACGTAAACCTTCCTGACGTCATAGTTGGCTATCAGCATACGAATTACCAGAGCATCATTGTGTGGGTGTTGCACTCCTGAGCTGAACTTGTCCTCCTTAAAGAAAAGAGTTTCTAACTGGAGCCCCCATTCGATGGAACTAAAGTTGGTTCACTTGTCACTTCATTGATTTCTACGGCATAACAAGCTTTTCAGTATTGGGCCCGCAGTTAGTTGGCTGAAAGGGCAGTTGACTCGTACCCTCCCGTGATGACATCGATTGTCCCCAGCACTTTTTGTTACCTGATCTGTGCATTTTTTGGGTCGAGAATCTTTTCCCTGGACTGACTAGCTTTTCCTCCTCAATCTATGAATTCGTTGAGCTTGCCTTCCTTTGCCCAAGTTTCCAACTTGTACTTCAGAGTTCTGCAATTTTCAGTCATATGACCATGGTCTTTGTGGTAACTGCAATACAATTTTTTATTTCTCTTCTCGAGGTCTTGTTCCATTAGCCTAGGTTTTTCGAAGAAATCTCTATCCTCAACTGCCTTCATCACTTTGTAGATTGGTAGAGTGAATACTGTAAGGATGGCTTGGTTCGGGTTGCTTGTTCTCCTTATTCAATCTTCTTGGGATTGATTCCTATGAGTTCGGGAATCCTTTTTCCTCTCTTCAGGTTCGTTGCTTTTCGTATTGGACTTGCGATATACATCGTCGAGCTCGGCATATTTCCCAATAACGTAAAGCAGTTTGGAAAGCTACTTTGGGGGATTTAAAGTAAGTTCGCTGAACAGTGGGGATGGTTTCTTCAACCCGAGGTGGAAGAGATCCATGGCATTCTTTTCTACAGCATCATCAATCTCATTGTAAATTTCCCAAAACCGTTGTGAGTATTCCCGAATTCCCTCATCATGCTTCTGTCTCACCTCATACAAATTTTGCATGGTTTTCGCGAATTTGCAACTCGTAACGAAACAATTGTTAAATAGCTTGCTCAGTTCGGTCCAGCTATTGATAGACTTGTCTGGAATTTTGGCCCACCATTTCAAAGCCACTTCCCCTAGGCTCATAGGAAAAATCTTACATAAAAAACCCTCATTCCCCATATACAATGACATACATTGCAGATAGTAATTTAGATGATGAACAGGGTCTATAGAAAGCGAGTAAAGGGTAAAAGTAATTTCAAAATAACCTTGAGGGATTGGCGTGAGCTGTCTCCACCTTGAGAACGGTGAGCGGACTATGGCGGAACTATGAGTTCGATTTGGCTGCTCTTCGTAGTGATTACGGAATCTCTTTGAAATACCGGACTCACCATCAACTAGAGATCGAGAGCATTTTTGTTGGCATTTCATTGAATAGTGTTCCCTGTCCCGATCTGTGGACCTTGATCGGTGCATAATTTTTTCAGTCCTGCGCTCTCAACCTCTACTGTCGGCTCCATGACAGTGCTCTGACCTTCCTGAACACCTTGGGCTTTTAGGTCATGGACCGATGTTGTCCCTAGCTCCGTAATTCCTGCGTTCTGGCGTCTTTCTTTCAATGACTGGAGATCTATGTCTTCCATCACGGTTAAAATGATGAGGATAAGAATGCATGTTTCTGGCCAAACTCTCCTGGGGTCGTGAGTTGTTCCGGCAGTTAGTATGACTTGCTGCCTCTAACACTGGTGTTTCTCCTTGTGCGATTGTACGGTGGATGCGACGGCGATAACTTTGTTCCACCGCTAAAGGTTCGAGCTGAACTGCTTAGATCTGATTTTGCATAGTGGCGAGCAGTTCAACCACTGCCGCGGAGTTGGGGTTGTTTGCCACTGCACGATCATAAATGGCTCGTAAACCTGGCTGGTCATCCAAAGTCTACAGAATGGTGGAAATCTCTGGAGAGAGTTAATGGGAGGACTGTGGCGGAAACCCATCGGGTGGAGGTGGTAGTGCTACCACCGTTGTTGGATGCGGAAGAACTAGTCATGTTCCGCCATTTCCTCCGGTTGCTGTGTCATTCCTAGTGAAGGTTGCTCCAGATCTGGTCCGACCTAGGGTGGTCGGAGGTGGTGATGCCATCTATCGCGATAGTTCCCACAGACGGCGCCAAATTGTACAGGGTATTTTTCCGTACGATGAATGCTGGTTGTTTCGAGCAGAGCTGCGCCTTCACCAATGGACTAGCCTGCACACAATGAACACACCGTTAAGGGATGACCGGAGTGAGTCCAGTCGTCACCTCTCCGATGCCGAAGTCAGTTGACTGTATATAGCGAAAGGGAGGGTTTTAGACTAGGATTTCTGTACCGCTTTTCTTTGTCAGGCTTAGAATTGTTCTATTTATATCAGTATCTTGATCTAACCATAGTTTGGTTAGATAGTGGTTTTCCTTTGGTTGAGTTTAACCTAAGTCCAATTGATAACTGTGTGACCAGGGTTGGCTTGACCATAGTCAGCTTTGAATCGTAATTAGAATAATTGCCTCTCCGTTTGTTACGCGATAGCTGTTTTACTCACGTGTTTCCTTCATGTAGAGCTTAGATCCGTTACCCATTTTAGTTCGTGGTTGAAAGAGTTCGGGTTGGCTTAGCTATCATGGTTGATCATTCAGGTCCTGATCTTCAGGTCGGGACATAAAGGGTAATATCAATTTACCGTGCTGATATACTCTGAGCTCGTGGTACTTACATTGCATGTTGCTGGCCTTACCAGTTCGAGATTACAAAGTGCCGAATGCTCACCTCGGGATTTATCCACACACTCGATAAGTCATAAGCTTTGCTCATATCAATTTTAATTGCAGCACAAAAACTCTTTCCTTTCTTTGTTTAATTGATATGATAATTGCACTTGCTTTATTTTTTTTCTTATCATAAGCGCATAGAATTGTCCGCCTCTAAATCACATGCATATGGTGTTAGTTGTATGCCCTATAGCCAATCATAGAGATGATGCTTTAGGGATAAAGAACAATCACAGGATTTCATTTATTGTATATCATATTTATTATTAATTAATAAAGGCTTTATTCTATCATGTTTATTCTATTCTTTATATTTACATGATATGTCCATAGAGTTAAAGTTGAGAATATCAAATCACAAAGAGTTGTGATTATGAGACTGTAAATATATCTTTGTAATTAACTCTTAAATCATTCCTAGTTGAAGGTTCACTATGATGGACAATAATGAACCATAAGACTAGCACATGTTAGGTTTACTCTATAGGAGGATAGCTAGTCTCAAGCTATTTGTGTAGAACACACTAAAACCAAAATGTGGGTGCCTGTTTAATATAAACAGGTACACTGAATGTGACCAAAGTATTTTGAGATAAACTGAATAGAGTTTTACTTGCCTATCAATCAGTTTCTCATAGTTGCAGTGGTACAAGTAATCCTTAGACCTGAGACACCATGATTGTCTTATGCATGGACCCTTAGGAGTTTGATAACACTGACTGTATATTCCAATGGGGTCTACAAGGGTGTTCACTGGTCCTATTGCTTCATGTATGAAGGCATATGAGTGATCAATAAGGAATCTATCACTTCCAGTAAAAGGGAGAGAATGTCTCACATAGCATTTACTAATATAACTCATGAAAATCCATGGCCATAGTAGGATGACTATGGAAAGGAGTTTTCATAGTGCATCAATAAGTTGATATTTGTAAATGATTATAAAAGAATTGAACTAGGGAATTGATAGACTTCCATGTCCTATTAGTTCAATTAGAGACATTGTGTATGATAGAAGGATGTAATTGTAACCTTAACTGTAACTAAAGGGTTCTTTGTATGATTTTATTTCACCTCATTTAGGACCGTACCATAAGCCATGCTAGGTGTTACTCATGATTAGTAGAAGCCCTAATTGATATAAGTGAGTTATAATCAATTAGGGAATTGGAAGGTGTTCTAATTAGATCCTTAATGGAAAGTGTTCAATTAGGCACTCTTTGTGCTATTTCCTACTACTAAATGTTGTGAACCCAATGGGTCACACACCAATAAGTGAAGAGGGACTTTAAGTTGTGAGAGAAAGGGCATTAGTGTATTGAGAAAAGTTCAAAAGGGCCATACTTGCATTTGATGTAAAAAAGGAGGGGTTAAAGTGCAATTTCCCTAAATTGCAAATCCCACTTAGAATGGGATTCCCCTAGGGCCGGCCCTTGTTGTGTGGCTATATAAAGCACACTAGCAAGTGCTTTGTTACACAATAATTCACTCCACTCTCTCTCTAGCCCAAGTTTGAGAAAGCCTCTCTCTCTCTCTTCTTTTTCTTCTCCATTCTAGCAAACCCTAAGGAGAACTAGAAGACAACTTGAAGACTTTTGCTTGGTGTAGATACCGTGGAGGCAGGACATTTGTGCTGCTAGATTTCTGTTCATTAGAAGATCAATCAATCGTCTTAAGGACCTACTATAAGTTCTAAACCCTCTCTTTGTAATTAGGGTTTTATTGTTTTGTATTATATCACAACCAAATTCTTGGTTTCAAGGAATTGAATGTAAATTTTTGTTATTTACTTTCTTCCGCATTCTTGTTTTCTCTGATTCAATTCCTTACATATGGAAGTACAAAAATTTGTTCATACATAGATAAAGCAATGAAACAAAGTGAGACCAAAAAAATTTGAAGAACAAGAGCCGTCGAAAATTAAAATCTATAAATCAATTAATGACACAAACTATGGCAAAATCGGCTTGGTTGTAGATAAGAAGTGCTAGATTCCAATCACAATTCAACCCACTGCAGTTGGATCCAAGGATGTGCCAGCTAGGGGGAAACCTGGCCCTCCTCACCTATTAAATTTTTTTTTTACTCTACATATATTCTGATATTCTAAATTTGACCCAGTTAAGTTTTTCCTTGGTCCCTCATATTTTTTAATTGTACCCCCACTCTTTCCTTTTTTTCTTCATATAGATAATTCCTATCCCTTTTATTTCACAAAATTTTGATTTTTCTTATTGTATTGATCCCTTTTATTATCAATGAATAGTTAAGTTTTACTTGAATGGGTAACTTAGTCGGCAAGCCTTAGAAGTATAAAATCTCAAAGTCTTGACTTTGAGGCCAGTCTTAGTCGACCCTTGCAGGAGGTTGCGAGTGTTCAGGGTTTAGCTCAGTTCCACCAAAGGTTTATGAGGTGGAGTTGAGCTATCAAGGGTTCTTTAAAAAAAATAATTAAAAAATAAATAAAATTAGTTTTTATTTCAATTATTAAGTTCAAAAAATTTTCTTTGCTCTTATTATTGTCTATTATGGGGGGCAAAAAGAAAAATAACATTGTTACAAGACTACTTTAAATGATTCTCTAATTTATAAGGTGAAAAAAAATATATATATATATATATATCGACCCTGCTAGAGTAAATTCTTGACTCCACCACTGGTTGGATCGAAGACAAAGATGAGATTCATGTGTTTCTTGCTGGTGGCAGATCTGACAAAAGAACAGAGGGAGATTTACACAAGTCTAAATAATTTAGCTATACACATGCGAACAGGGCCTAGTTATGGTCTATAACTCCAACAAGATGGCACAAAATGCTCTACTTTGTATTATATTTGTACAAGTACACAGTTTTTCCAGTCCTAAACATTTCTCTCAGATAAATAACAATAAAAAAGGAATGGAAAAATGTATGGCTGAAAAAAGGTACTTCAGATATGTTTATATTCTGGACAACAATGGCTAATCCCTGTGAGGCTCAGAGTACAAGCAATATTAATGTCAACAGCAATACTCTAATGTTCAAATTCAATAAAGGTCTAGTGACGCAAGCACCCTGTGAGCTTGGATTTGTAGAGCCATCAATCTCTGCTCTGGACCAAGGGTTGAGCCAAATTGACTTGCTGCACTTATCAAGGAGGCAGATTTCTCACCCAAAAGTCGCCTTATGTCTACTGTACAGTTGCCATGGGAGAACTTTCCCTCCCATTTACATGCCCAATGAGAAGTACTAAGAACTCTCCACATTTCAACCTAATCAGAGATGATGATGATTAAAATAAAAAAAAATCGTTTAATTGACATTCAAATCGCACATGCTACCCAAAAAAGAAAAATAAAACCATTAATTAATTTAGGTCAAATTCATCTAGTGAAGCTTGAATAGCCAAGAATAGAACCATAAAATTTATAAAGAGTAACTGTGAAACTAATATACAGAAATCTTTATATAGCACGTCAAAATTTTAAGAAGAAAAAAATTTAGGTTCCTTCAAAATGACAAGCAGCAGGAGAGAATCACTTGGACATAATGAATGTTGAATAAAAAGTTGATGAAACTTACAAACACAATTGATTATAAATTAGTAACTACATCAGGCAACAATCATGCAAGGCAGCTTCCAATGTAGCTTCTCATTGGGTCAGTAAGCAGAGAAAAAACTTACAGTTGATATGCTTGATAATAGAAACCAAACAGTTTTTAACCAATGAGTAACTGAGTACTATCACAGCAATAATAAAAAATTTAAAAGAAAAAAAAACAGAAAAAGAAAAAGAAAACGAAACTGAGTACTAAAAAAGGTAGATTCTGAATTAGTGAACCACTTCTTCATTCATTTTTCATTCTCATCCTCTATCCGAGCTTGTTTTTCCAACAGATATCAGTCGTCTTGGAGTATGCCTGGTTCCTTACCTAAGTTGGTGGATGGTTGGGAATGCAAGAAATGGAGATCAACCCATAAAGTGGAAGTTGTCGATTTTTACTAAATTGTCCCTATATATGGAAGAAATTAAACAGGAAAGTTTTTACAGGGCATACTTGGGTGTTGGCTATGTTAAGCTCACATCATTAACTTGATGGCTTTTCAGTGTCCCTGTATACACCTATTTAGAGGGACTAGTATTGTTGTTTCCCATATGAGTTGGTGCCCTCAAATCACCAAGTTCTTTTGTTGTTCTCTTGCCAAAGTAAAGAACTACATTTCGGTGTGCATGCAGTTCGTACTTTGTACTTCTTATAAAATAATTATCTTGTATTTTTCACCTAGCCTATTAGACAAATGTTCAACAGCCTATATATTGTAATTTCATTTCGTGAACCACTCTCTAAAGCTTCTGAATCAACAGAAAACAAGTGATTTAGAAGGACCAGTCACTCAAAATTGTTAGTCACCATGCAACAGCAACGTTGAAGCCTTGAATTGTAGAAGTGGAAAATGCACAATGGCATATGAGAGTATGGGAAGGTGCATCTAGAACTCACTGCATCAAAGCTGGACATCAAAAAAACCATCCCAATTCTCCATTAACTTGAGCATAAGGATGCCACAATCATGTCTGTAGCAAGGAATTGTAACCCAAATTAATGCAACGAAAACAAGTAAACTGTGTAAGGTCGAATACATGTTACAATAAATAAGGTTGAAGGATGGCATTAAACGAGAATATCAGAATGGGAACACCCTACATTTGTTACCAGGCAAAAACATTATGACAATAACTTGTAAGAATTTTATTTAAATTCATGTGGGCTGCCATTGATTAAATTAAAATTAATATTTTATTAAACCCGGATTGATGAGAAATTGATAACGTGATGTACCGGATTCCCAATAAAGGTTGTGATTAATAAAGTTCATATGGGTTATGGTGCACCTTAGTCACGTGTGATCACGTGTGTTGAGATAGGAACGTGTAGATGCCTTTCTTGGTGGATAAGAAATCAACTTTCTTAATGAACAAGATAAAGATTTCTTGATGCATAAGAAATGGATTTCTTGATGGATAAGAAAAGGATTTCTTGGTAAACAAGAAATAGCTTTCTTGTTGGATAAGTCATGATGGGAAGCTTATCCTATTCCATCCTTCTATAAATAGGGCATTGGTCCCCACCCTCACACATACCTTGTTAGCTCTATTCAATATAGTCTTGCCCCATTGAAAGACAGAGAGTGTTTGTGTGGAGAGGGTGGAAGACCATTGTTGTACTACTGGATTTGATGCCTCAAAACTCTAGATGGCGCATCAATGCAGTTTTCAGGTACGCAAGAAGTGTTTTAATTTTTATGCATGCTTATGAACTTAGCAAATTTATCGATCTATTATATTCTAACATAACTAACCCATTTGTTTGCTGTGGAACATCAGCAACTTGGATCAGGAACATTTTTATATTAATTTCGAAGGAAGGATCAAGATGGTGCAGAACCTCGTGGACATGTTCTTCTGAAAATAAGTCAATGCACAACTTGGACATATGCAAAGCCAAACAATAGGAAAACAATGTAGCAGTTTTGGTTTTTTTGTTTTGTTTATTGGGGGGAGGGGGGGGGGTTGGGGGGGAAGGAATATGGAATATATGCATGAAACGTCAGAACTCAATGCATCAAACCTGGACATCAAAAAACCGCCCCAGAATTCCATGAACTTGAGCATAAAGACGCAGCTGTCATGTCTGTAGCAAGGAATTGTAACCCAAATTAACGACAAAAATAAGTAAACCGTGTAACATGGATGAAAACACATTTTACATATGCTACCAGGCAAAAAATTATGATAATAATTAAGCCATTTGTTTGACATGCGACATACTACCAATTAAGAAAAAGAGGAAAAAAAATTTGGTCATTGTCCTAAACCAGTTGCAGCCTACTGGAATCAATTAGTTACTCATCCCATAAACAAATTAAGTACATATATTTACCTTGGTCTAAACCATCTACAATTCAAAGTAAAATATGGGAAATACTTTGCAAACTATTCCGCTGCCGTGAATGAGTAAGGGAACACCATAATTCTAATTCCCCTGTGCACGATGAAGGAAGTGCTAAGCCATACCATACAAGGAGAAAAAAAAATTGTTCTCTGTCATCTTGGAATATGAAACTACAAATAAACATAAGTAAATTGACCTATGCAAGGAAAAGCTACATTTAAGCATAACCATCAGATTTAATCAAACCGTAGCAATTGCAACACAATGAATCACATAGGGATCAGTCAAGTTTTGCATAAACATTACAGGGTCAACATTTTTTTTCTTTCACAATCTAATAGGCTACTAAAACCATTGCCATCATATGCAATTATATTTTCCCTAAGAATCATACATGACATGATTTTAGAAGGCATTTAAACAAACAGTTGTTCAGACTAATTTATATTTATTGAAAGAAGGAAGTGCATCAAACTAGATTGGAGAATAAAATTTGAACAAAAAAAGGGGGGGGGAATATGCCAAAAGTCCTTTTGATAAAATCATCAAGCCAGCAGTCACAATAGTTTTTTTTATATAGCCCCAAGTCCATATTCAAGCTCAAACGGTAATGTTTCAAGAAAACGTTAGCAGATCAATTTTCGCAAATACCAGCCTTGCTCATCTCAACTGATATGGTAAGCAATCAATGTGATTCCCCCCATTTTTGCTGTGATTTTTTCCGTTTTTTCCTCCTATGTTTTCCGATGCAAATAATAGTTTTCCTATTTTATTGTAAACCAACGGATTTTGCCATTTTTGCTGTGATTTTTTGCCATATCAGTGCATTGCTTCTCACACTAATATGGTAAACAATCAGTGCAATCCCCCATTTTTGCTGTGATTTTTTTCATTTTTCTCTTCCATGTTTTCCGATGCAAATATAAGTTTCCTAATTTTGTTGTAAATTGACAGATTTTATTGTAAAATAGTTACATAATATCACAATTATGTAACTATTTGCTCCGATGTGCATCCTAATGCCTCAACAAACAAAAGTCACAGCAAAAAATTTGCAACTATTTGATTCGATATGCATTCTAGTGTAACTGTTTTCAATACACCAAAACGAATTGTTTTTAATTTTAACAACAAAATTTGTTTAAGATTTTAAATCCTAATTAGAAACAGCCTTGTAACTGTTTAAAACTGTAAAGTAATAATATTTCATTCCCATGTTCTCCAAAATTGTTTCAAAAAAAATAAGATTCAATGATGGTCTACTGACATTTTTTCTCCATTCCTCAGAGAAATATGCTTTTTTCTCCCAAGATTTTCTAGGTTTTCATGACATTCATACTGGACAGTAGTCGTCTTCTTCATTGGAAGTTTGCTTCTTAAAAAAACTCTAATATATTTGTGTTATACATAACGTGGATGGAGACATTAGAGTGAAATCACTTTAATTATGGAACTAGTTTTGTGGAGAAAATTCCATAAAAATCAATGCCTTCAATGTCACCGTTATTTATGGAGCAATAACCATATCTAGGTTAGTGGCTTGTCTGAGAGCACCTATGGGTATCTTTGTCCTTCCATATATTAGTAGACTACTTTAGGCCGTATAAGATTTTAGAAAGGACTTATGCCTACATAAGTCCTATATTATGGGCTTGTGGCCAAAGTCCGCAAAAAAAAATGGGCTAGACAACTTCTACAAATCAAGGACAATATTCTTCTCTTCCATGTGAGACACATCCATAGAGTACTAATCCAATAGGACAGTTTAGAAACAAATCTGATTCCCATACCTATATTTTCTAGTACTAATTCAACAGGACTTACGATAACTTGCGTCACAAAAGAGAAATATGCAAAACCAGTCCCGTTATATTTTCTTTCTTTTTCTTCTTCCTTAATAAAAAAAAATAAAAATAAAAAAGCCTTTTTCCTCTTCGGTGGGGAAAGAAGATAAATAGAACAGAGTCCACAAAAGTTGTCACATGTGGGGTGCAACCTTGGTGCTGGTGTGGGTTCGGTTGCCGGCATTACATGCAATTGGAATATATGCTATTAAATTATGAAAATAAAAAATAAAAGGAAAGAACGAAGAACAAATAACTCTTACCCATTTAAAGATCCAAATAGTATAATCAAAATTTGACTCCAACTTTGCGATAGCTAAAATAAACTCATCAAAATTTATCGTCTTCCCCAGCATACTATCATTTAATGAGTTCGCTGCATTCCTATGTATGGCCTAGCTGGTAGTGAATAATAATGAAACAAGATAGAGAGAAATGAAAAGATAGAACAAGGAAACAAAAAGAGAGAACACGTATACATGATTATTGGAATTTGAAGAGAATACATTGTTGAAAAAAGAAACGTTCGGAATTCAATAAGATATTGAGTTTTTGACATGGTCTGGATGTTTTGGTAATAAAAAATATAAATAAATAAATAAAAGGGGCAATAGTGTCTTTGTATTTTAAATTGGAGGAATTTTAGTGAATCAAAAGTTTGATAAGAACCATGATTTTATTTTCCCATATCCACCGACGAAGAGATTCATCTTTTTGAGTTCTATCTACAATGACTCAACTCAATAAGTTGACCTAATTCTTTCCACCTCCAACCTTCATCCCAACTCCCAAACATTTGATAAGAACCACAATTCACTTTAACAACCTTTTCACAGTTTAAAAAATAAAAAAAAAACTCTCATTTTTATGTAGAGAGCAATAACAAGTTACTATTTAACAATAACAAAATAGTAACATATTACTATTTAACAGAATAATTTTCATGTTACTGTTTTGAGGGCAAAAAGTAACATAAATTTTTTTCCCATAATTACCTATTCACTAGTGGGTATTGTTTCGAAGATGACGATGAGTAGATTCCAAAAATACAAGTTTTATAGAAAACGGATTTGTATTTTGTAAGTTATAAGTTTTTAAAAGTTAGAAAATTTATTAAATAGTTAGTTACATAAAATGCCCTTAATAACAAAAAATAAATAAATAAATAAGTGCCCCTACAAGCAAATAAGGGTAAATTAAGATTTTTTTTTTTTTGGAATTTTGGTTATAGCCGCTATGTATAAGAGTCATTTTACAATAAGCCCTAAATAAGAATTAGTTTTGTAAAGACCCTTTTTAACCCCGTACGGATTAAAAAGCCCCTGATTTTAAACTTGCTTGTTATTTATCACCGTGCCACTTTACTATTGTTATCCAAAAATTAGGGATTTGAACCCCATTTTACCCGAAAATCAAGGATTTGAACCCCATTTTTTCCAGCAACTTTATGGAAAGAAAATCCCAGCCTATTTACACCTTCTAAACGGTACAAAAACAGTGTAGTATCATCATACTCTTGGTAGAAAAAAAAATGCTGACAGATACGTACCAAAAATAAATTTTAGTTGCACAGTAACATCATATTATTTTATATTAAAAGAAAATAACTACAATTGAACTGTTACAAAAATAGTGTTCAACAGTATCAACATACTGTTGAAATATAAATTCCAACAATTCGTGACAGTATCATCATACTTTTTGAAACAAAAAATACGAATTCCAAAGTATACATACTACTCGAAAATATTAGTTGTAGAGTAACAACATACTGTTTTATATTTTTTTTTTAAAAACACACTAGCGCATTGGATTTCCTTACCTCCCTTCCCATTCTTCTTCTTCTTCTTCTACAGCTGCAGTGAGCATTGCCATCAAAGAAACTCCTACATGTTCCCAAAAAAAAAAAAAAGGGAACTCCATGCGAGGGAGAAGGTATACCTGGGGGAAGGGGAAGGAGAAGGAGAAGGGGAAGGAGATGGGGAGAGGAGAAACATTGCAGATGAAAACCAAAAAAGGGAAGAAAAAAATATGGAGATAATGATGGGAAGGAAAGGTAGATCATGAGGAGAGCATAAATCAAGAAGGCATATTATTGGAATTATAAAATTAAATAAACAAAGATTTTCTTATGGTAAAAGAATCTTTTAAAAAAGGAGTTATGGAATTAAAAACTCTTATGGTAGGGTTTTGGTTAAAAGCAGTCTCCTAATAGGGGCAATTGCTAATTTCCCCATTTTTTTAATAAAAAAAAAGATGGGAATACTGCTAATAAAAATACTCAGATGTGGGTTAAGGGGTTAAAGAATCTTTTGATGGTGTTATTAATAAAACTATTTTTGTAAACGGGGTTATTGCCGATTTTCCACAAAAAAAAAAAAAAAAAAAAAAAAAAAAAAAAAAAAAACCCACCCAAAAGGGCATTACGTAATTGCTATACAAACTTCTCTTGCCCCTAAAAAATTCCTCATATTCTTTTCCATCCATAAAACCCAGCTAACAGCATGTAGCACAAATTTCCACACAACTAGCTATTCTTTTTTCATAATTCATTGTATCATACCAAGTACTTTAAAATAAAAGGCAACAAAAATCAACCAAAGCATAATCAACTTTAAAGCCAAAACAAAAACAAAAAACAAAATTAGACACAATTACAAATCACAAAACAAAGTAAAATGAACTAGAAAAATATGTAAATAAATCCATGAAAAAAAAATATTGAAAACAATGAACAAATACAAATATGAGTTATCTCGAAATCAAGCATATAAAAAAACAATTCAAATCTAGAAACCCTGGCAACCGCAGTAATTGGTCAGAATAGGATCCCTTTACTACGAGCAAAACAAGACGGACGAATTACGCCAAGTTAGAGTTCAACATTTGTGGTGCATATTGTTTCCAAATACTTGTGCACAAATATAAAGTAAACACAATCAAACAAAAATCAGTTTTGTAACACTACACGAATACAAGCAAAATAACTTGACGACTAGCATGCAGTATATATAAAAACCTAGCTTGGCATACCCTTTTTTCTTACCTACACCACCCATTCCTAAAATCCAAACATTGATAAACCTACAAGCACAAACAAAATCCATATCAAAATTTCCAAATAAACTAAAGAATTCAAACAATCCTTTCTTTATGATTGTTATCATTACTGCATGTAAAGCTCTTACTTTCCAATGCTAATACAAAAAAATTCTAAAATATTTAAGTAAATATTAAAATTTTCCCATAATACTTTCAATGCTCTTTTCTTTCTCTCCTTTTTATTTTATTTTATTTTATTTATTTTATTTTATTTTATTTTAAGGGGGTGGTTGCTGTCATGTGGGGGTTGCTCAAATCAGCAAATTTTAAAACTTATTTTTGGTTGAAGAGGAGAACTACTCTTTTAAGGTAACTTTGGAAAAAAAATATATACTTCGTTAGGCCAACACTTTGTAGAATTCATATTGGGTTTTACTTTTTCATTCCCTATTTTGCCTATTCACTTTCTTTCTTTCCTTTATTTTTTTTAATCAAGTTTCATCTTTGTTCCCATTTATTTTTTAGGAAACCTTCTCCTTTCGCAACTCATGAATAACTGAATACTTACAATCATTCTTGACAATGCTATTGAATGAAAAAAATATATATAATTTTTTTGGCTATCATGATAATATATTCAATTGCATGCTTTAACATGCTAAACAAAATACAATACCAAATTTATTCAATTATTCTTTCTTTCAAAAATAAATAAATTAATAAAAATGTGTATCACTGAAATGAGTTGACTCAACATTTCAAGAATGTAAAAAGAATGTGTGATTTATGAGGCAAACTAGGGTCCAATTGACTTGGTTGCAACATAAATAAACCAAAAAAAAAAAAAGTGGTATGAATCAAAGACTTTTTTATTCAAAAATTTTATTTTATTTTGTTATTTTGATTTTTTAAAAAATAATAATTTATAATTTATTTATATAGAATAAATCATATCCACTTGAATATATTTACAATTGTCCTTGGTAAGACATCATCTTTTAAAAGCATTGTATAATAGTTTCATTGTTAACACTATCAAACTCCCTTCTTTTAATACACACAACTAAGCTATCATTCATTAATTGGGATTTTTTTTTTTTTTTTTTTTTTTTTGTTTGATGTTTTTGTTCCGTTTTTGCCTAGATTATATGTTGGGAATAGAAGAAGAAACAACTCAAGTAAAAAATTATTTAACGGGCTGACAAGATGACAACATCAGCCCATTCTTTTTTTATTCTTTTCTTTCTCTTTCATAACAAAAGCATATTTGTTTTATTATATCTATAAATAAATTCACTAAAGTTAAAAGTAGATATAGGAAAGGATAAAGAATTAAAATTAAAATAAAAATAAAAAAAAATTCAGATTTCCAGGGTTAACGTCTGCCCACCCTGAACACATAGCTTTTTGCCTTAGGGACTGTTACCTCGAGTCTTGGAGGGACGAATCTACCGTCCGAATCGTGCATTTGCAATGGTCGAATCATCTCTTCAAACGGTGAGCAACACTCTGGCCAAAGTGAGGGAGATTTGATGTCGTGTGTGGTGGTGCTTGCGGTGGTTCAATATCCGGTTGAGATGTTGGCGACCGTAGGCTGTGGCATGGTCACATTACTGAAACCAAAAAATATTTATATCTTCTTTCTATATTCTATTTATCTATCTATCTTCTATCTACTTCCATCTATTCTAATATAAAAAGCGTTTATATAGAAAGTTTTTGGAATTTTGATTGGATGTACAATGTAAAATACCAAAAAAACCCTTGTTAGTTTTAAAGAAAGGTAGAGGTTAATGGGTTAGAAAGGTCTTTTAAATAAGGAGTACTCCTAAATAAACTCTAACTTAACTACTCACTATCTTCTTCCTAACGTTATTCTTCTACTTTTTTCTCCTTCTATCATAACTACTCTCCTATTCTTTCTCTCTCCTTAACCACTTAATAAATGAATTCTAACTTAACCACCCACTATCCTCTTCTTTTACTTCTCCCACTTTTCTCTATTTCTATCATAACTAATCTCATATTCTCTCTCTGTGTTAACCACTTAATATTAGTTTTTGTTTTTATTTTGAATTCAAATTTTTTATTTATTTTTTAGGAGAACTTTGTAACATGTTTTGTTTTGCCTTTTTTTTTTTTTTTTTTTTTTTTTTTTTTTTGTGGCACGAGCAATGTGTGCTCCAAAATCTAGTTAATCTATACTAATATAGAAAGCATTTGGAATTTTGATTGGATATATAAGGTGAAGTGCCAAAAAAACCCTCATCAAAGGGGATTTGGCCATTAGTCCACAATATATAACTTATTTGGCAATTAGTCAAGCAATTCTTTTTTTTAACTTAAATAGTCCATTTACCCATAATCTAACAAAAGTACCCTTTGAAACCCATGTCTATGTTCTTCCTCCCCTCATTCTCTCTATTGTGCCTCTGATTTGTCACCAGCAAACATGACCACCATGCCATCAAGCATCGCCACCAAATCTGGTTCCTCGCTTCTTCCCTTTCTGACTAGTCACTGACAAGTATGACCACCACACCAACAAGCATGAGCACCACACTATCGAGCATCACCACCAGTTTTGGTTCTTCTTTGACCAGATTTATTCAACCATCAGGTTGTTTGTGTTCTTCATCTTTGTTCTATGATCATCAGATTCAAAGTAGCCAAGAGAGAAGAAGGTATGAATGGTGCAATCCGGTGATCTGGTGCTATGAAGATGATGATTGATTGTGTTATGGAGATGATGATCTGCGAAGGAGAGCTCGACCAAGAGAAAAGAAGGTGTAGATGGTGCAATCTGATGATTTGGTGCTATGAAGATGATGATTGATTGTGTTGTGGAGATGATAATCTTCGAAGGAAGGCTCGACCAAGAGAGGAGAAGGTGTGGATGGTCCAATTTGGTGCTAGGGTTGGTTTTGGGCAGTCAAACAATTTCTCTATAATTTCTTAAGTTTTTTTATTTCTTAAGAGTTGCAATTCAAGTTCTGAACAAAAAAATGCTTCCTTTACTGTATATAAAATAGTAAGACTTTACTTTACAAGGTTATATTGACTTTAATTAGGATGATATCCTCATAAGACCAATTTTACAAAGTAAACCATACAAAACCATAAAATTTTACAACTTCACTGTAAAATTTTACTACTTCAAATCTAGAAGGAAACAAATGAGGCCATTTTTTGGCATGAACATAAGGAATAATAGTCAAGCTTCAGATTGGAGAAAGTGGATTTTTGTTTCTTTCTTTACTTCTTTTTTTTTTTTTTTTTTTCCTTGGTCGAGCTTTAGACTGAAATGTTGGGAACAATCCCATCTTTGCAAGAAGCTAACCAGGCCCTTGTCGCGCACCTACATGCTCAACTTTCGAAGTAGTAAAATTCGTTGTCAAATTTATTTCATAAAATAGTAAAATTTTACTACTTCATTATAAATTGTACTACTAAAGTAGTAAAATTTTACTATTTCATAAAGTAGTAAAATTTTACAGTTTTATGAAGTATTACATTAGACTGTGTCAAGTAGTAAAATTTTACGATTTTAATTTTTTTAATAACTACCTAATCAATATGGATCTTTTTCGAAAATATCGACGAGTAGATTCCAAAAATATAATTTTTTTTTTTTAAAACGGATATGTATATTGTAAGTTATAAGCTTTTAAAAATTATAATACTGAAAGGTTAAATTAGTTACATAGGGTGCCTTTAATAACAAAAAGGGGAGTGCCCTTAGTAATAATAAGGGTAAACCGGAGCATTTTTAAAAAAAAGTGTGATTAATTGATAAATAAGTTCAGTCTCCTTGATTAATTGACCTAGAAAAACTTTTACTTCATTAATTACCAATATTTTTACCAAAAAGTAGGACTAATCACCAATTTTCCCTTTAAAGAAAGTAGAAGTCAATGGGTTAGAAAGGTCTTTTAAGTAAGGACTCCTAAATAAACTTTTGACTTAACCACTCACTATCTTCTTCTTCCCAAACGTTATTTCTCCCACTTTTCTCTCCCTCTATCATAATACTCTCCTACTCTCTCTACTCCTTAACCACTTAATAAATAAACTCTAAATTAACCCCCCACTATCCTCTTCTTTCCAATGTTATTTCTCATACTTTTCTCTCTCTCTATCATAACTACTCTCCTATACCCCCTCACTCTTTACCATTTAATATTAGTTTTTGTTTTCATTTTGAATTCAAATTTTTTATCTATTTTTTGAAATATCTTTGTAACTTTTTTTTCCCCAACGTGTGTGCTCCAAATTCTAGTTAATGTTTATATTTATATTAATATAAAAAGCATTTGGAATTTTGATTGGGTGTATATAATAGAGTACCAAAAAAATCTCATTAGTTTTAAAGATGGTAGAGATATTAATGGAGTTAATTAAATAGGTCTTTCAAGTAAGGGCTCCTAAATAAACTCTGACTTAACCACCCATTCTCTTCTTTCCAAAAGGTCTCCCACTTTTCTCTCCCTCTATCATAACTACTATCCTATTTTTTTCTCTATCCTAAACCACTTAATAAATAAACTCTTACTTAACCATCCACCATCCTTTTCTTCTCGAATTACTTTTCCTACTTTTCTCTCCTTCTATCATAACTACTCTCATATTCTCTCTCTTTAACTACTTAATATTAGTTTTTATTTTCATTTTGAATTCTTTTTTTTTTTTAATTTTGAGATCTTTCGAACTTTTTTTTTTTTATTTTGGGCACACCCAATGGGTGTCCTAACTTGCAATAGGACAAGTTTGGCTTCCGGACATCTTAGTGATGGACTGATAATTATATTGGAAAGTGGGCTAGGTATTTAAGCGCATCGAGTTTCTAACACCAGGGCTCCGTTTGGTTGTCACGAATGTTGTGCGGGAAAGTGCTATCCACGAAAAAGAAGGTAAAGGAAAGGAAAAGAAAGAATGTATTTGTTTGACAGGAAAAGTTTGTAGCAAAATATTAATTTCACCATTTGACAGGAAAGTAGTGGGAAAGTCAATTTTTTTAGCCATCCAATAAAATATATTTAATAACAAAAATCAAGAAATTACTAGATAATGACTTTTTGTTTTTTCCGTTTTTTCTTTTTTTGCCTCATGGGTATGGGGTTAATCAACCCATGCAGATTGTGAGGTCTTTCATAGACATGAAATTTACCTATAATAGGTTCCTCGTATTTCATATCTATATATAGGGGAAGTATTATACCTAGTGAAAGCTTTTTATCTTGACACCCAACAATGTCTTTTTATAGGAACCATATTTCACCAATTTCACCAAACCCATTGTTAGATTAGATAATCCCCACATGCACATTATGCATGTCAGATATCAAGTCATTCGGATATCAAGAAATAACTTTTTATAAGAATCATATTTCACCAAACCCATCGTTAGATTAGATAATCCTTTATGCACGTTATGCATGTCAAATATCAAGTCCACTGGATATCAAGAAGCATTTGATCTATAAACTTAATTTCTTCTATAAATAAAACTATGATTTTGGACACTTTATGGATGACATAAATCATGATCTCCCATTAATTTGCAATTTAATAAGTATGACGTGAATAAGTGAGGTATGTAATCCAATGGTTGGATTGGTGAAATATTATTTTTAAAAAAAGATATTGAATGATGTAAGACTAAAAAGTCTTAAACCAGCTGTAAACAGATTCCTCCCTATATATATATATATATATATATATAGATAGATAGATAACAAGGATAAATGTTGATTCAACACAAGTTCCATCATTACATATATAAACTTTGTCTAATTTGTATTGAATGTTAAGTTTGGCACCACTGGCTGAACTTAATTCTTCTTTTGTCTTTTGATAGTATTTTGAAGGAATTATTCCTTCTTGTATACAATTCATATCTGCACCAATGTCTATTAATGTAGTTATAAAGAACATACATTGGTCATTTTTGTCTTTTGGATTTTGGACCGTAATTTTGATGGTAGTATTCCATTTTTGATATGTTATTTGCTTAATGAGTTGGATGAAAGCTTCTTCACCAATGTTATCCTTTTCTTTAGCGACTTTACTTTCCTCATTATCAACCTCTTGAATGATAATTTTCTTACCATTACTTGTGGAGGCTTGTTTTTGTTCTAATTGATTAATTTGTTGCTGTAGAGCATTTATGCTCAGATTTTACAAATCTGTTTTTTGTCTTAATTCTTTTAGTTCAGATTTTATCTACTTAACTTCTTGTTTTAAATCTTGAACAGATATTTCTTCAGTTTGTTCTGCTGATAAGACCTAGTTTACCTAAGTGTATGATAGTCTTTGTTCATGAGAAAGCTTGGCAAAATTCCTTTTTTGTTCAGAACAAAATCAACCGTCATTCATGGATGATTTATTTTGACCAAAAATTCAACATTGAGTGAATCCCTCTCTGGTTTCTTGAGCGGTGGAATCATTTTGGTCCCATCCAAGATATTTTTCCAGAACAACCTGTCAACATAGCCAAATCATATTCTTACTATGAGCAATATATCCAGCCAAAGCCCCATTTGCAAGTATTCCCAAAACTCTTCCTCTTTTACGCTAATTTTGGTTTAGCATAGATTGTGTTTTGGAGATATGAATTCACAGGAACACAACAATTCCCTTGCATAGGGAGAACCTTCCATGTCAAATGTTGGGATAATGCAAAGATTAATCACATCACTCCTGAAGCCATCCAGAAGTGGTTCCAGAGACATCTAGCAATTCAGTCAACAGTAGGAGATTCATCTAAAGCTCTCCTATCCAAAAGCCAATTAATGTCAAAACTAGCAGCCGCTCCACCAAATAGCAAAGAATTGAAAACATACCTCCAGGAAGCTCTCTCATCTCTCAATGAACAAGAAGATGAACAGGGATCCTGTTCCTCGTGTCCTTCTATCCATTTAGGAGATGACAATGAGGATGACTGCTTTGGGATTCTCCCTCCCATACCTCATCAATAAGCAAAGACCAAGCGAGGCCTTAGATCACCAACCAGATCTGTAATCTTTGGCCTTATCATGAGTATAAAGCAAGCAAAAGCATTCAGGCATGAATCTACAATGTACAGTATCATTGTACTTTATGCTAGAACATTATTACAATAGCATCTTTACATGGCTATAGTCCCACTTCAGACAAAAGCACAACTAGGCGTGATTCTTCAGTGTAGACCATCATTACACTTTCCGTCTATACATCATGACAACAGCACCTTCACATGACAACAGTACCCCTACTCAGGTACCAGAAAAAGCAACAGCACAGTGTATGATCCATGTGATTAAACAGTGCCCCTTCATGTGATAGTACCTCCACTCAGCAACAAGACAAGCAAGGCAGCTCTGGACCTCATCATTAGGTTTAGGCACTCCTTCTCCTATATAAGAGAAGATTGTCCATTGTTTTTGGGGACGAGAATTGATTAGTTTCTTCCTCTCCTGAAAAACAACCTCTACTGTAATATCCCCCTCTGTAATATCCCCCTCTCCCTTCACTATTGTAATACCTCCATTTCCATCTCTTGCAACTTCAAACTTCCGCAATTGTATCTCCGTAATATTTGTAAGTTTTTATGTGATTAATATAAAATCTTACTTTTATTATTTCTTTTTGCAAAGGTTTTATTTATATTATTATTTCTCTTTTCTTATTATTATTCATCACTTTATTCCTGGGTGTTATTGGTATCAAAACAAAATTGTTAGATTCACATCTGGTACTTGGAACACTACACAAGCAAAATATTCAACAATCAAAAAAGAAATATTATCTATAGTTTTGTGTATTTCAAAATTCCAAGATGATATTTTAAACAAAAAATTTTTATTAAGAATAGATTGCCAAGCTGCAAAACCTGTTTTCAAAAAAGATGTTAAAAACATTGCATCCAAACATATTTTCGCTAGATAGCAAGCAATACTTTCAGTTTTTGATTTTGATATAGATTATATTAAAGGAGAAAACAATTGTGTCCCTAATTTCCTCTCTCGTGAGTTCTTACAGGGTGATATATCCAAAGAACAGGGCAATTCTTCAGAATGCCCCGAAAAAGTAAAGGAAAAATCCCACAAGGGCAATCAGCCCAAACCAACTAGACTATATCTATATATATATATAGATAGATAGATAGATAGAAACACAAATATTTGAGAACCAAATCAACTAACAATGTAACACACACATCCCCCCTAGTGGCTAGTCTATCAAACACACACACAGTAACAGGGCCAAGACAAAGTCCACGCATATCTCAAAAGAGCCAAGCCTAAATAATAGAGGAGATCTACACAAGTCTAGCTATGGACCTATGGTCTATAACTCCAACAAGATAGCACAAAATTCTCTGCTTTGTATTATATTTGTACAAGTATCTCTGACAAATAACAATACAAAGAGAAACGGAAAAATGTATGGCTAAAAAATGGTACATCATGTTTATATTCTAGATTTCTAGACAACAATGGATAATCCCTGTGAGGCTCAAAGTACAAGCAATTTCTACAGTTTCTATGGGAAAACCTTCCCTCCCATTTACATGCCCAATGAGAAGTACTAAGAACTCTCCACATTTCATCCTAATCAGAGATATATAAAATAAAATTAAAATTTAAAAAAAAATCGTTTATTATCAGTAAATGTTGACAATATATATTTGTTTATATATTTTCCAAAACCAAGATATGCAAGTACAATGCACATGTTAAAAGCAAACCTACATGGTGGAGCAGAAGTTAATGATAGGAAAAATACAACTAGTACTAAGAAAAAGCACTACCTTAGATATAAAAAGAATGAATATATGAAAGACTTCTTTACACAAAAACATATAAAACTATTAGGTGAAGATAGATCTTAAAAAAAAATAAAAATAAAGAAAAGAAAAGGAAGCTTTACGAAACATCATGTATTCATGTTTCATTGCCTCAGAGGACCACTCTTTTTCCTACACTTTCTATAACATTTCCACAATCTAGAAGATTTCCTGCACTTTCTATAACATTTTCATGATCTAGAAGAGAATTTAAACATGCAAACAAATAATTCTACTGGTATAAATTTTTTTTTCTTTTTTTCTTTTAAAGAAAAAACATAAGGATCAAAGGAAGTAGTAAATAAGTTTTTTAAGCACAGATGATTTTTTGGTTTAAGTAGTAAATATTCGGTTTTGGGTAACTAAACAGTTTCAAAATTATTTTTTTCATATTTTTTACTTGTTCAAAGTGATGTGTTCACTTAAGGTGGCATGGTTGAGTCTACTTTTGTCATGGATTATAGTAGTGAGTTTACTAATTATGAGGTGTGCTAAATTATATTTTTGTTGTATAGTAAATTGAATACGTGTGTCTTTGTTACTTACATTTACTTCTTTTATGTGTAGATATTCAAGAGTAGAGAAGCCTTATTTAAGTGGGCTCGAAAAGTTGGTATGAAACATGGATTTGTCGTTGTTATCGAAAAATCTAATAAGCAAAGCTAGGAAACCAAAGCTCACACTTGGTTGTGAAAGGGGGGGTCATTACAGAAATAGGAACAAGAACACTGTACGTAGCCAAAAATCAAAAGAGAACAAAAGAAACTAGCATGAAAAAGTGTGGATGTCCTTTTGCATTAAAAGGTTTGAAGTTCTAGACATAAGACGAGTGGACGTTTTTTTTTTTTTTTTGGTTAAGTAAGCAAAATTAATTAATAAGAAAGAAAATGGGGAACAAGAAAAGTAAGACAAGCGGATATTGGAGGTAATACGTGGATTGCAAAATCATCCGGTTTCTCAACATCTCGAAGGGCACTCATATTTGAGAAGATTGTCAGCATAAGAGACGAATACATTGGTTGATTTGTCCAAGAGCATGATTAAACCTAAAGAGATATTGATTACTTTGAAGAGAAAGAATGTCCTTAATGTACGTAAGCACCATGAAACTATTTAGAATGCACGTCAAAGTTGTAAAACTACAGAGAAGGCTAGGAAATCACAAATGCAATTTTTTTTTGGTAAGTTACAAGAGTATAAGTACATTACGTGGCATAGGAGTCATAATGCCGCCAATAGTGTCATGGACTTGTTTTGGGCACACCCTTCTAGTGTTGACTTGTTCCGTTTGTTTTCACAATTTTTTATAATGAATAGCATATACAAGATGAATATGTATCATCTTCCTCTATTCGAGATTATGGGGGTTACATTGACTAATTTAACAATTTTGGTTGCATTTGTGTATTTCTAGTCTGAACAGGAAGAAAACTAGACATGGGCAATACAGATATTACGCAATCTTTTCGATGATTATTGTTAAGAATCATATATACTCTATATTTTAGAGTGTATATGATTCAAATATGGTGGGAAAGCATGCTAATGGAATAGGATTGCGAATTGCTTGCTATTAGGATAATTTCTCTCTTAAGGATAGAGGTACGTTTTGTACAGAAAATTAGTTGATGTGCTTAGGCCGTTTTCTCTTCATAGTTTAATTATATGAATGATTTTAAGCATCTTTTGTATAGGACACTTGCTGTGTAAGCCTCATCTTCATATGTGTATGGATGATTATTCTTTTCGAGGATAATTATCGTCCTTAGAGGGTGAGGCTGTGTATAAGTGCTTTCTGGGTGTGTTTAAGTGCGCTGTGAGTTTTTTTGCATTCTTAGGTATATATTTTACGTAATATATGTGAAGAAACCATTCATGCGGAGTGATTTCTACGTAAAATTATCTCCAGATAGTTTTGCTTAAGAAAGCTTGCCGTTAGGATGATTATTTCACATTCTTACATAAAGTACTTACCTAAGGCATCATGTTAGATTTTATTTTCATGTTTGGGATTGTCATATGATATTTTCATCATGGTAATTCATATTTAGCATGTCTTTGATAGTTTTGTGCATGTTAAGGTGTTTAGAGCACATAGGAGCATATTAGGATTTTGTTTCTATTTTGATTTTTGTTATTTGCATGAATATTAGGTCATTATATGCATGTTTAGTATTCTGTCCAGATTTGAATTAGGTCTTCTAATGATGATTTGAGCATGAATATGGTTGGTTTGAGCTTAATAATTGCCCTATAGAATACATGGGGTGATTAATTGGTATTTTTTCGATGTTTCGAGATAATTTGCATATGGTTAGTGGTTCATGGTGAGTTTTGTTTGTTTTGTTTTGTTCTCTTCTCCCCCCTTGGGTTATTGTCTTTACTTTGGATTAGAAGTCCTAAGTTTCCAACTTTTATAAAATTCTATTTTATTTGAAGTTCAATTTTCTTTTGAATTCAAATCACTTTAGAAGTCTATTTGAATTAGAATTCTCTTCTTTCTCAAATACCTACTTTTTCTCAAACTATTTTTGGAAACTCCCAAGTTTTTAAAACCTTTCTTAAGTTGGAAACTTAGGGTTTATAGTTCATTGTAAAGGGAGTAACCCCTTCTCAATCGAACTATGTGGACTTTGATCCTTACATCTTTGTATGTAAGGTACGTAGGCGCTCATTTGATGTTCAAATCCGCCCTAGGATACTAAGTATCCTAAGTTTTCTTTTCTCTTTCTTTTTATCCATTTGTCCATCACATATTGCTAGAGGAGTAGGATGGACCCATGCTTATCCATTTATCCATCACATATGATCACTAGAGGAGTAGGATGGATTTATTCTCTTGTTCTTTATCTCTTTACTTGTTCATGGATGTTTACATGCTTTGTGGATGTTTATTGCTTTATGGATATTCATGGATGAATATGGATGATTATAGATGATTCTTTACATATGCATGGTGACTAATTAGGAAGTGATTGAAATAGCCTATATAAATTCAGAGACCCATTTTGGGGCGATGTGGGTGCCTATAGGATGTTTCCTAGAACCTTTCCATATCGTAACTTAGTCTCCGAATCCTCTCTTGTTTTATTAAGACCTATTTTTCCTTGATCGGAGTCATGTGGTTTGTTTTCAAAGGTTTTTTTGAAAAACTTTTTTCAAGGTTTTCTTTTTTTCTTTAAAAAAATGAGGTGGCAATTCCTTGTTTAATTGTTTTTGTGAACCTTTTAAAAACCAGATTTTTGTTAATTTAAATTTCTACAAATCTTTTTAAAAGAAGGATTTTCCTTCCCCCCGGATTGAAACCCGTGGTTCACACCAGCAGAAGGGTGTGATTCCCTTAAAATTAACCGTCAGTCATAAGGTGTTACTGTTGGAGAAAAAACCAAACACGGTTGCTTGTTTGTGGTACTATGTTCATACACAATAGTAAACTATGGCTATTAGAAAAACAAAAAATAATCATCAGACCATTAGAATTGAACATATGAGTAAAGGTAGATTGCTAATTCACATTAGATTTGCTGTCAAATACAAAGCCATATCCAAACTGACACTGCGGAGATGGGAACATAAAAAATATCCAAAAAAACAAGGTCCATAATGGATATCTCAAAACTCTTGTGTTCAATCCGAAAGAACATCTGATTAAATGTGGAATGCTAATTAGAATTGTTTAAGTTGTCGAATACAATGCCATAACTAACAGTAACTTGGTACTATTGAGATTGTAAAAAAAAACAATACAACAGCACATCACGCAATGAATATCTCTTGTGTACAATCCAAAATAATTTCTAATTGTATAGGCATTAACCTAATAAACCAAAATTAAAATAAAATTGTCCTGTGTAGAATCCAATAGAATGATGTTACTAATGTAGGTATTACATAACACAACTACTTTTCGTCCATCCCTTTGACCGGTTTGTTGCTCTTTTTTGTTTTTGGATATGCAACTGACAGTGGTTTGACTAAGATTGCTGCACATGCATTCGGAGTTGTTGTTTGCTTAGCCCATGTTGGTGTCCATGATCGTGGACCATCAAAAATGAGTTCTTGTATGATGTCCCTTCTCATACTTTGGACCTCATATGTGCTCATAGTTTCTGAAATGGGAGTTCCAAATGATGCTTCCAAAATAATATTGCATACTATGATACCACAATCTAGGCTGCATAAATTCATATTTTATATCATTTAGTAATTCATTTGTTATTGTGTAGGAAAAAAAAAAAGTTTGTACAATTTTGTAAAATTTTGAGTTACTCACGAGAATTAGTTTTGTTGGGGGCAATTTGCTACAGCCAAAAGGTCTGCCTGATCACCTTGCTTAATGTGGATACCCAGTTGGATGACATACTCCATCTAGCATGGACTGATTGTGTCAATAATTTGTTTAATTCAAAAAGGTATTTCATACTAAATGTAGATATGAATGTTGTTACCATTCTTTTCGCTGTGTTGTAGTGGTTGTCCTGAATGTTATCCCAGGGGAGCATGGAGTTATAGTGTCTCTAAATTCCAGTTATTGTGTCATGGATGAGCAAAGTCCAATGGTTCCAACTCCACCTTCTCTATAAGCTGCGATGATGGGGTAAAGGTGGTATTTTGCATTACTTGCAGCTGCTTGTATCACTTTATCATCAAACCATTTTTTCCGCAATGCAACATCAGGACTCTCAAAATATATCTGCAATGTAAACAAAATTACTTATAAGGAATGGGTTTAGTATTGTATGTTGTTTGCATATTATATATTCATTGATTATCATGTTGGTTGTTGAGATGTAGAATGCGTATTTGTTTTTACATTTCGAATCACTATCTCAGCAAATGCATTAATCACCTGGTAAGTGTAGAATTGTATTAGCAGTTAACTATGACAAAGTTACTCATATTTATTTTCTAGGAAGATGTGTTTTCTTAATTGTATATAGTAACACTTTACTGATGAACCGGAAAACTACTACACATGATGCAATTTTTGAGATACTTACATTACCACTGGTGTCCCCTTCTATCAACAGCTGCTCATGTCTTTCAGCTGGACAAGATTTAGACCATCGTCCAATCGCCAAATGGTGGCGTTGCATGTAATTAACATCATTTGTAACGTCATACTGTTCGAAGTTATTTTAATGATTTGTGCGATTTTTGTATTGATATGATTTCTTACTTGGAGAACTCGTTTGTGAACATTTTCCTCACTAAACCCTTCTCATCTGGTGTCAACAGCTTTGATACGAGAGTTTGAATTGGGAATGTCAGCTGTATACCATCAGCGTGTGACAGTATTTTGTCTACAAAATCAACATCAATGGTCTCTTCACTGCCAACCTCACTTGCCACCTTCTTCTCACTCTTACCAGCTGGTTTTTTCTACCCCTTCACCTTTTTACTTGTCTCATATGTGTACTCAAGTTTTTTATTAGGGAAAATTAGCAATAACCCCCATTAGGAGGCTGCTTTTAACCAAAATCCCACATTTTGTTTTTTTAAGTCGATAACCCCTGTTTTTATGTTTTTGTTGTGATAAGGTAAGTATCAAACTTATTGTACCTATTTTACCCTTTTTTTTTACTTTTAAATATTTTGTATACTAGATTTTTAGGTTAGTAACAAATTTCACGTAAAAATGTCTAACGGTTTTGAGAGGTGTTTCCTTTCGTGGGAGAGCTTTTTTCGGGAGATTGATTTTCTCTCTCATCAGATCTGTTTTGCCTCATTGATTTTGAATTTGAATTTCTTAATCTCTTCTATCGTCTACCTCAAATCCATTCCGCCATTTTGGTGCCTATCTCGGAGCTGGACGGAATATAACAATGGGTTTGATGTACTGTTGGGTTTGGTGGAGAACAAAGAGAGGCTGCGTAGTGTATTTTTTGACCATCGACTGAGAGATTTGAACATAGGTAAGATCTTTCTTTTACGATATAACATGTTTTCAACTATTTTTATGGATTAAAGAAACATATCAAAGGGCTGGGGTTTATTTTCAACAGGCTAGGGTTTATTTTCAACAGACTGGGTGGATCATTACATGTTTATTTGATGCATTTTTATGCGTTTAGTATGTATGATGCGGTTTGTTGTGTACGATTTAATAAGTGAATTCTGATTTAGGCTATTAACAGTATCACGTTACTGTTAACATGATACTGTTACAGGGTACTGTTGTAGTGTATGCAATGACGTAAACAGTAGTGTATAGTAAAACGGTACTGTTGGGTTAGTTAATATGTGCTGGTTTTTTTGTTTATTTTATATATTTTTAGTAACAGAAGGCTGTTTGTACTGAAATGCAGGCCTTATATAGGGGGTAAAAAATGGATGACAACATTTGCTTGATGTGTAGTTTTGGTGGGAGAACAGCAGTTATGCGGACGAATTCGTATACCTCTTTTATTGATGTACAACAGTTTGTTGTTGCGAAGTGGAGGAGTTTGAGGATGGGATGTTTGATCTTTTCTACTCTATTCCTGGTCGTACAAAGATTATGCTGGACAACGATGAAGATTTCAAGAACATGTTATGCATTGGGAGTCGTTATGGGTTTCTTCAATTTAACATTGAAGTGGTAAAAAATTGTGGTATGGTTTTGGATAATGGTGTTGTGGGAAATTCTGGGAGTGTGGTTGGACAAGATTTTTTTGAAGTGGAGACAAATTTGTTGCCGTCTTTTTGTTCACATAAAGAAAAGACTTTGCTTAGTGCCAGTTGGGTGAATTTGATTAAGAAGGTAGGGCAGTGCTTCAAATATGGTGTTGTAGAGTTTCGTGAGTCATTGCGTAAGTATTCTGTTGAGATTAGATTTGATTACGACTATGTGAGGAATGAACCAGGTAGGGTAACGACTGAATGTAAGATGAAGGAGAGAAAGGAATGCATGTGGCAAGTGCATACAAGGATGGAGCGTTCAAATGGTTGTTTCTACATACGTGAATTGAACAATGTGTACACGTACGGGGCAGCTATCCGTACAACTAAGCATAAAAGAATGGGATCCGACATTGTGTCGTCTGAATTTGTAGAGGTTTTGCGTGGAAAGCCGCTCATTCGTCCAATTGAAGTTCGGCACACTACAAGAAAAAAGGGTTTTCACAACATTGCATCAACAACGTTTTTGGCTAAATGTTGTTAAAAGGTGGTTTTAACAACGTTTGGTTAGAAAATGTTGTTAATGTGCCTTGTATATGCACCTTTAACAACGTTGGCAGGTAAACGTGGTCAAAAAGCAAAACAACAACGTTTGCATAAACGCTGTCATTTTCCACAACGTTTATTCATTTGTTGTTGAACATTAGGCTTTGCACAACATCCCTTGAGCGTTGTTAAAAACCCAAGATTGAAACTGAGCGGGCCTTTTTTTCTTTTCTTTTTTTTTCGTGTTCCCGCTCTTGGTGTTTCTCCCCTTTATTTTTGTTCTTTCATTGCAAACCCCCTTCTCCCTCCTCTCTCTTTCTCTCACATCCACTCACCGATCCACTATCAGATCCACTTCCCGGTGCCGACGAGACACTCCCCCCGTCAATGGGACGGCGCGCCACCCCAATTCTTTTTGTTCAAGGAAACCCACAAAATACAAACGTATCAAATCTGAGTGTGTCGATCTCACGCGTTTACCTCACGCCGCCGACGCCACAATCTGCTGCTGTTGACGAGGCCACAAACCCTTCATACCACCATCCCCAGCCCCTCTCCACCATCATCACGTTGCTGCCCTCATCGTCGCAGCCGTCACCATCGTCGGTGAGTTCACTATTTTTTTTTTCTCTTTCTTTCACCGAGTTTTTCCTCTACTCATTCATCAAGTATGTAATTTGGTGCAATATTTCAGATCTAGGGTTTCAAGTCCTTTTTTTTTTTTTTTTTTTTTTTTTTTGTGTGTGTGTGTGCTTTCTCTTAGCGAAATCGTGATTTTCAATCCTCTGTTTCTCTTCCCCCCCCCCCCCCCCCCCGCGCGCAGATCTACATCTTTCCTTTACACTGACCATTCTCGCCGTTGAAGCTCTTGTATGCCTTCTTGTAATAAATTGATTTACACGAACAAGTAAATTAAAGACTAGAGACGGCCTCCTCATCAGAATCTCAAGTTTGGCATCCTCTCAATCTACAAAATTCCCTCAATTTTGCTTCTAAAAAGCCAGTCAATCTTTGCTTTTGTGTTTCTTATTGTAATCCCTCAATTGATCCACATATGTGTATACATATATGCACTTTCTTTAATCTCAAATTGTAAACCCTAGCGAGGTTTTGGTTCTCACAATCACCTGTTTTCCTGTAAGTTTCTCCCCCAACGTTTTTCTGTTGGAATGTTATGTCTTTGTTGTTTTGGTGTTTGAGAAATTGACAAGCTTAGATCATGTGAGTAGAATTGTTGTTATTAGGCTTGATTGATTCGAGGCTTTTTTGTAGTTCTGTCCCACATCATGAGAAATCTCAAATTCAAGTTTCTGCTTCCTGGTTTTTCCCCTGGATTTTCTTAGCAACCAAACTGGTCTCTCTATCTCTCTCTTTGTGTGTGGTGGTTTTGGACATAATTTTTGGATCATACGGTTACATATGGGGTTAAATTGTGTTCTTTTAGAAGGAAAATTATTGGAATGATATTAATAATTGATAATTTTTTCGTAATTTTATTCTTCATTGGTAAATTTGTTTCATGTTTTAGATGAGTCTCTGTCCAAGAATTATTGTCTCATTTCTAAGTCCTGTTGAGAAGTTTAGAGTTATTCACATGGTATCAAGAGCCATGACATAGTATAAATATTCTTTACTAGTTTGGTTGCAAGGGCTAATTGGTACTGGGAACCTTCGTGTTATAACACAATGAATGTTAAATCTTTCGTAAGAGATATGGGATAAATATTCTGTCATTTTTTATGTCTAATTTTACAGCATTGCATTCTAGTTCATTTATGGGGGTAGTTAAAGCAGTTGCTTGGTAGGGTCTACAGATTGAATAGGAATTTTAGCTAAACCTTCAGTTGAGTTTGTTGCTGGAATACTTGGAACATGGTTTAGTGGAGGTGTTGCAATTCCACTAGCACTTAGCTACCCAGAAACTGAGCTCCTACGTGTGATGAATGATTCAGTTTGCCCTTAAATATTTTCTCAAAATAGCAAGCAAAGGGTTTTGTATTTTATTCTTTTTTGGGGTTTGGGGATTTTGGGCATAAATTGAGAAATCTTGGATGTGTAGCAGATCTAGAAGAATGTTACTGAAATATACAAGTTGGCTTTCTTTTATGCTTTTGCTTTCCACTGATTTCTTTCATTTCTTTTTCATTCTATATGTCAATTGGAGTGTAAAGGAAGCTGCATGTATCCATTTCTTTTTCAAGGTTTTTACTCAAGTTGTTTTTGTATTATATTATAGGTGAATGGCAGGCATTGGTGGCTCATATCAACGTGGATAGTTATTATATTTTTGGGCTCTCTCTTGGATTCCTTCTTGGTTACAAAGTGCACTTGGGAGTGATGGTAACATTTTTCTATTCCATTTTCACTATTAAATGTCCTTCCACATATGCGTTCATATTATAAGGCTACATTTACCGATATGACTCAAATTAGGTTTAGCTTAGTCATTTCATTGCTGTTATTGTTGTGAGAATACTCTATTGCCTTCAAGAAAATTGGTGTTGTTTGGTTTTTACACTTTCCAAAATAATCTTCAAGTTGGGTGCTTTATATGTGTGATTAAATATTGGTAGGAAATGCTTAATGCTTAAAGAGGGACTATACAGAACATGTGATAGCTTAAGAGTTCATTCTTTGTGCTCACCAAATGCATTATATTACTTCTAATGTGGTTTCCATTGCCATTGCAAAAGGTAGACACAGCTCTATTGGTTTCTTGATTGCAGATGATGATTCAACTTCATATTCTGGAATGAAAACATTGGTAATGGAAGAACTCAAGGCATATTTTCGTCCAGAGTTGCTCAATAGAATAGATGAAGTGGTTGTGTTCCGTCCCCTTGAGAAGACTCAGGTTTGTCTCCTCTAACTGATTCTCTAAGCAGTAGTTTGGTTAGTTCTTGTAAGGCTTTAGCCTAGTCTATTAGGCCTCTAGGATCATAATCTGCAAAATTTGGTTTTCTCAACTCAGAAAGTAACTTTGATCCAATGCCCAACATATCTCAGCTTAATAATTTTGAATTAATATAAATTTTGGCCCTGTATAAAAGATAAGTTTATATATTTTTCATGAGCCTTGTCTGTTATTATGGATTCCCACTCTGGATATTAATTAGTTACAGGTATTTTGCCTATGCTTGGACTGGGAAATTTTTTTGGTCACGTTCTGTTTGGTTACTGAGAAACTGTAATATTCGTCATTTTTGGTACCCTAGAAAACGAAAAATCTGCACTCAACTGGGCCTCATACAACATTCTGTTTTTCATTTTACATTGTTTTCATGTTTTGCTTTTTTGTTATATCTAATAATGTATTTCTCTTTTAGCCTCTGTTTGTTTGCTGAGAAAACTGAATAGAATAAAAGAAAATAAATATCAAATTTTGAATGCTATGTTTTGTGCTGAGTGCTTCAAAACTATAGAGAATGAGCAACTTCTTCGGCCTATGAGTGCTTCAAAACTGTAGAGAAGAACAAGTCAGGGAATGAGCAACTTCTGTTTTGGTGCCAGTACTGGTATACATTGTCAAATTGTGCTACATTCTTTGATACAAACCTATTGTATTTGTTAAAATGGTTTTTTTCTTTGATTTTGTAGGATTTTAGTTGCTACACTAACTGTTTGTGAGAGAGTGGGGGATGCTTTTATTTCATGGTAGAGACCTTACATGAGCATATCAAGATTTTTCTTCCCATTTTTGCGGCTTCTATTTTTTTGTCTTAACGATTGTGTTTCTTGCCTTTGAAGGTTACCAATGTACAGTGAAGCTAAGCTGTCGTTTTTTATATATCTTTGGTACTCTAAAACAAATGTATGCATTCAAAATCTTGAATTTAGAGAAGTAAAATGTCTGATTATTTCAATCACCCTTGATGTTATTTTAACTGTTTCGTTTTCTGTTTTTTACTTCAACTGTTTCAGGGAACAGCTTATGTCTATAATTCCTTCTTCCGGCCTATTTTGGTAAAACATGAGACAAAAATTAATCATATTTTGTTGGAGCTGAGGGTTAGGACTGGGCAAATTGCAGTTCTGTATTGGCACAAGGTTACAAGTTATGGCCAGACAAGGTTTTTTGAGCTTCTGCAGTAGTGTTTCTTCCCAGTCAACATCACAGCCTAATCCTAATCAGGTACCCATAGATGAGAAAAAGTAGGTCCTCTTGTGAACTTGTAGCCATGTTTTTTCTATGTGCATTCCATATTGCATACTCTGATAGCAACCCTTTAATTGGATAAAGGAGGTTATCCTTGTTATGTGGCCTTTTGCTTCCTTTTTGCAATAAGACCGCAATTCTTTCTTTCTTTCTTTCTTTCTTTCCTTCTTTCTTTCTTTCTTCTCTTTGTTTTTTTTTGTTTTTTTTTTTTTGTTTTCAATAATTCAGTGTTTTGTTTGATGTCAAATTTTTTTTTCTGGATTCAAACATTTAGAATCATCTATAAATAAAATAAATATTATGTAAGGAAAATTTTTTGTTGAGTTTATAAATTTATATTTTGTTGAATGTTAAACCTGCAAAGTGATTGGAGTGCTGAGAAGTTGAATAGTTTAAGATAATTAAGCAGTATTCAAGTGCCTACGTTTTTTACTTAGCAAAAAAAAAAAAAAAAGGGAAAAAAGAAAGTGCCTATGTTTTTTGTTGGTATAAGACTAGATGCCACAACAGTGGTTGGGAGTCCTCAAATTTTCCAAACTCACATGTTTCACACTTGAATTAAGAGATAGAGGGTTAGTTACCCAATCCAGGAAAAGCATGATACAACCATTGAAAAGAAGGATAATTAATCAACTAAATCTATGCCATGGACTCGTGCTGCTCCTAGTGTTCCCTGATATTGTTCATGGTGTTCACATCGGCAAATTTTAAACATATCTTATGTACAAATCAATTTTTTAAAACTATTTTATATCTCATTCATTTTTATTATAAATGAAAGTATACAATGTCTAAAATGCTCCTTATCTTGTCATGATGACTAAAATAAGCGTGCTATTTTTCAAAAATGATTTGAGATGGGGAGGGTAGGGGTGATTATTTCAGACAAGGAGCCGCATGCGTGTAGTATGTGCCCGTGTTGTCTAGAATTATTATTCAATGAACTATATTTAGAGCCTTAGTTTTGATTCTATCCCATGGAAATTTTTTCGGCAACATCAGAGTACAAGATATGGCCAAGTACCTCTTGCTTCTACTCCAACTTGTTGAAAATAGTACTCTTGTTCTGCTGAATTTATTCAAAGTTTTCATTTGTGTTTGACTCAGTTTCATTGATTGATGCTTTCAGCACTTCATATGGCTGCAGCTAATGGACATCTTGACATTGTGGGGTATCTTATCAGTAGTAGAGTGGCGAGGAAGCCATTTTTATGATTATTTTTTGTCTTTATTTGAGTTATAGACATCTTGACATGTAATGACAATTAATGACAATTGATATTAATGACACTTTTGAAGTTACACTTTGTTTATAATGTATTGCATGTAATAATGGGCTTTATTTAATGAATTTGATTTGTTAGGTGTTTGAACTTTGGGATCAAATCAATTATGGTTTTACATTTTTAATAATGGTGTGTTTGGTCATCATTTTATATGAACAGGAAATAGGTACAAATAACCATAAATGAAAGCACAAAAAAAAAAAAAAAAAAAAGAAGGGAAAAGACAACGTTTGCAAAATGTTGTCATAAAATTGTTGAAAATCTAAGACAACATTTAGGAAACGTTGTTGATATGTGTATCTAAGACAACATTTTCTAAATGTTGTTAATGTGTCTATATAAGACAACATTTTGGAAATGTTGTTGATGTGTGTTAGTTTGATATCTACGACAACATTTCTGAAATGTGGTTAATGTGTTCGATCTAAGACAACGTTGCTAGAAATGTTGTCAATATCTCTAACCCAACGTTTATTCAACGTGGTAAGATGACATTAACAACATTTTATTTTTCCTTTTAACAACATTTGATAAACGTTGTAAAAAGTCTCACATCAACCACAACAGGGGCTGACACAACATATATGAAAATGTTGTGGAAAGTCTTTAACAACATTTTTTCAATGTTGTAAAAGGCCTTTTTTGGTGTAGTGGCAAGATTTTAAAACCAAGTATGGGCTTGATATTTCTTACAACAATGCATGGATGGGAATTGAGAAAGCGCGGATTAATTTGTATGGTGATAACTCAGAGTCGTTTGAACAACTTCATTGGTTTATTGAAGAGGCAACGAGAACAAATCCAGGTAGTAGCTTTGTTCTTGATATAGATGAAGATAGTAACCAGTTTAAGAGGTTTTTTGCCTCTTTCTATGCATGTATCCACGGTTTTCGATATTGCCGGCCAATGCTTTTTATTGATGGTACTTTTTTGAAGAGTAGATACAAAGGCCAACTTCTAGCTGCTACGGCTAAGGATGGGAACCAAGGTGTGTAATGCTTTGTTAGTTGTTTTGTTAATATTAAGAAGTAATTATTCAATTTCAATATTTATGTCATAAGGTTTATAGTTGTAATATGGTCGGTATGTTGGTAAGGTTTTTATGGCAGTATGTTGATGCTGTTATAGTTGTTTTTGTCGTGTTATTGGACAGTATGTTGGTATTGTTTAATGATATATTTAATTAAGTTGTGTTTGAAAGCTTATTAAAAAGCGGGTTTATCTGACATCACTGTTGGTTTGTCGTGTTGTAAATTTTAAAATGGTAAAATTCAATAGTTAATTGATACTGTTTGTAGATTTAATAAGCGCGGTAGTTTATCTTTTTGTGCAATGTGAAATATGCCAGTATCGTGGTACTATTTAATGATAGAATCAGCCACTTATTGTTTCTTACTAATTACAAACAAGTTTTTTTTTTGTTCTTTTGCAGGGTTATTCCCTTTAGCCTTTGCTGTTGTTGATTCAGAGTCGGAGGAGAATTGGAGATGGTTTTTTGAGAATTTGCTTGAGGTTGTAGGTGATGAGAGACAAATTACATTTATTTCGGATCGGAACAATGGGTTAAAATCCACACTCCCGAAAGTATTTCCAACAGCATACCATGCATATTGTTTACATCATCTAAAAATGAATTTGAGAGATAAGGTCAAGGGCCACAAGTCTTTCAAAGATCGCATGGTTTTTTTGTTTCGTGAGTGTGCCTATACTCCAACTGAGTATAAGTTTCAAGAGAAGTTGTCTGATTTGTTGGCTGAAGGAAAATCACAGGTGGAATTTTTTCTTAATGATTGTCCATTCCAATGTTGGGCCAATGCATACTTTGAAGGTCAGCGGTACGGTGAAATGTGCTCCAACACAGCTGAATCATTTAATGCGTGGATCAAAGAAGCTTGTTTCCTCCCTATTACGAATCTGGTTGATATGATTAGATCGCAACTTATGGTACAGATGTGCTCTAGAAGATTGGAAGCAAGTTCGTGGAGTACTGTGTTGTGCCCGAAGATGGATGTGAGGTTGGGTGAAGAGTTAGATAAGGGGAGGACATGGAGGGTGAGTGTGTCGAGTGATGATGTGTTTGAGGTGCACTCTCACCCATCTGTTACAGTTGATATAGGAAGGCGCACTTGCACATGTTATTAGTGGCAGCTGAACGGGTTCCCGTGTTCGCATGCTGCGGTAGCAATACAGTCATCCGGTGGCGACATTAATGAGTATATGGAAGAATATTTTTTCATTTCTTATTTCATGGCTTCTTATTAACAGCCAATCCATCCTATATCAATGGCACTTAAAGTAGCTGTGAGTAAGCAATATGGTGATATTGTACTCCCACCTAGCACGAGACGACCATCAAGGAGGCCTAAGAACAGAAGGACACCGTCTAGAGGAGAGAAGATTAGACAAATAAAATGTAGTAGGTGTGGGAGGCTCGGTACACATAATAAGAAGACTTACCAAGAACCAATTTAACTTGTCTTGCCATTAACTTTTAGTTTATTTCTTAGAAGGTGATGAATTTTTGTGTTGAAGTTGTAAATTTGTTTTGTTTCTATTAGACGGTGAAATATATGACATTGTTTTACAAATAGGACGCTAGACGGGACTTGTAAATATGAGATACTAAAAGCTGATTGCAATTAGTAGATTGGTAGTTGTGTAAGTGTACGTATTCCAACCTTTGGTGTGGACAGTTATGAAACAATGTTGAACAAATAAAAATGCTAAAAAGTTGTATTAACAGTAAATTAATTGTACAGTTTCATTACACTGTTGTGAGTTGTTGATAATATTGTTGTGTAATAGGAACGGGTGATTGCATCACCATATTGTGTCATGTTAGTGTATGATGAGTACTCGAAGTTCTTTGTCATAAAATGATGACTATATCTTGATGAAATTAAATGATTATATATATATTGTTCACAGTTTGTACTGTTAAAAGTAGAATGGTACTGTTGTAAGTGGAAAAATATTAAATCGTAGCACAAGTGAATGATCCGTATACATGTGGAGTTTGTAATAGTTGCAAATTCAATGTTTGGGAGAAGTAAATTTGTATTATCATTCACAAGTGTGATTTGGTATGATTTCAAAGCTATTCAAAACTATACTATAATCAATCAAAAAACGTGTAAACCCATGTGCAAAAGTCGAGTAATTATAAATTGTTTTACATTGTTGCCCAAAATACTAGCCCTATTAATCCCCTGTCTACTTTCTTGTGCTTGCTTTTTGTCTTTGGATATGTGACAGACAACGGCTTTACTCTGATTGCAGGGCCTTCATTCGGAGTAGTTGTTTGCTTTGCCCATTGTGGTGTCCATGAACGTGGACTGTCATTCATGATTTCTTGCAGGATGTCCCGTCTAAAGCTTTGAATAGCTTCTATTGGTATGTGCTCGGTTATCCCATATTCATATGATTAATCAAAAATGAGTTTGTATACTATGATTCCACAATCGAGCCTGCTAAAAAACAAATTCACACATTAATTTGTTATTAATGATCCACATATTCCTTAATTATTGTTGAGTAGCTTTGATGCAAATGTGTTTGTAAATATTTTTTACAGTAACACCATACTGTCTGTTAAAAGGAAAAGTTGAAAACCAAATATTCATGTGAAATATAACGTGCAACAGTACGATTATACTGTTGCATTGCATCGGAAGAACAAAAAAATTACTTTCAATGAAGCAAACAAATAGGATTGAAATACTCATGAGAAAAGGTTTTGCTGTGGGGAATTTGGCACAGATTCAACCTCTGTTTGCCCATTTTGATTGTCCTGTAACCTCATTTTTCGCATGTACTCCATCTGTCAATATCTCAATAATGTTATCGTGTGTAATCAATAAGATTATGCATGTAAGTTGTTATGGTTGTGTGAATTTATTACCATTCTCTTGCCTTTGTTGTAGTGGTTGCCCTCTATGCCATCTCGTGGACGCATGGAGTTATAATGTCTCCATAGTGCCGCTATAAGTGTCATATACGAGCAAAGTCCAGTGGTTTTCAGCACCACCCGGTCTAGCAGCTGCAATGAGGGGATAAAGGTGGTATTAGGGCTCCTGATATGGCTGCTTCAATTATTTTATCGTTAAACCACTTTGATCTTAACTCGGCATCTGGGCTGTCGAAATAAACCTGTAATGTTTTCACATATAATTAGGACAAACAACATATTTATAGCATGATATGGTGTTTCCAATTATGTATTTGCGTCATGATTACCATGCTGGTGGTTGGGATGTAGAAAGCTCGCTTGTTTTTTGTTGGTCGAGTCGTTATATCCCCAAAAGCGTCAAGAACCTGCAAGTTGTATTGTTAAATTTAGTTTACTAAGTTGTTGGGAAATTAGCAATAAATATACTAGACAATTTAACTACTTACAGTAAAGTGGTGCTATTAAACAACAGTAAGTTGGTGGGTTAATCTATGATACAACAGTAAATTGATACTTTTGACATAAAATTACACCTACAACAGTAAAATGATGCTGTTTTGAATATTCAAGCAAGAGAGCAAGTTTGTGCTTCTCTAAATAAAATAATTAAAAGTAGTCATAAAGAACATTTAAAAGCAGACATAACTTAATGCTTTGTGAATTTGATCGTCAATACATGTGTAGAGAAGCAACAAAAATTTCATGATTTGTTCTTACATTCCCGCTTGTGTCTCCTTCTATTAGCAACTGCCTTATGTCCTTTAGCTGGACCAAGTTGGAACCGTCTGCAGATCGCCAAACTATAGCACTGCATATATTTCCAACTATTAGTAACATCATATATGTCAGTATTTGTGTTTTTGTAGAATATAAGATAGTGTGGAGTATAACATTACTTGGAAAATTCTTGTTGAAACATTTGTTTAACAACTCTTCTTTCGTCTACAGTTAGCAACTTTGATATGGGAGACTGAGTTGGGAATGTTAGCTGTATGCCATCAGCATAGGATGGTATCTGGTCAACAAAGTCATCCACATCTATTTGTTCTTCATCGACAAGCTTGTCTCCTTCATGTTTGTCTTTCTTTACAATTGCCTCTTTTACAACTTTTCCCTTCTTGGTAGTCTCATATGTGTATTCTGGTTTTCTATTGTCTTTACGAGTCCCTTGTTTGGACTTTACACGCTTAGCAAGTGATGAAGGAGTAGGCTGTTTTTTTGGGGCACGTGCTGGTTTTTTACTTTGATGTGCAACATGCAGGGTCCTCTCTTTCTTTTCCTGCGAAACAATATGATTTTAATTAACAGTATCATCTTACTGTTTACACCTTAAAACAAATTAGTTTTGCACATTAACAGCATAGTAACAATATACTGTTGAAGTATTAATTAACAGTATCACCATACTCTTAAATGAGTAGAAAAGGCTATTTAACTTGAACATACAAATCATTTACCTTTTGAAAAGCTTGCATGATGTTATGGACATTGAACTCGACAGTTTCCTCGTTCAAATCCTTATCCACATCTGTTTGTTTATGTTGCATATTGCGCAAGGCTTCTTCGTGCATTTGGTGGAGGGCTTTGTACTCTTCTTGCTTTGCAACCAGCTCTTTACTCACTTCAACTAGCTTTTTTGAAAGGCTTGAAGTTTGCAACTCCAAGTTCTTGATTTGACCATCTTTGGCAGCCCCTCCTTTCTCTAGTGCTTGTATCTTTGATTTTAGTTGGGCTATGAATTCATCCTTGTCATCATGCTTGCTTGGTGTTTGTTCTTTAGTAGCATCCTCATCGAGGGCAGCATGTGCAAGTTTTTCAATGCTTTCCATTGCCTTTTGAAGATCTTGGTCACTTACTTTTTCATCTTTCTCATCAATTCCTACTTCCTCATTATGGGCATCACCACCCTCTTTTGTAGCAGCTTCCTCGTCAGTAGAGATTTCATCCTCATTTTCTTTGTCCTCATTAGTTGAATTGTCATTGTCGGAGCTGTTACTATCACCATCAGTGGACTTGCGTTCACGCCCAATCCCCAGTGTTTCTATCTTCGCGTTGAACTTTCTAGCCTCAGTTCTTGTGAATTCAATTTCACCACCATACACCTGCAAGTCACAACACATATTGGTGTAATACAACATATCAAATTGATATTTATGCATATTATTTATAAATCTAATTTATGTAATTACATTTGTGTGATGCTGATGTCTCATAATTCTAACAGTTGACAATATCATCTTACTGTGTACAATATAAAATACTACATGAACCGTCATTAGTTGACAAATATAATATGCAACAATTTCAACATACTGTTCACTATAATGACATTTTTTGTCACAATTCTAACAATTGACAGTATCATTATACTGTGTACAATATAACTTACTACATAAACCGTCATTATGTGACAAATATAATATGCAACAGTTTCAACATAATGTTCACTATAATCACATTTTTTTGTCACAATTCTAAGAATTGACAGTATCTTTATACTGTGTACAATATAAATTACTACATAAACCATCATTATGTGACAAATATAATATGCAACAGTTTCAACTTACTGTTCACTATATTCACATTTTTGGTCAAAGTTTTGCTTTAAGAGCTTTAACATCATATTGAAATGATTTTGTTTCAAGTAATTCATTCACCTTGTCACTTTCTAAGGAACGGAGTGAAATATCCTTCAAAGCTTTGGTTAACTTACCAAGGTCCCATTTCATGAACCTTGATATGTACTTCTTCCTTGTAGGTTTCATCAATAAGCTATGTTTGCATAGCCAATACTAAAAATATGAACGAATAAATGTTACTTCATTTGTGTAGGAAATGAATCAATTACAAAGAAAATGTAGTTAGTATTTTTGCTTACCAACAAAGCAATAACACATCCAGTGACATTCGTAGGTGTGTTGTACAATTTTTGTATTGATGCTTCCAAGTAACTCTTGATTGCTGAGGGCCAGTTGTATTTTTTCATGTCATCCAAGTTCTCCACATATGAAACATAGCTCCAACTAAGGTAAGTGCCCGATGTGGGGAAGAATACTGTGACAAATGCATATAAACATAGCAATCTTGCAAGATCCTCGCTGTCCTCCTTTGCTGTTCTTTGTAGTGACTGCAAAAGCATCCTCTCTATGGCAAGAGGGTTTAATCTCTTTTCACCCGCACACATCCGGTTAACTAGTTGTTGGTTAGGTGTTTTGAGAACACCCAAAGTAATCTCCTCTGCGCCTGTTTATATGCCAAATATGAGTGCGAAGTCACTACTCCTCAAGCTAAGTAGTTTATCACTAATCTGGAAAGCTTTGTATGTATGTGTGTATGTTTTCAAAATCTTCACAACATCTTCGTCGAATTTCTTCACACACTTTACTTTAACCTTTCCCTCAACAAAAGGCCAGAAGAAATCCCAAAAAGGAGTTCTTTGTAGATCATTTATATGCCTTTGTTGCAAGTTCAGCTATGATATCAATCTCGTTATTCCTAGCAAGTTAGAGCGCATTTGTTTTGTTTGGGATTCTTTTTTCGGTGGTTCATCTTCTGTCTTCAATTTCTTTGTTGACTTGGATGTGGTTGAGGCTCCTCCCTCACCAGATTTTCCTGCGAAACAATATATTTTCAGATTACATATGTTGACAGTATCAGCATACTGTTAACCCTTAAAAAACATCAATAAGGTTGCGCATTTACACAGTCAACATCAAACAGTATGAACATGCTGTTACATTTTGAAGTCAAATAATTTGACACACAGCAGATTAATGTTGTTAATATTGCCCATTAACATCATTATAGATTGTTAAAGACAAGGGAAAGAAAAAATCTTCACTTCAGAAATATAGTGTTCGACAGCAACAAAATGATGTTTATTTGAATGAAGAAGTTGAAAATTTATCCCAACTAAAACACACACCATCATTACACATGTTAACAACCTTAAAGTCACAAATAAAATGTCAAATAATATCAACCCAGTGATCACATATGAAGGTGCACAATGAAAACAAAATGTTCCATACCAAAAGAATACAAATTACTTGCGGTATCACAATTTATGTGTGTTACAGTACCATCTTACTGTTCAAAATAACTAATAATGTCAAAATGCTTAAAAAACATACCATACACAAGCATATATTACACATGTATTGCACAGTTAATATTACAAATCAATTGTGAAACAATATCAATTTACTATTTGATATCAATAGGGCTGGGTGTTTTGATATTATAAATTGCAACAGTAGTACATTAGTGTTGAGAATTTCAAAAACCAAAGTTATTCTAGTAAAATTTGAAGTACAACCATTATAAATAGTATAATGGTACTATGTAAGGTGCAAAACACACTAAGATGACCGATTTACTCTTAAATGATGATTATGTCGAGTTTTTCATTCGAACATTTCATAAAGACAGAATACCCATAAATATAAATTGTGAAACAAGATCAACTTACTATTTGGGTGTTTTGGAACCATTTTATTTGATATTATAAATCCAACAGTAGCACAGTACTGTTGAAAAACTCAAAACACCAAAAACGTTTGTAAAATTTGAAATCCAACCATATAAATAGTATAATGGTACTTTGGAGGTAACAATTAATCGTATTACACACACTAAGAGTATCAATTTACTGTTAAATCGTGATTATGTCGAGTTTACATACGAAAAATCGATAAAGACAGAGTAACCAAAATCAAATGGGGTTTTCGCGCACAAAATTTTCCATTCACAACTCGAGAAATGCAAATCGACAAATAGTATCGTGGTACTTCAGCCCACAAAGAATGTAAATCGACAAACAGTTCTAGGGTAAACACCAAAAAGGGAACAAACTTTTTCCTGTTCAATTGATTTACTGTTGGGGGGTATTTTGATATGTAATATTCAGAAAAATTCAAAGAACAACAACAAAACCTACAAAAACATGTACCGATTTTACTAGTTGGACATGAAAAAGATCTATGAAATCATATTCAAGTGAGTTACTTACTTTTCTTCGGCATTTTCTTCTTGAAAGGCAGTCCGCAAGTCTTCGAATGGTCTTCGATTAGTTGTTTGTGACACTCGAACAAATTGAAAAACCCTAGAATCGTCGCGCCGTAATGTGCAAATGAAGGGTTGTGACGTTTGGAAGGTATTTTTGTTAATTTGATATGCCTCTTTATATTTTCGCTGGAAACAATGGCGTAAAATCCCTGAATTTCAGGTTCGAGGTGATAAAAGGCACGTTCGTAATTTAATAGAAGTTTTAAAATCAGGGCTATTTTAGTCCGTACTGTGTCAAAAGGTGTTTTCAGAAAACCCATTTTGTTTTAGGGTCTATTGTAAAAGAGGTCTTATACATAGGTGTTTTGACCAAAATTCCCTTTTTATTATCTCTCCGACTCTTTTTCTCTAACTTCACACACTTGGCTAGAGAGGAGGGTGATGGCTGTTTTTTTGGGACACGAGCACCTGTTTTCCCTTGCTTTTTAACAGGATCGGGCTTTGATAGAGCTTGTGTAATGTTGTGGACATTAAACTCCACTATATCATCATCTTCACTCCTTTCTTTTTCATCATTCTTTTCTTGCAGCTCTTTCAAGACAGCGTTATACTTTTCGACTAGATTTTTGTACTCTTCTTTGGTATCACCTGACCAAGGAAAACATCATGCAGAAGAAAAAAAATTTGACTCAGTTCTAGAAGAAGAATCACTTTGCCTTCCTCTTCACCACTCTCAAAAAGACAACCCCACCACAATTGGAGGCTCAGGCTATGCAGTTGACACAAACACCCCTTGATTGATTCACAATGCTCTCTCTAAAAAACAATTAACATATAATAGTAATGTAGTTATGTAATCATTTTGGTCTTTTGTCCTAGTACTGTTTTTTGAAACTTCAATCACTAAACTCTAACATGTCACTAAACTCTTGGCCCTGGACAAACCCACTGGTGTGTTCCCACAGGCCAGCAATAGTGTTAGATGGTACCTAGCTGTTTGCTTATGTTAAAGGGTATATTATATAGTAATAATAGTAACTTTATATAAATATTATAGTAATACAGAAGCTATAATCTTTTGATAAGGGAATGCACTCCTATTGAGAATATCTCTTTTGCTATAATGATTTCTATAGTTTTATTCCACTCCCCATTGATAATCAGCTACAGTGGATAATTTGGACTAAAATGTGGTATTTGGGTCTTTACCCCCCCCCCCTTTCCCTTTTTTTATTTCTTGGTGGGCAGAGGGGTAACAAGCATGGTATTCACAATATATCATATTGATACCAAATCAATCAATTTTTTGCTAAAACTTCATTCGGCAATTGAATTGGTCTAAACAAGACCCACCCAAATTCTCATATATTATTCATTATACCACACAATTAAATTAAAACCTCTCTCAAACAGCGGGCACGTGCCTTGCTCCTAGTTCTCTATAAATAGGTTGATTAGAGTTTTTTAGTTAGTTTTTGATTAATAACAGATTTGCAATAGCTTGTAAGAGAGCTTTCAGCTCCTTCTCTCTCTAGAAATTAGAGATTTATGTATTTTCCTTTAGTTCCTTTCATCTTCTCTCATTTTTCTAGCACTTTCCTGCTAGATTGTTGATTTTCTAGTTTGGTTTTCATCAGCACTATATAAAGTAAACACAATTAAGCAAAAATCATTTTTGTAACACACCAAGTAATACAAACAAAATAACTTGACCATTTGCAATATAAAAAACTGGGCATACCTTTTGGTTTCCTACACCACCCATTCCCAAACCATTGATAAATCCTATAACCACAAAAGAAAATCCATATTAAAATAACACAATTGAGCTAAACATCAATCCTTGCAATAAAAATACAAAAAATTAAAAATAGAGTAAACACTCAAATTTTGCCACAATACTTTCAAACCATCCATTAGAATCAACACAACCCATGTGATATCTAAAGTTTTCATAAGTTGAATCAAATATTTAAAATTTCAAACTTTACTTCTCGGCTTATCAAATATTCCTACAAAATGAAGATAACAAGGTACGCATTCCCCATTGTTTTATGGCTCCCCCTTCTTTAATTAGCTTATATATTAAGTGCCTATTATAGCTTATATATTAAGTGCCTATTGTTGTAATTAACATTCCAAGGCTTTTGTTTTCCCCTTCTTAGAATAGATTGCATCGAACAAAAGATCCAAAGATCAGCTAAAGGTACTTATTTCAGGTTAAATAAGAAGATGGATGCACAATCTTCTTTTACCATCATAGAAAATGTAAGTCTACAAGGATGATAAAATGACAATGCCCTTGGGGATTCCTACACATCTACAATAATATAAATAATTATAAGATTTTGGTGGTGGTGGTTGCTCAAATCAACTAATTTTAAAGCTTATTTTTGGCTAAAAGGAAGACCTACGGCTTTAAAGTAAGTTTGAAAGAAATATATACATCCTCAGGCCAACACTTTGATAAGAAACAAATTGTATAAAACAGAGAAGATATTAGATTTTGGACAAGAAGTCCAAAGGAAAACAAAAAAAAAAAAAAAAAAAGACCTAAACCTCGAGCACCCACCAAGGGCCCAAGGACAGCCGAAACCAAATAGCCTTCCCAAGACAAAAACAAGCCCTCACAGCCCACCCACCAAAAGTAAGAAGCAAAAAACACAGCACCCAGGGGATACACCTGACTACCCAAGCCTCTTCTCTTAACACTCTTTGAAGCACAAATGTCCCTCCAATTCTTGACAATCAAAAAAAGAGGAACACTATCAAAAGCTGTCTATCGAAGCCCATAAGGAAGCCAAAAAGCAGACTCTATCCCACAAGCCATCCAACTCCTCCGCTTTGTCCCTAAAAATTCTAGCATTTTTCTCAGCCATTTTACCCATAACATAGCCAAACAAGCACACCTCCATAAAAGTCTAGCTCCCTTGGTCGTCCCAAGACCCACAAAATCCACCAAAAACATGCCATCAATATGCTCTGGACAAACCCACCATAAGCCAGCAATTCAAAAAAGGTGTTGCCATAACTGCCTCGAAATCTCGCAGGCAAAAAATGTGATCCACTGACTCCCCATTCTTTTGACAAAGCACACACCACTGGGAAGAAACATAGAAACTCGGTCTCTTTTTGTGAACCAAATCGCTAGTATTAGTATTCTGATGCACAGAAAACCAGGTTAAGATCTTAACTTTAAGGACTTTTGAATTCCAATCCTCCTAACAGGGAGGAAAGAAATCAGAGCCAAATTCTTTGTCAAACGATTAAAAAAATATATATTTACGAGAAAAGCAACCAGAAGAGTGGCTAGTCCACTGTCTTCTATCAGAGTTGGACAAGGCAAGGAAAACACCCTGAATAGAAACTAAGAGAGACGCTAACTCCTCAACTTCTCTATCATTGAGGTTAGTATAAAAAAAGGAAGTTCCAACTCAAATAACTGGAATCATCAACCATTAGATCAGCAATATGAACACCTATAGTCCTCAGGCCAACATTTTGTAGCAATCATATTAGGCTTTACTTATGTATTCCCTATTTTATCTATTCTCTTTCTTTCTTCCTTTTCTTAATCAAGATTCATCTGTGTTTGGATTTATTTGTAAGAATACCTTCTATTCACATTCTCCTTTAAGCAAACGAACAGGCCATTATGTTATCAATTGCTAAATAGATATCATGATATTTCAAATGTGATTTGTGAGGATACCTTCTCTTCACACAAATAGGCCATTATGTTATCAATTGCTAGTTAATTAACATGATATTTCATATGTGAAATTCATGAACACAAGTAAATTACGATAAAAACCTCTCCGCTCATCCTAAATGAATATCTTCCAAAAAATTGATGCACTGCAACCCTTTAATCCCTTCCCCTCAATGGTCTAAAAGCTTGCCTATAAGAAAAGGATATAAAAATAAAAATAGAGAAGACTATGTTTTACTTAAAAGAAAACAAATAGCTCTCATCTGTGCTGTAGAATGTCAATGCACAAGTGTGGTTTACAATTTTTTTTTTTTTTTTTTTTTTTTTTGTTTGTCAAAAAAAAATTAGGTCTATTTAAATTATTATTATGGTAGTTCTTTATTATCTAGACAAACAATGGAGCAATTAAGTTGTTCTTCTACCATAAGAAGTGAAGGGTAACTCTTCAGTTAAGGCTTTCTGATATGATGACCGAGGGTGACTCTTCAGATATCATTGCTTGAGTGAGGGTGAGGTGCTTGGGGTCAGGGTGTCACGCGCTTATTAATGAGATTTTGGATTCCGGACGAGTATTGAGAGCAGATGCAACAGGGGTGGCAGAATAGTAAATGATGAGTTGAAGGATGCCAGCTTTTTGTTGAGTTTTTGGTCTACACTGTTGTTAGCTTGTTCTCCTGATTAGTTGTTTTGTTTTCATTTTTCTTGGAAGGATGCCTCATTCTTCTTCTCTATAGTCTTGTTCCTCTTGTTATATAATATTTTTTCCCACTTCCCAATCATAATAATACCATGGTTTAAAAAGGTAAAACATCGAATAATTTATTCAACAATTGTTAATGAACTTCTGGCAAAAGGCCCAAGAGTAAACCACTAATATATATTGTAACCCACTATTTTAAGAACAATTGTGTCATTGTTCAAAAGGCATCTTAACCCCATCACTTATATAATAAAAATATATTCATAGCTGGATTATTTTTACTTGCAAACCAACTTAACAGTTATGACAATGCAACCATAAATAATTTTCATCTATGACAATGCTGAATGAAGACAATAATTTTCTGGCTATCTATGATAATATATTCAATTGCATGCTTTAACAAATTAGAACCAAACTAGAACACCAAATTTATTCAACCATTTTTTCTAAATTTTTCGCAAATGACCTATCCTCATACGTGTCTATCACTGAACCGAGTTGACTCAACGTTTCAAGAATATATATATAAAAAACGGGATTATTACGTGAAACTTTTGGGACAAACTAGCGTCGAGTTGACTCGCTTGCAACCATAAATAACCCCACCTCCAAACAAAAACAAAAAGAAAAAAGAGTGCTGTATGAATCAGCATGAGCCGTGTCAACTCGGCCCTTCTGATTTGGGGACAACGAAGGAAAGCTGTTACCTCGAGCCTTGGAGGGACGAATCTACCGTCCGAATCGTGCATTTGCAATGGTCGAACCGTCATCTTCAAACGTTGAGCAACAATGTGGACAAACTGACGGAGATTTGATGACGTGTACGGTGCTTGTTGCGGCGGTGGCGACCGCAAGAGAGTGGTGGTGGTGGAGGGTCTTTGATGGTGGCTGCGGCCCTCTCTCTCGGTGGTAACTTAAATATTAAGGACACGTTTAGGGCTCCTATGATCACTTCCTCTTTAAAGTGATTTACTTATCATTTCGTAATCAATTTATTATTCGAAGTAGGGGTGTTAATGGTTTTGATTAAAACCGAGAACTAAATCGAACCAAACCAAATCGCTCCAAACCGAGCGATTTGGTTTAGTTTTTTTGTCATTAGGTTTGGTTATGGTTTTAATTTTAGAAAACCGAACTCAATTAGTTTGGTTTTAGTTTTTAATTTTAAAAAACCAAACCAAACCGAAAATCTGAAAAAACCGAAAAATATATTATTTATATATATATATAATATATATATATATATATATATATATAATAAACTTAAAGTTTGTAAATTCCCAATTCTAATAAGGGTGAAATAGGTAATGGGCTTGTTTTGGTGATTTTAAGTTTCTTATTGTTTTCATTTTTTTAGATTGGCATGTATTAAACTAGTTATTAATGTTGTGTGTGATATTCACATATTGATATATGTCAATATGTTTCTATTTTGATACAATGTTTGTTTTTTTTAGTTGCTAATGTAATGCTTTTATTAAAAATATTTTTATTTGGAGTTTGGCATGCCATTTTTTTCATTTTCAATTATTTGTTGTTACTTGATAAGTTAAAACCGAAAACCGAACCGAACCAAACCGAAATATAATGGTTTGGTTTGGTTTGGTTTTATTTTAGTATGGTTTGGTTTTGGTTTAGGAAGAATAAAACCAAAGTATAATGGTTTGGTTTGAAATCTCCCCTAAAACCGAACCAAACCGAACCAAACCGAATCATTAACACCTCTAATTTAAAGTGATTTACTTACTATTTAAAATGACTTCATGCGTATACTACCTAATTTTTGCTTGGGTATCTTAGAATTATCAGAAAACATATAAAGAGAGAAAAAGTAACTTTTTTTAATTAAAAATAGTTTAGTTAGCAAATATTCCCTAATTAAATGTAATTAGTCAAAATAAGAATAATTAAAATAATTAGTCTTTGAAAAATGAAAAATTTGGCTAATTAAAATAGTCAAATGGATTTTATTTATGGGTGGGACTATTTCCACAGCCATTTTGGCTGCATCTACAACCCTACTAAAAAAACATTGGTCAGTTTACCCAATTTGCCCCTATTGCCCACATTTACTTTCTTCACTTTTTTATTATTATTATTATTTTTTTTGGCTCTCTTCTCTGCTCTCTCCAATGGAAGAAGTACTAGAGCTTCCCCTCAAACCTTTCTTACCAGAGCCCAATTCAAAAATTGAACCAACCAACAAACTCGAGCACAAACTATTTTTGGATCTATTTGCAGCTGCGGATACAATGGGCTATAACTTGATGTTCTTTGGAAGCCTAGGCACATCCATCCATAGGGCTGCAATTCTTTTTTTATTTTTTTTGGTTCACCATATGATCAATTCATTGGGACATATATCTTCAGATCCTCACAAAATGTCTTCTCAAGTTTCCAAAGAAGAGCTTGTTAATGGAAGTCACAAGAGAAACACTACGTATTTTACCTTTAACGACACAAGTCAGTGCTAGAACATATCAACCGGCCTCTCAAGGCTCTTCATTTGCAACTGATGTGAAAATTTTTCTTTAACAGGGGCTGCAACTGATGTGAAAATTTCTATATCCAATTCTCCATTGCTAACATGATTTTAGGTCTCTTTTAGAGAGAGAGAGAGCAGAGAGAAAACATTCTGAGTAAATGGGGACAAAAGGGCAAATCAGGTAAAGTAACAAAAGTTTTTAGTGGGGCTATGGATGTAGCCAAAATGGCTGTGGAAATAGCCACACCCTTTATTTATATATATATATATATATAACAGAAGAACCATCCTACAAAAGAGTTTTTTGGACTCACCCATAAAACCTAGACCACTGGGGAGACTAGCACAACAACCTTTCACCACGGGCCCCACTTAAATCTTAGGTTGTCTTAGTGGAGAATCGATTATGTGACCGTACACCTAATCACACAATAACAAGTTCACCCTTACTTATTAGCTACCAGGTAAAATAGTTTAATGGATTGGATAGCTAGCCCCCTTTAGAGATGCTCTCCAAGGAAACTAGTTATTTTTTGTTACTCTAGCAAGTAAAATGACATTTTTCAAAATAACTAGCTACCTATCTAAGTAAGTACTCTAAGGATACTAATTATTTTTTAGCTATTCAATTTTTTTTTATTAATAATCTCTATTTTTTTAATCATTTGGTGGAAAGAGAGAGAGGGAATGGTGCAAAGAAAGAGGGAAAGTGTCACTTTTAAGACTAAAAATAGTTTAATTAGTGAATATTCGCTAGCTAAATGTAGTTAGCCAAAATGACAATAGATAAAATAGCTAGCCATATAGCTAGCCTCTTGGAGAAAAAAAAAATGCGATTTGATTAGCTAAATGACTAAGGGGAGTGGATAGCTAGCCTCCTTGGAGATGCTCTTGCATCATTTCTTCTTCCTCCCTCGAAAATTGATTTAAAAAAGAAAAATATTTAATAAAAATCTTGAAATAGCTAAACAATAACTAGTACCTTGCAGTACTCACTTGGATTGTTAATTAGCTACTTAGAGCATCTCTAAGGTTATTAGCTAATTTTTTGCTACTTTAACTAGCAAAATGACATTTTTTAAAATAGTTAGCTAACTATCCAAGTGAGTATTCCAAGACTACTAGTTATTTTTGAGCTATTTCAAAAAATTTATTAATAATCTTTCATTTTTTAATCATTTGGTAGGGAAATAAAGATAAAACAATGCATAAAAAGAGGGCATGTGTCGCTTTTTTAACTAAAAATAATTTAGCTAGCAAATGTGTAGTTAGCCTAAAATGACGATAACTAAAATAGCTATCCCGTTGGAGAAAGAAAAAAGTGATTTGGCTAACTAAGATAAGCCAAAAGAGTTTGATAGCTAGCCCCCTTGGAGATGCTCTTAGCTATTTTTAAAAATGTCATTTTGCTAGCTAAATACTCCATAGCAAAAAAATAATTAATATCCTTGTAGATGCTCTAATGGGCTAGGTCATTATGCTGTGGAAATTGGGCTGATATTTAAACCCACAGTATTTCAACACCAAAAGATATGAGGTGGTTACCACAACCCTAACTTTATTTGCACCCCTAGGCTATGTTTGTTATGAGGGAATGAGGGAATAGAATGGTGATTCCATTCTCCAAAAAAAAGTGAGTGTTTAGTTGCCCAGATGAATGGAATGGCTATTCCTTATGGGGGTCAATTCCCTCCAACGAGGAAATAGCCATTCCTTCCTAAACCAAGAGGAATGGCTTACTCCCTCATTTCAAAGAGTAATAATCATTAAAAATAAGTCCTCACTTTTGCTTTTTCATTTCATTCCTACCCTTTACCAAACATTGGGAAGAATGTCCATTCTCATTCCTATTCCATTCTCATTCCTATTCCCACTCCTATTCCATTTTATTCCCTCAAACCAAATGCAACCCTAGTCCTGTGTAAGTTCATGCAACCCTAGTCCCGTGTAAGATCACGCATTGGGAGATCGTACCCATATATGCACGGGTGGCAACATGAATTATTCCATGGTAGCATGAAATGGCCATGTGCAGCCCTTTGACCGCGCAAGGAGTGAAATTAATCATGTAAATTATGTCGTACGAATAGAGTAAGTGGGAAAAAAAAATGGAGATATTGCGAGATTAACACTGTATGAGGGAGGAGAGAGAATTTATTTGACTCATTCAAGCCAATGAAAGATGAGATTGGAATCACCTTCATGCATGATTGTTGATGTTCAAGAGAATGCTATAAGCAATCATGTGATATATATTCCACGTGCTGTTGGGTGCTAAAGAAGAATTGGTAATGGGAAACTTTTTTTCTTTTGTTCTTACAATCAATAAAGCCTACCCATATCCCTACCCCTTAATATCAATAAATGAATATCAATGCTTTTTCCTAAGCTTTATCTCAAAATTAATCACTTAATACGTGAGGCAAATGCCACTAAACTACTATACCATTAGCAATAATGGATGAAATTTGAGCACGTATTTACGAGAGCCTAGTCCCAAACAACCGATTAAAACAAAGAATATGCTTCGTAAAACAAAAGAGCCAAGGACTTAGCATGGGAAATAATTGCCCTTCAACTCCTACTTTTTATTACGAGATCACCTAAATAGCCCCCAGAATGGCTGATAGCATCATCAGTCTATTTTTATAAGACTGCTGATATTTGGTCAAGTTTTAACCCAGACAGAATCCATTCTCTTGAGGAATATTCTGAGAATCTGTCACCGTGGAATTTACCACAATGATAATTCATGAGTTCAATAAACAATAACATCATTGATAAAGAGAGAAAATAAAACTGCAAATTCCCAGATGAAGATTTCAGTCCAAAAGCAGCACACCAAAAAATTGGAAAGCCCAATAAATATATGACTTACAGCAGGGGAAAGCATCAACATTAAAAGGAATGAATTGGCTCCACCTCCACGTGCATTTGAGATAATCCAACTAGCTGATTTACAAATTACAAGTCGAACGCAAGTGCGCTTTCAGTTCTCGGCTATAGTCCACCTCTGGCTGGAGCGACGGTGGCACTCTGCACTTGTTTGGAAAAACTTGTACCTGCCATGGCATCTTTCTCCCTCTACGCACCATCTAATAAAACTTAATAACCTGAGAAGCACAAAAACAAAAGCTATCACATGAAATAATATAACATCATTTGAAATTTCGAATCACTCTGATTAGGCTGAATGAGGCCAACCATAACAAAAGCTGAGATGCTTATCATATGCCCAAGAACAGGTTAGCTGGTTCTTTAACTTCAGGACTGATAGGATTAAAGGGCAAGGGCTCCTTGTTAAAAAAGAAATAAATAAAGACTACTTCTATTATTCTTGACACCCAAAGAGTTGCCACAATTGTGATATTTTGAGCCCTATCATTAACCTTAGTTTATAAAATTCAGCTACCCAAGGAACCAGTCCTCAAAGGGGATCTGCCCGCCTTGATCGATATGAAAAGCCACACTTGTCCTAAACCATGGCTTAGTAGATATTCACATTTTAATAAAAGGGGCTTAAACAACACTAGCGTTGATTACACAAAGGACAAAGGCTTGATACGTCCAGCCCTCTTCTCCCAAGTGCTGGCTGAGATGCAGAATGGTAAGATATTCAAACGCCCTTTTCACAGGAAAAAAATGTGTTACATCGACTCACCTATTGTACCCCAAAGGCAAGGGCAGAACTAGATGGGGAATAGGGGGTGCCAAGGTCCCAGCAAATTTTTGAAATATTTTTACACTTCAGGTAAATAGAATTCATATATTTTTAAAAATTATATAAGTAGCTACCTCAAAATTTTAATTTGGCTTGAAACAATGGAACTCATCTTGCCGAATTGAAGCACTTTTGTAATATACTTGCCAAAGTTTGTTAAAACATTATATATGGATCAGGATCGTGGGACACAATTTATACACAAAATTGACATAATTTTAAAGAACTTCATGTGTGAATTATATTTTACGAAACTCAAACGTTGGATTACATGTTCTTCCCATATACGTCACATCACGCCTGCCAAAAATCAAGTTAATCGAAAATTAAGAGATGTGTAATCTATTAATGTGAGGTTTTTTATTAATTAGATTAGAAATGTGAATTTACAAATCGGATGGCTACCAGTATTTGATATTTAACATGCATGATTTGCATGAAAAGGGTATTTGATCCTTATATTGGGTTTTGTAGAATACAAGTCGCACAACAAAGTTATTGAAAATTGTGTTCAAATTTATTCACCCGCCCCAAAAAAAAAAAAAAAAGTGTTAAAATTATGTTCCTCGAACTTAAGCCGTTATGAATAAACCCATTTCTATTATTTTATACAGTAATTATATAATAAGATTTTGTGATAAAGACAAATAATAATAATAATTCTGTCTATAATTTTTTAAGCTGGCCAACCCAACTAGTAATTACTAGCTCCGCCTCTGCCCAAAGAAATCCATGTTGACACAACAGGACGGGCGCCGATATGGGATCCATGTCGAATCTAGTAACAATCATTTAAACACGGCTACGAGAAGAAGAAGAAGAAGAAGAAAGGAGAGAGAGAGAGAGAGAGAGGGTACATATGTCATCATTATAGGGTCGCTGGAGGAAGGGGCTGGTGATGCCGCTAGAGAAGGGGTCAGAAGTTCCATCACGGAGCTCATGAGAGAGTTCTAGGGTTTCTAAGAGAAATCCATTCTCTCATTATATAATTTTCTATTTTCAACTAAGTCCTCATACCTTTTTTTTTTCTTTAGAATGACCAAATTTTAATATTATTATTCAAGCCCATAGAGTTTATTATTATGACAAAGCCCCATAAAATCAAAATATTTTCAAATCTATCCCCAACACTTTTACCTTACACAATACACACACAAAAACATGTCCACATATCCGTACCCAATTTTTGAATCCTTTTTTACCAAGTCCCCCATATCCTAAAATTGGGGAAGTTGAATTCGACTCGTAAACATACACCCACACCCTGAATCCACACCAAAGTCCATCTAACATAATGAAAACTTGTATTTGTGAGGGACAAGTAAAATCCATAGTTTTTACTTTTTACCATCTTTTAAGATCAAGATGACAAAACGAGCCAAACAAGGGAATGAAAGGACCCCTGATGCACCTTGCTAATTATTGGCTTGATGGGAGAGTACGACAGAAGCCATTTTTGCAGTATATTCCCCAACTCTCTTTAAACACCATTACATTTTTTCCTGTAGACCAAAAGAGAATTGAGGAATTATGCGCAATATTGATACCAAAATAAAGTTTGATCAGTCAAAAATTCCATTCGTTGGTCCTCTGGCTAATAAGATCTGCAACTCGAGAGACATTCCAATCTCTATGAGAGACCTTCCACTAACCAAAGGCCTAAGAATCCCCTTCTCTGTAATCCACAGATCCTCCTGCATATAGATTTTATCTCCTTTCCCCCCACTCACCAAGAAAGGCCCTTGAGAAGATCTTTTCCATGAAGTCTTCACCATCTCCATGTAGTAAAAGGTTTGACTTGAAGAAAATTGTGATTAGTGTAACAATTGAAGAGCAAAACTCTTGAAACCAGTTTTAGCAAGGAGAGTCTGTTTGACCAAAGTCCTGTTCCTAAAGCTCCAGTCCTCCCTGGGTCTTAGGTCTACACAAGTTAGCCAACTTCTTCCAATGAAACTGAATTCGAAATCAGTTCTCCATAAAATCATTCTAGGATCAAGTTGATTACAAAGGGAGCTTAGAAATTCGAAGACTGGCATAGAATTTAAAGCAACGGTTGACCAGAATGACTTAATAGTAGCTTTCTTTGCCTGAGAGAAGACTCTAAATTTCCAACCTTACATATGAGAGTAAAATCTAGCCTTAATAAAACTGAAAAGATGTAGTATACACCCCCCATATCCTAAAAGTTGAGAAAAATGGGTCTGATACCAAAAGACACATCCATGTGCAACATGTGCACACAAGTCCATGCAACAAAACGTCCTTGTATGCGCATCATGCATACAATATGACACTATGGGCAATAATGGATCATTGTACTACCCAAAAAAAAAAAAAAAATCGAACTTTTAAAAGAAAATATAACACAACTGAAAATAAATTGGACCATGTGATCGAAGATGGATATGTAAAGTGAAACTCTGGTTGTGGCCGGCAAGAACTTGTTAGAGTTTGGGTAAATTTCAATCATGGCGATGCGAACTACATCAGTATTGTAACCATCCTACAAAAAGCACCTCTATTCAGCCACATCCAAGAAAGCATGCCTTAGATGTAGGAAGTGTTATTCTTGTGAAGCTTTAAGAGCACTTCATATCAACAATACTCGTTATTGTTACTAGAAACAATAGAATGGAGTAGGAATAACTCTAGATAGAGATTTAAAGGAGGAAGTTGTGGACATTAAGAGAAAAAGTGATGGAATAATAGTAATAAAATTTGTACTAGGGAAAGAGACAATCAATAACTAGTGCTTTATGCACCCCGAGTAGGATTATATGAATTCATTAACCAACAACTTTTCAGTAGGAAAGGAGAGAGTTTCTGTTCTCATCCACAGTGATGATACCTTATTTTTTGCTTCAGGGGATGAACAAAATCTTTTTTATTTACAATCTATACTAAAATTTTTGAGCTGAGGTCTATTTTAAAATTGAATATGAGTCGAAGTTCCTTCACTGGTATAAATTGTCCTTAGGATAAGTTGGTAAGGACTAAGGATTATAGGTGTGCTAGGGTGTTCTTTAGAGCGATGGCTTATGAAGTATTTGGGTTTACCTTTTTTTTTTTCTTTTTTTTGTTTTTTTTTTTTTTTGGGGGGGGGGGGGGGGGGGGGGGTGGGTGACCCTCAATCTGAAACTTTTTGGAATCTAGTTATTGGAAAAGATGGGAAACATTTGAATGGTTGGAAGGAGGCTTTGCTCTCAAAAGGGGGTAGACTTATTTTGATCCAGTCAATGTTGGCTAGTATTCTTTTAAATTTTGGTATGTTAGAATGGAAATCTGGGTCACAAATGAATCGCTATCTAGATTGGCGATCTAGATTGTGGTTCCAAAAGGAGTCAAGAGACCCTAGTAACACTGGGTAGGAACAACAAAAATTATGAAATGTATAAATAAGCCAAAAGGGAAGCTAAGAAGGCAGTGAGTAAATCTAAACTCAAGGCATATAATGATTTGTACTAAATTACACACAACAGAGGGGGAAAAAAGATATAAAAACTTTCAAGGACAAGGGAAATGAAAAGTAAGATTTAAGCCATGTTAAACACATTAAAGGTGAGGATAAGAATGTTTCAGTAAAAGAGGATACGATTAAGGAAAGGTAGAGGAGTTAATTTAACAAATTAGTAAATGAAAATCACAGAGATAATTTAAGCCTGAGAGAACTTAGTAACCCTACTAAAGATAGAAATTATATGATTTTCTATGATTTATGATAATTGAAGTGAAAGAAGTTATGAAAAAGATAAAAGTAGAAATCTGTAGGGCTGAATAGAATTTCTATTGAGGCTTGGAAGTCTACAGATAATGTTGGTGTGGTTTTGACAACCAAGTCATTTAATAAAACATTGAAGACTAAAAAGATGCAGATGAATGGAGGAAAAGCACTTTGGTGCCACTATATAATAACAAAGGTGATATTCAAAGTTGACTAACTTCCGTGGCATTAAGCTCATGAGTCATACGATGAAATTGCGGGAGAAAGTGATTAAACAAAGATTAAAATTTAAAACAATGATATCAAATAATCAGTTTGGTTCCATGCCTGAAAGATCTAACCATGGAAGCTATTTTCTTACTTAAAATATTGATAGAAAAATATAGAAAGAAGAAAAAACACCTTCGTATGGTGTTTATTGGCTTAGAATGAGCTTATGATAGTGTCCCTATAGATATGATGCGGTGGGTACTAGAAAGGAAAGGAGTATATACTAGATATATTGATATAATCAATGACATGTATAATGGAGCCATAACTAACAGTAGGACAATGAAGAAAAGACAAATAGATTTTCAATGAAAATAGGATTACATTAGGGATTAGACTTGAGTCCTTTTTTGCTTTAGTTATGGATGAACTAACTAGGCATATTCAGGAAGATGTCCAATGGTGTATGTTAATTGCTAGTATTAGTTAATAAAACTAGAGTAGCGGTGAATCTGAAGTTAAAATTATGCAAAGACACCCTAGAATCTAAAGGCTTTAGATTAAGTAGGACTAAAACGGGTAATATGGAATATAAAAATAGTCAAACTAGGTATAGAAATGAGGACGTATTGCAATTTGATGGCCAAGGTGTACTTAAAAGTGACTCTGATATCTTAGATCAATTATCCACAAAAAGAGAGAGATTGAGGAGGACATTTTCCATAGAATTAGAGCAAAATGGATGAAGCGGAGAAGTGCATCTACGGTGCTATGTGACAATAGAATACCTACCAAGTTAAAAGGAAAATTTTACAAGACAACGGCAATAAGACCGCCTTTTCATTATGGCAATAAAACTCAAGCTATTAAGAAACAATATGTGCAGAAAATAAGTGTAGCTAAAATGAGGATGTTAAGATAGATAAGTGGTCTCACAAGGAAAGATAAAATAAAAAATTACTGCATTTGTGAGAAGATAGGATTGGTAACAAATTAAAAATTGAGGAGAACCTAAGGGAAAATTGTTTAAGGTAGTTTGGTCGAGTACAACAAAGACCTAGAAATGCACCTGTATAGAAGGGTGGCTTAATTCAAGTCGAATGCCTTAAAAGGACAAGAGGAAGGCCCAAAATAACGTAGTTAGAGGTCGTAGGGAAAGACGTGCTAAGGATTTAACAAATGATACAACCCTTGACAGAATTGAATTGCATTGAAGGATTCAGGAAGTCGACCCCACGTAGTTGGGATTCAGGCTTTATTGAGTTGAGTTCTGTTGAGTATATATAAAGTATATGAACTCTTGCCACACTCTTCTTGGAAGGTTTTTTCATGACAATTCCTACAATGTTTCTCCAAAACACCCTATTCACTTCCCACAACATTAAGGGAGTCAGCTTCTCCCTTAAGCTTCCTATTTCCACTTCACACATTCAGCCCTTTTCATGAAACTTATGGACTCTAAAAATTCCATTTTGTTAACTTTTGTAAGAAAGAATAATTCTTATTAATTGAAAAGACGTATTACAAGCATATATATAGAGGACTGACACTAATATTAGGAAACTAACACTAATAACCCTAATTGACTAAAATACTAAACTACCCTTACTAAACTAAAATATTACATCTCACACATTTGAATAGGATTGTAACTCTTCAAAATTCAATACTAAGCCAGGAGGATCTGCTTCTTTACTATATAAGATCATTGATTCCTAATAAGTACACTCTAAACACCAGCAGGATCTGCTTCTTTACTATATAAGATCATTGATTATTTTTGGATCACATTGGAGGTAAGGGGGAAAAATGAAGAAAAATAAGAGAGCGTAAAGTACCTGTTTACCTGTCAAAGAGAAAACAAAGTGTTCCAAATCTTCCCCTTCAAGGCTTCGGTTCAGATAAATTTGGATGTTCCAAATATAACTGCACACACAGTGGTTCACTGCTCATTGACTTGATAGGGGTTATTAGTGGAGGTTGCTGCCACTGTTTAGTGTCTGTCGGGATCCATAATTCTGCTTCCTTGCTTGTACTAGCCTGAGGGAGAGAGCGAAAGTAAGCTGTTATCTCCCACTTGCAATCTGTTAAAGAAGAAAAGCTTAAGTAACTACTCCAATTTCTAACACTAAAAGAGTAAAACCTATAATATATTTTACGGATCCAGTTTACACCAAAAGAATGTGATCAAATCTTGCAAATCAAGCAATTAAATTGACCATCTCCTCTATCAAATCAATTAAACACCCACAAATTTTAACAAAACATGGAAAATTAATAAACTAAATTAGGCATATTCTCAGTTACAGACTGAAATGCAATACCAAATGTCAGTTTGATGATTATCTACTGAACTGCTATCATTTAATACTTACCCTTGGGGATAGCCTTGGTAAGGGGTTCTGATACCGAAAGCTTGATCAGAAAAGATCTAAGAGAGAACTCGAGCTGAGCTTCTTCCACCTTTGAGCCATAGGACTGGTTCACTGTGAGCTTGACAATAAATCTCTCCACTGGGATGTTGTTGATGTCAAAGAAAATAACTGCTACTCTTTCCACCAATCCCTGGATTGTATATAGTTGTGTTTGCTTCAGTAAATTTGCACGGTGTGTTACCCAGATATGGAATAGAAAATGAATTAGTACGACTTATGGCACTTGCATGGAATTTGGAAGCTTCAAGCCTGGGTGTGGCGCATCATTGGATTTTGAGTTGTCTTGCTTTATTTAAATAAAAGACCTTGTGTTCTTTTTTTTATTTTGACAAAACAAGTCGCTCTCCATTTTGTACTGTAAGAGATGAATTAATCGAAGAACTTTGATAATATTAGGAACGCATCTGCACAGCTCCATATGGAGTCTACACCATAGATTTGTCAAGGTCGGACCAATAGGTCCTGCCTGGATGTTATAACCAAAAACAAACTCATTTAGATGATTGTAATCAGTTTAGGGCCCAACTGCTGTATGATCATGAGAGTACACCCAAGGGATTACGGGCCCGCTCATTATGTTGTTTGGTTGCACATGCCCATCAATCCATTTTACTAATTTTCTAGCATGAATTAGTAAAAACAAAACAAAATGATGACACACCCTCAAGAATAAAAGAAAAAACTAATTACGGTGAATGCCAGCACATATCTAAATCATATTTCTTAGACTATCAAGGCACCCTGATTATTAAAGTGGTTTATGTGATGTGTCCCCCCCCCCCCCCCCCCCCTTCCTAAACAAGACATATTTTTCGTGATTTATTCTCAAATAATTTGTATTCAACAATTGGTTCTAAGAGTAAAAATTTCAATAAATTAGTGTTTTTTAACCAATGGGGCACCGGAAAAGGAACTCGTTTGTAGTTCATCATTCCAAATGCAACCAGAAAAAAATATGCATATTGTACAAATCATGGAATCTTGATTGAACAATCCCAAAGGGTGATGTAAGATCCTCAAATAAAATTTTAGGTATATTAGACCAAGTTTAGTCATCAGATATTTTTTACAATACTTTATATAAAATCAGAGCTGTCCGAAAACTGGTCATCAACCTCTCTGAAAAAGGGACCTATTCCCTATTCAAACAGTCCAATGCCAGAAGACAGTTTGGATTTCAAAATGCTGGTCACAATCACCAATATTTTTTAACTGATAATATTTCTCACTGCACCATGGAATCTAAGGTTACAATACTTTTGCTGAATTTAAACCCTAATATGAACAAAATTACTGTAGACTTGTGGTCCATAAAAAGCATTCTGCTATTAGAACCAACCTTTAAACATTATACCTACTGGAATTTTCTTTCCTTCTGTATTTCCTTATTTATTTATTGCTATATGGACTCTCTTTGTTGGAGTTGCACTTATAAAAATAAAATAAAAAATGAAGAATGAAAATAAAAGAGAAAAAGAAAAATGAAAACTCAAATACACGAGCAGGAAAGCATTGGGATTCACTCTCAATACCCTGTTAAAAGCCCCATGTAGTAAAGGATAGACAGCTCATTCATACTGCAAACAATGATTACCATGCCTAAACCATAGACCTCATGCAAGCATCACTTCACACAAACATCAGCAAAAGTCAAAAGTCATCATCTCATACGTAAATTTTCAATTACAAACAGTGCCAATTATAATCAACTGCTCGAAAACAATTGGTTCTTAATTTAAGGGATGGTTCCATTTTGTTTTCCGTAGCATTTGAGGGTAATACTCCATTACTTGGAATGCATACATTTTTTAAAAAGAAGCCATTTGCCACAAATGAGAGTAAAAAACCCAATACATGCCATTCCGAAAAATCCTAAAAACAATCCTCTACCCATAGTAAACATGAACTCATTTCAAATGCATTGAATACATAAGCATAAATAGAATGAATACATATATATATATATATTGATGTAGAACAGATTGCTTAAGTTTAGGACTTTTGATTTATAGTTCTAGTTGAATTAGGTTGTTTATTTTTGGAATATTTAGTATTTTTCCTTATTTTAGTTATTTCTTTCCTAAAGTTATAGTTCTAGTCGAATTAGGTTTCCTTATTTTAGTTATTTCTTTCCTAAAGTTATAGTTCTAGTCTAATTAGGTTTTGTAGCCTATATAAAGGCTGTTTCTTTTCATTGTAAGGGCAACTTTTCATTCAATAAAGAATTTTCTTTCTGAGATCTAATTCTCTAAGCTCATGGATTCAAGTGTGTTACTCTTTTTTTTGTGGATTCGAACGATTTTCCAAGAAGCAGGCGGTGCCCTACTTCTTCATAAGCTTCCGCTACGTAGTTGGTATCAGAGCAGGCTTAATCCTGTTCAGATGGCGAACACACGGAACGAAAGCGAAGTCCTTAACGGCGGTGACCGTGAGGAAGATATGGTTACAAGGGCTGAATTCAGAATTTTCCAGCGAGATACCCTAACAGGCACAACGAGAGACCCAGCAAGTGTTGCAGGAGGTCCAAGCGACTCTTGCTAGGCTGACGGTAGGGAATACTCAGCGGGGCGACAGTCCTATGGGTCGTCAACCTTACCGAGAGAGGACTGAAGTTTTTTATGAGCGCCATCCAAAGATTCCACGTAGGCAGCTAGCCTATGAGGATAACCTGAGTGAGGATGAGGAAGATGTTAAAGCCATACTTCGGAATAATCGGAAGGGTTATCAAAGGGAGCAGGATCGACAGACCTTTCGTATGAAGATGGACCTGCCCAGATTTAATGGTCAACTTCAGATCGAAGGTTTCTTAACTGGTTGGTCTTAGTCGAGAGGTTTTTCGATTATATGGATATTCTTGAAGATAAAAAGGTGAAATTAGTCGCATATAGACTATTGGGGGGAGCTTCTGCTTAGGTGGGAGCAGTTACAAATTACACGGATGCGACAAGGAAAGGGGATGGTTCGGACATGGGCTAAGATGAGGCAACTGTTACGATCTAGGTATTTGCCTCCATATTATGAGCAGATTTTGTTTCAACAATATCAGGATTGTAGGCAGGGGAAGTTTAACAGGTCAGGGCTCACCTAGAGGAATTCCATAAGCTATCGTCGCGTAATAACCTACTGGAAACAAATGCACAACAAGTTGCTAGGTTTGTTGGGGGGCTATGTTGGGCTATACAGGATCGAGTTGCGATGCAGACAGTCTACACCTTAACTGAAGCCGTTGCATTAGCTATTAAGGCGGAAACTCAATTGGACAGATCGAAGGCGGCGATCATAGCAAGAAATTCCTTTGATTCTAATCGTGTTGCAGTAAATAAAGGAAAAGCCCCAATGACTCAGCCACCTTTGTTTAACACCACTTGCGGGACAGGTAGCAGTGGAAGTCCAACAAAGCCAGCCAACACTGTTCCACCAGAAGTGGCACCTCGTAACCCTTATACTCGTCCAGGGTCTGATAAATGCTATAGATGCGGACAGCCAGAGCACCGTTCCAACCAGTGTCCTAAAAGGGGTACCGTTAACTTAGTGGAGCCAGAAGAAGATGGCAGATTCGAAACAAAGGAGGACGAGAATGAAGCGGCCTATACTTATGAAGAGGAAGAAGTAACGGGTGGCGACGAAGGGGAGCTGCTGTCACACTCTCTGGTGGTTCAACGACTTCTGTTAGCACCAAGGTATGAAGAACCATCTCAACGGCATAATATATTCCGAACCAGATGTACTGTGAACAAAAAGGTTTGTGATAGTGGCAGTAGTGAAAATATAGTGTCGAAAGGAATGGTTACCAAGTTGGGCTTGCAAACTGAGAAACACCCTTCACCGTATAAGATTGGCTAGATTAAACAAGGTGCTAAAGTGAAGGTAACTGAAATCTGCCGCATTAATTTTTCAATTGGGAAGAATTATGCAGATGAAGTTGTGTGTGACGTGGTAGAGATGGATGCCTGCCATATGATTTTGGGACGACCATGGCAGTTTGATGTGGATGCTACATACAGGGGCCTGTGATAACGTATATGTTTTCATGAAGGGAGGCCTAAAGATCGTTTTGGGACCCATAAAAGAAGAATTTTCAATTGTTGAATCGAAGTCAAAGGGCAAGTCAGTATTTCTGGTGGATGGGGCCGAATTCATAGAAGAAACTGAGGAATCCAAAGAAATTTTTGCTGTGGTAGTTAGGGGGAGAAGTTGGCAGGGAGTCTATGGAAATTCCACCAGCACTTAAACCTTTGCTAGAGGAATTTCAAGAAATTATACCATCCGAACTACCAGATGGGTTGCCTCCTATGCAGGACATACATGCGGGACATACAGCATCAGATTGATCTCATGCTAGGAGCCAGCTTGCCTAATCGACCACATTACCGGATGAGTCCCAAGGAAAGTCAAATTCTATAAGAGCAGGTAGAAGAGTTGATTAAGAAGGGATTGGTGTAGGAGAGCATGAGTCCTTGTGCGGTACCAGCTTTGTTAGTTCCAAAGAAGGATGGTAGTTGACGCATGTGTATCGACAACTGGGCAATCAACAAGATCACCATTAAATATAGATTCCGTATTCCTCAATTGGAAGACATGCTAGATATGTTAGCCGGATCCAAAGTCTTTTCGAAAATTAACTTGCGGAGAGGGTACCACCAGATTAGGATTAGGCCTGGAGATGAACGGAAGACTACTTTTAAAACCAAGGAAGGGTTGTACGAATAGGTTAGTGATGCCGTTTGGACTCACCAATGCGCCCAGTACTTTCATGCGACTTATAAACCAGGTATTAAAACCATTCACTGGAAAATTTGGTATGGTGTACTTTGATGATATATTAATCTATAGCCAGAACGAATCTGACCATTTTGCGCACTTAAGGGAAGTACTTATAGTTTTGCAGCAAAGTAAGCTATATGTTAATTTAAAGAAGTGCTGCTTTATGACCAGCAGTTTGTTATTTTTGGGATTTGTGGTAAGTGCTGATGGGATTAAAGTTGATGAAGAAAAGATTCGTGCCATTCGGGAGTGGCCAACTCCACAAACTAGTGGGTGAGGTTCGTAGTTTTCAGTGGTCTGGCAACGTTTTACAGGCGGTTTGTCAGAGATTTTAGGCCGGATAGTCGCGCCAATTACTAAATGCATGAAGAAGGGGAAATTCCATTGAGGAGGGAAAGCAAAACAAAGTTTTGCGCTGATCAAGGAGAAATTATCATCTGCACCAGTTTTAGCACTGCCAAATTTTGACAAGCTGTTTCAAGTCGAGTGCGATGCCTTATTATTGGTATTGGTGCTATACTTTCTCAAGAAGGCAGACCGGTTGCGTTTTACAGTGAGAAACTTAGTGAAGCTCGCCAGAAGTGTTCTACTTATGAATTGGAATTGTATGCTGTTTTCCGCGCCTTGAAGGTTTGGGAACACTATCTGGTGCAGAGGGAGTTTGTCTTATTCAACAACTACCAAGCGCTGAAATTTATCAATAGCCAGAATAGTGTCAACCAAATGAATGCCCGTTGGATTTCTTTCATACAACGCTTCACTTTCACTTTAAAGCATAAGGCAGGTCAATTAAACCAGGTAGCTGATGCTCTAAGCAGGAGGGTGTTCTTGCTTGTCACAATGCAGACTGAAGTGATTGGGTTTGACTGTCTCAAGGAGCTGTATGCCGATGATGAAGATTTTCAGGATATTTGGGCAAAATGTCAGTCGGGACCTTCCGTTGATGGAATGCATATTCAAGAGGGTTATTTGTTTCGAGGCAACCAATTGTGCATCTCGAGGAGTTCACTACGAAATCAGATAATTCATGAATTACATGGTGGAGGCTTAGGCAGACACTTGGGTCGTGACAAAACAGTAGCTCTTGCTAAGGAGAGGTATTATTGGCCACAACTGAAATGAGACATTGGCAGTCATGTTAAAAGATGCCCAATTTGTCAAGCTGCCAAAGGCCAATCTCAAAATATGGTCTGTACATGCCTTTGTCCATTCACCTTGGGAGGATCTTTCCATGGACTTTGTATTGGGCCTTCCGTGAACCCTAACGCGGATTTGATTTTGTATTTGTGGTGGTTGATAGGTATTCCAAAATGGCTCACTTTATTGCTTGCAAAAAGACCTCAGATGCAGTCCACGTGGCAAATTTGTTTTTCAAAGAGGTTGTTCGTTTGCATGGGGTTCCCAAATCCATCACTTCAGATAGGGACACCAAATTCTTGAGTCATTTTTGGCGGACTTTATGGAGGCAGGTTTGACACATCCCTGAATTTTAGTAGCACGAGTCATCCTCAGTCTAATGGTCAAACGGAAGTGGTGAACCGCACTCTTGGGAATTTAATTCGTTGCATTTCTGGAGAGAAGCCGAAACAGTGGGATCTTGCTCTTGCACAAGCTGAATTTGCTTTTAACAGTATGCTAAATCGGTCTACTGGGAGGACCCCATTCCGAATTGTTTATTACTGTCCCCCACGCCATGCTTTAGATTTGGTTCCTCTGCCAAAACTTCCTGGTTTGAGTATTGCAGCAAAAAATATGGCGGATCGAATCAAGGCTATTCGAGAAGAGGTGTGGAAAAATTTGGAGGCATCTAATGCCAAATACAAGGCCGCTGCTGATAAAAAGAGAAGGGCTCAAGTGGCTCAAGTATTTCAAGAAGGGGATCTAGTGATGGTTTATTTGCGCAAAGGGCGGTTGCCAGTGGGCACAGTACAACAAACTGTGAGACAAGAAATATGGTCCTTTCCAGATTCTACAAAAACTTAATGATAATGCCTATGTTGTGGACCTTCCTGCAGATATAGCCATCTCTCCTACTTTCAATGTTGCTGATTTGTTTGAATATCATCCTCCTAATGTATCGTCTTCTCAATTAATTAACTCGAGGTCGAGTTCTTTTCAAACAGGGGAGACTGATGCAGAATAGATTGCTTAAGTTTAGGACTTTTGATTTATAGTTCTAGTTGAATTAGGTTGTTTATTTTTGGAATATTTAGTATTTTTCCTTATTTTAGTTATTTCTTTCCTAAAGTTATAGTTCTAGTCGAATTAGGTTTCCTTATTTTAGTTATTTCTTTCCTAAAGTTATAGTTCTAGTCTAATTAGGTTTTGTAGCCTATATAAAGGCTGTTTCTTTTCATTATAAGGGGAACTTTTCATTCAATAAAGAATTTTCTTTCTAAGATCTAATTCTCTAAGCTCATGGATTCGAGTGTGTTACTCTTTTGTTCGTGGATTCGAACGATTTTCCAAGAACCAGGCAGGGACCCTACTTCTTCATAAGCTTCCACTATGTCATATATCTATACACACATTTATGAATTCATTTCAAATGTTATGTTACAGGCAATGAAATAATTAATTTCCATGGGACACCAAGCGTACTCTCTAAACTAATTCAAACTATTAAATCGCTATAGATTAAATAGTAAAATTAAAAACTATATATCTATATATCTATATATATATATATATACACACACACACAAACCTTTTGGATAAAAGGAAGAAGTCCCGTAACAGCAGAATGAATGTATTCTCTGAGCTGGGGGTGCCTAGCTCTCTGAACTACCACATTCATATATCGCCGCCTCTCAAACGCACCTGCAACCCTCCATCAAATAATTTAAATAAATAAATAACCGATTACCCTCCGTTTGGTCATCGAGAAAATTGGGGAAAATAAAAAGTTTAAATCCAGAGTTTAGTCATTGGGTTTTGGTTGGGTGAAGGGTTTTGTTTCCTGGGGTCACAAATAAGGGAAAGTTTGAAAAAGGGTTCGAAGTAAATAAAGAGAGACGTACCAGGAGGATACACTCCTTTGAGGAAAACTATGGAAGTGATGGCGACCTCCAGGAATTCTACCAGAATCCGAGCTGTCTCACCTGCGAGACACAAACAAACACACACACACACACACACACATATATATAGAGAGAGAGAGAGAGGTGAAGTTACTTAGAGCGTCAGAATGGAGAGGTAACCAAAGAAAGGAATGAGAAGATGAGACCTTGGGGAGATTGATGGTTATCTCTGCGCTCCATTATAAACGTCTCCTAAAATGACTTGTCACTTTGGATCTTGATTCTGACTTTCCCATCGGATTTTGAATTTCTACTCAGAAATTCAGCATAAACATGCACCAACAATAGGAAATTGGGAACACGACATGGTGCAGGTAGTTTTTACTTTTGAGTCTCGACTTTGACATTTGTATTGTTTTTTCCCGGTAAATTACAGAAAATGGTCCAAACTTAAACCATTTTCACACAACCCCCTAAAAAGAAATTTACAATATTCTCTTGAATTTTTTTATTTTTTATTTTGGCTAAATTACAGATAACTCCTGAAATATGAGAAGTCAGTAAATAACCTCTTTTATATTTTATGTTTACCAATGTGCCTCTCTTATGTTTTAATTTTTGTCGATGTATCCCACCATCACTCGTCATTGTTGAAATTTAACGAAAATTAGTCACGTGGCTACGCACGTGACCCCATTAACAGATCCATGTTGCCCAAAATACCATTGACTCTCCTATAATCGTCGTAACCATTGATGGTGTCATAGTCAATTGGATGGGCATCAACGATGGATTTCATCTTCCAACTAAACTACGGGACACATTGGTAAAACTAAAACATAAGGGGGGTTATCAGCTAACCCCATACTTCAGGGGATATTCTGCAATTTACCCCTTTTATATCAGCAACAAAACTCATATTATTAAAAAGAGAGAAAAATACAAAAGGGGAACAAGATGTCCACCCTATGAAACAAACACAGAATGAAAAATAAAAACTAAATACAAGCTAATATCCACTTAGATTTGATCACAAACAGAGGAATTACTTCAAAAGCCTTAGAAGTGGATGCCCAAAAAGAAACCAAAAGGTGAACTCGATCCCATATTCCAATCAATGAGTCTTCCTTCTACAATGTCCTCTTGAATTATATTAGCCGTTTGGATGGATAATGTTGTTTTTATAAATATTGAAGCTTCTAACTTGTGTCATGAAATGCTAAGTTTGCCTCATATTTTAAAATAGATTATGTGACTTCTATAAATTTTATTTATTCGATTAAACAGTCAGATTTGGAAGACATTATGACAATTTTTTCTTCAGAGGGTCACGTGATAAATGGTTAAAGTTTATGGGGGTTTCTATAATTTACCCTTTTATCTATATATATATATATATTCAAACGAGGGCTATTGCCATATCGAGACCTTTGACGACTAATCCTCACAATGCACAAATCATTTGCAAGCCCGTCACTTGTGCATTCGATAATGAAAAGAGTGAAAAGTCAAATTCGGGATTTCGGGTTCATGAATCATGGCTTTTTACCATCTGCACTATAGTTATAGGTTCTACATAGTGTTCTTTGGAAGACTAAAAGAACAAGGCCAAACCAAGTTAGCTAGAGTTTATAAGGAATAACCGAATAAGAAGGGAAAAAAGGGGCTTATGTATTTTTTATTTTTTTTATAAAAAATGAAAATCCTAAGAATTAAAAAAAGGGCTCATATCTCGACTGTGTCTCAACTAGGGTTGCAACTTGGGTGAGTTAAGCCCGCCCAACCCAAACCCAACCCGGTCGAGACAGCTAGTGTTGCAAATTTGTAATTACTTAAGAGGATATAATTTGGGGTAAATTGCGCTTTAGAATCCAAAATTTAAATTACATCAATTCAGTATCCGAATTATTAATTAAGTTACAATTTAGGATTTATTGTCAGAATTTTCTATATTACTCCTACTTTGCTTCTTATATGAATTTGAAAACCCTATTTTACCCTTTTATCAACATCTAATAAACTTTTATATGGGAATTTTGGCCAAAACCCCTATGTATAAGAGTATTATAGTAATAGAACCCATCAAAACAGTTGTTTAGTGAAAACCCCATTTAACAGTAAAAAGACAAATAAACCCCTAATTTTAAAACGTCTCCTAATTTACATCTGTGCCACGATACACACCCGGTCGAAAAAAGGTGGCTTTTCAGCTTTCGCACGTTTCATGGTTTCCGGCGAAAATATAGAAACGTCAACCTTTCCCAAAAAAATAGTTTCCATATTGCACACAGTTTCATCGTCTCTCTAGGGTTTAGACATTCACAAACTCAACCCCCAACAGAACCACAATATAGCAGACGGCGGCTGCCATTGACGACATTGGCGACATTGGGCTTCAAACTGTAGAAACAAATGGCGAAAAGAAGTGAGTAACTTTCTGAAAGATTTTCCTTCTTACTTCCTGAATCGCAACAGTAAAATGGTGTGTCTTTCTGTTAAATCGTATTAATATTGATCGTAGAGGTTTTTTACATGATTTGTTCTTACTTCCAAGAAATTTTTTCCGACAAAAATACAAAATTTAGAAACCAAATACTGAATCCATGCATTCTAAATTCCCATCTGCTATATTTGTCATACATATTTTGATTTCTTTGATGATATATATGGACGACACTATTTACAAGGTTTGTAAATGGTGTTTTTTTAGCGCGAAAACCGTACTTGGTTTTCGTTAATCCGTAGATTTCAAAAAAAATATGGGTTCAACAGTGTATTGGTCCTGTTGAAAACCACAAATCGACCCCATTTGGTCAATATTGCGTTGATAAAATATGGATTTAACTGTGTATTGCTGATGTTGGGGACCACAAATCCACCCAATTTGTCAAAATTCCCCTGAATAAAATAGGGATTCAACTGTCTATTGCTAATGTTGGGGACCACAAATCGACCCCATTTTTTATTGATTCCTGTGTGGATTTGAATAAAATATGGATCCAAATGTGTACTGGTTCTGTTGGAGACCACGAATCGACCAACATGTTTAACAAATTTAGAACTGTCCATTTTCATGCTACTAACAGCACCGTTTTACTGTTTCATATTAATATTTCATCTCTTCACCTCTGCCTGTGGTTTTTATGTAGAATATTGGTCCAACCGAATCTTGGTACTGTTTGTTCATATATTACCATTACATTAACCCTATTGTACTCAAATTTCAAATGTACAACAACATCACCATACTGTTCTCTTCATACAATTTTCATTACTCGTATTGGTAGTTTTGCAATTATGTGTTACTGTGTTTGCTCATTAAAATGGTACTGTTAGTTGCTTTAAAGAGATAGAGATTCAACCAAAACAGTGTCAATTTACTGTTGCGAATTAGTTCTTCCTTATTAGTGTAATATTGTTTAGTTTCTATCAACATTAAACTGAAACTGTTTATATATATGCAAAAGTGAAGTGGTGCTGTGTAATGTACTATAGTTGACATATTGTTGACATATGCAATTGATAATCAGAAACTAGTTCAGATGTTGGCAGCACAAGCCAACAAAAGAAACGGAGGACATCAAGTTCCAACCAAATGCGATGCAACCTTCTAGCTGTGAAACGGTTGATAAAGAACATTAGATTGGAGGAAATGCACAAAGTTGAGCTGAAAAGAGCCCCTTTTTGGGGTTTCTTCCAACCTTTTATAGATGCCAAAGTGAAAACAAAATGCCTAAAAAAACATGACAAAGATGTTATCAAAATCATACAAACCTACACACCCAACTACACAGCTTTCGAAATAGGCCAAAAACTCCTAAAATTGAGGACCAGTGACTTCTCCCTCATATTTGGCATACATGAAGGTACAGAGCCAATTACCTTGGGGCGTGTCCTAAAGCCCAATCAACAGCTGGTTGATCGCATGTGTAAGGGTGTGCCTAGACTAACTCCATCTTCGATAGAAAAGCTTATTAAGGAATCAATGAATGAGCAAGGTAAAGACAACAACGAGGATGTTGCCCGTCTGTTATGCTTGTATGCATTTGTTACTGTATTCTTCACAACATCAGGCACAAACCTCAGCTGGTCATATGTAAAATATGTGGAAGACCTGGATGCCATGAAAACCTATGATTGGCCAAGTGCAATTAAAAACTATTTGGAAGCTTCCATCCAAAAATCACACAGCATTCCAAAAAATGTTACCAGATGTGTGATTGCTCTATTGGTAAACAACCAACACAAACTATTTACATTAAATTTATTTGAATATGAATAATTATCACTCTCAACTAACATTTTGTACCTTATGTATTGATACAGTATTGGCTTTGCGAGCACAGCACAATACTAAAACCAATGAACCAAAAATCAATTCCAAGGTTTGTCAAATGGAACCTCGGAAAGCTGACAAAGGCCATGGGAAACATTACCCTTCAGACCCTACCAAGTGATGAGGTAACTGATAATTCTTAAAGTTTTGTACTAATCACAAACACGGCATCACACTAACATTTAATATCAACAGACCCAAAGTACTATTTCAATATTATTAATGTTTTTTTAACTACAAACAGTATCAATACACTGTTACACATACACATATTATTAACTGAGCACAGTATAATGGTACTGTTGCACGACATATATATGTAAAAGGAACTACACCACCAACAGTACACTGGTACTGTTATGCCAATGAAACTGCATTAAACTTACACTACCAACAGTACACTGGTACTGTTAAATCATTAAAACTGAATGAAATTTCAAAACTGTGTTGTTTATGACAAAATCAAATAAGTTCTTTACCATTTTCTTTTCATGTTCAGGTATATGGTGGTGAGATCGAGTACAGCAAAAGAGAAGGCAAGCTTTTCAATGTAAAAAGCCAAACACTAAAATTGGGGCGCGAACGCCAACACACTGCTGCCCCTGATGAAACAGTTGAAGAAGAAGAAGATGTTGATGAGCAAGAAGGTCAAAATGACCAAAGTGAGGAAGAAGAAGCTGGGGATGATGAAAGTGGATCTGGTAGTGATGAAAAGGATGAAGAAGTTGGGGATAAGGAGCTTGAAACAACCATGCATAACATAGGCAAATTTGCCAACCCCCCTGACCTCGGACATGACAAGGAAGACCCAACAAAGACAAAGGATGATTTGATTGCCCAACTCAGCATGAGGGTTGAAGAACTGCAAAAAGAAGGGGCTGCAAAGGATAAACAAGTAGAAAACTTACAATTGCAGAGTTCAAAGCTACAAACACAGCTGCTCGAGATCCAAAAAAAATACGAAGCAACTCTAGAAGAATTGCAAAGCAAAAAGGCATAAAATATTTCACTTTACTGTTATTAAATGATTATAGTAGATGTTGTTAATTTTTGCCATTGTGTTTTACATATAACAGCACCCTTTTACTGTTGGTAGTATGTTTTCACACTAACCGCACCACTATACTGTTGGTATATTTTTTTGTCATAACATAATCACATTGCTGTTTTGAAGGATGATTTGGGTGAAGACACCATGGAATTCAACGTGCACAACATCACCCAGGCGTTTCAAAATGTGGCCCAAAAGCCAAAGGAAGTGAAGAAAACATCTCGCGCACCCAAAAAGCCACCAACTCCTTCCTCTCTTGCTAAGCGTGTCAAATCCAAACAAGGCATACGAAAAGATAGCAAGAAACCTGAGTACACCTATGAAACAAGCAAAAAGGGGAAGGAGACTAAAAAAGCAACAAGTAAAGAAGGCAAAAAAATGGGAGACCAAGTTGCAAATGATGATGCAATTGATGTGGATGACTTCGTCGACAAAATACCATCCCATGCAGATGGTATACAACTCGCTTTCCCCATTCGGAGTCCAGTATCAAAGTTGCTGACAAATGAAGAGAAGCAAAGAGTTAAACAAATGTTTGAAAATGAATTCTCCAAGTAATAGTTTATGCAATATCTTTCAACACAAATCCATATATTCTAGTCACACCAATATGATAATACTAATAGTCTTTCATACATGCAGTGCAACGATTTGGCGTACATCAAATGCTTCCAATATAGTCCAACTAAAAGACATCAGGCAACTACTCGTTGAAGGCGATACAAGTGGGAATGTAAGAATAGAGTATCATTTTCGTTTCCCTAGTTGATTTTTGCATGAACCAAATCACATTACTGTTGTTAAAAAATGTTTTAAACAGCACCAACTTAATGTTTTTAATTGTTTTTTTATGTATATTTTAACAGCACCACTTTACTGTTGCACGAGTATTTTCTGCTAACAGCACAATTTACTGTTAACGTATGTGTCAACAGCACAATTTCCTATTACTAACAGCACCACTACCCTGTTAACAAATACTTTAATCAAAAGAAACATATTTAAATAACCACATTAAATATGAACCTAGCTTTGACTTAATAATTTGCAGGTCATCGATGCATTTGGAGCAATTGTAACATCTGACACAAAGGAGAGAAAGCTCACATACTACATTCCAACCACAAGCTTGGTAATAATGAAGCAAAAAATACTTGCAAACAATATATCATAATTAAATATGTCTGTGCTGAGTATGTGTTTACAAATTGCAGATCTATTTTGATAGCCCAGATACTGAATTGAAATCTAAGTGGTTTGATGAGAAGGTTATCGAAGCAGCCGTCTCCAATAACAGATATCACCTCTATCCACTAATTGCAGCTGCTAGACCTGGTGGGGCTGAAAATCACTGGACTTTACTTGTGCATGACACGCAAAGTGGAAGATGGAGACATCACAACTCCATGCGCCCACGAGAAGTAATTGAAGACAACCACTCCAATAAAGCAAAAAAAGTGGTAATAAAATACACATACCCACAATTCTACTTAGTAACAAATCTTACAATTACCATTTTAATATTATCCAACTATTGTCAGGCTGAGTATGTCCACCAAATGGGGCTACAAGACAATCAGGGTGAAGATGTTGAGGTTGAATCTGTAGAGAATACACCCCAACAAAGTGAATACTCGTGAGTATTTCACTACTAATTCGTTTGATTTTATACATTTCATGGAACAGTATTATGACACTGTCAACAATTTACAAACAAATATTCATCAACACATCTCATTGTATCATTGTTTTTTGTAGACTCGACTGTGGAATCATTGTATGCAACCTCATTCTTGATTACTCCTACGGGCTGAACATTACACAAACAATGACTCTAAAAGAAGTTCAAAGCTTTAGAAGGGACATCATCCAAGAAATCATTTTCGATAGTGAACGGTCATGGAATCCAAACTGGGAAAGGCAAACAACTACTCCAAAAGAGGGCGATGCAATCCTTGTCAAGCCACTCTCCATTGCATATCCAAAAAGAAAAGGGGCAAAGAGAAAGTAAACTCGAGATGTATACAAATACATTGTTTGGCTGAAATTATAAACAGTCTATTTCAAATTCATTTGTGAACATGGGTGTACATATAGTTCACTAATTACAGCTTTTTTTATTTTTTTTTCTCCAATAATAACAATCCAAATTTACTGTTATATGGTTTCAATTGTGCACAAACTTGCCAAATTAAATGAATGCTGATTTGGAAAATGTTGCCAACATGTTACTTCCTCGCAATACTTCTCATGGGGAAATTTTATAACCAGCATTAAACGAACAGCACCACTTTAAACGAACAGCACCACTTTACTATTGGAAACTAATAAAAAACCAGGGGAACTCAATAATTGACTACCCCAATCATATTAATGTGTCCACTACAATTAAGTAATAGCATAATGGGATCATTTCAATGAACATCATTTTCACTTATGTCCAATTACAAAAAAACATGGCAGTCACAATTGCATAGCAAATTGACATTGGTGCTGTTTGTTATTATATGTTATGGACAGTATCACTATCCTGTTGCAATTTGAATTAGCAATTAATCCGTATTCATTCTCATCATATATATATATATATATATATATATATATCGTGAAATCATATCTTCCAAAGTGTAACAATTTGCCTTAAAAAAATTTCACAAACATATGCCATATAGGTTCTTCACATGTCAAAAACATTGAAAACTACTAACAAAAAAAAAAAACCAAACACAACCAAATGCTATATTGGTTCTTGACATGTCTTCTTATTATGAGTTCCAAGCCTTCCACATCTACCACATTTGATTTGCCTTATCTTCTCTCCTCTAGAAGGTATCCTTCTATTCTTTGGTCTACCCGCAGGCCGTCTTGTGTTGGGTGGAAGTACAAATTCGCCATTTTCCTCACTCATTCCCACTTTTAGAGCCGTAGAAATGGGATGAATAGGTTGAGAGTAAGCTTCACGAAATGAAGATGTGTAAAAGTAATCCTCCACATAGTCATTAATGTCACCACCACTTGCTTGAATTGCTACAGCAGCATGCGAGCATGGAAACCCATTTATCTGCCACTGATAACAAGTACACGTGCAATTTAAAATGTCAACAGTAACAGATGGGTACGAATGAACCTCAAACACACTATCACTGGACATGCTAACCCTCCATGTTCTTCCCTTATCCAACTCTTCACCCAACCTCTCGTCCATCTTTGGGCATAATACAGTATTCCAAGAGTCTGCTTCCAACCTCCTATTGCACATTTGCGCCATAATCTGGGATCTAATCAAATCAACCATGTTTGTAATAGGGAGGAAACGAGCTTCCTTAATCCATGCATTAAACGATTCAGCAACATTAGAACACATCTCGCCATAACGCTGCCCTTGGAAGTACGCGTTCGCCCAACATTGGAAAAGACAATCATTAAGGAAAAATTGCACTTGTTCATTCCCTTCAGCCAACAACTCAGACAACTTCTCCTCAAATTTATGCTCGGTAGGAGCATATGCACATTCACGGAATAAAAACACCATTCGATCCTTAAATGACTTATGACCCCTAACCTTATCTCGCAAATTCATCTTCAAATGATGGAGGCAATAGGCATGGTATGCTGTAGGAAATACTCTTGGCAGCGCCAACTTCAAACCATTGTTCCGATCTGAAATAAACGTGATTTGCCTCGCATCCCCTACAATTTCGCGCAAATTCTCAAAAAACCATCTCCAATTATCTTCCGACTCAGCATCAACCACGGCAAACGCCAAAGGGAAAAGCCCTGCAAATGTTGAACAACGTAATCAATCAATAACTCATGTAACCGTATCACATTACTGTCTCAGTCTTTCATGCAAATGAATATGCAACAGCACCAACATACAGTACTATCATACAATCTCATTGAACATGGACAACTCACTCTTACACTTTAAAATTCAATTACATTGAACAACATTAACACCATAAAACATACCTTGGTTCCCATCCTTTGCCGTCGCAGCTAGCAATTGACCTTTGTACCTACTTTTCAAAAAGGTACCATCCACAAACAATATTGGTCGACAATATGTGAAGCCATGAATACATGCATAGAAACAAGCAAAAAACCTCTTAAAACGACTACTACATTCATCCATATCCAAAACAAGTTTGCTACCCGGATTAGTCCTCATTGACTCCTCAATGAACCAACGCAGTTGATCAAATGACTCAGAGTTATCACCATACAAACAATTCCGCGCCTTCTCAATACCCATCCACGCATTGGTGTACGATATATCCAGCCCATACTTTCTTTTAAAATCCCTTCGAACTTCAACAGCACTCAAGAACGGCTTGTCACGCACAACCTCTACCATCTCAGACGAAACAATGTCAGAACCCATCCTACTATGCTTTGTTGTTCGAACAGCTGCCCCACATGTGTGAACATTGTTCAGTTGACGTATGTAGAACCACCCGTTTGCATGTTCCATGCGTGCATGCACTCGCCACTCGCAACCCCTCCGCTCCTTCAACCTACATACAGCCGTTACTCTATCCGGTTCATTCCTCACAAAATCATAGTTAAATCCATTTTCAACTGAAAATTTGCGCAACGCAACTCTAAATCCTTTAGCGCCATCTTTGAAACACTGACCCACATTCTTTATCAAGTGTGCCCAACTAGCACTAAGCAAAGTCCGCTCCTCATGCGAACAAAAAGAGGGTAACAAATCAATTTCCATATCATCAAAATCTCCCCCCACAACTTCACTATTACAAATATTCAACGCTTCGCCTCCCCCCACCATGCAACCATTATCTACCACCTCAATATCAAATTGGAACATGTGCATACGCCTTCCAATTGATAACATTGTCCTTACATCAACATCATTGTCAATCATAATTTTCGTATGACTAGGAAGAAAATAAAACAGCCCAACCATCCCTGGCCTCAAACTCCTCCATTTTGATATAACAAACCCCTAAATATCATCAAATGATGTGTGTGCACCTACAGGCATAACAGCCGTCCTTCCAGCAAAAGTACACATTAAACATATGTTCTCATCCATTGCAAATCAACTACCTATTAACCTGTATAAATAAACACACAATATCAATTAATTATGTACATATAAAAAACACAACTCATATACTAAAACCATAAAAACAGCATGTCCTTCATTCTACCTACAGTACCACTTCTCTACTCATGCATAAATATACATATAATAAACAGTAGACAGTATCAAGATACTGTTCTTTCGGAAAATTAAAGATCCACTTCCTTCCTTCGACAACAAAAACAACACACATCCACAAATGCTAACTTCCTAGTACAAAACTCACGCCATTCTCAAATGAAACTCCATTAAACATGTAAAAACTCTCATAACTTACATGTACAGCAGCTGAATCCCGTATACCGAAATCCACACCAAACCCCCGCACTTTTCAACAACCACCACTCGATGCAATACTTCGTACCTTCCCTCCAAAATCAACAATATAATCACTTTTAACCCTGATTTCCCATCTAACCACCAAACAGTCACCGGAAAACTAAGAAAACGATCGGCAAAGAAGAAACGACGAACATCTTCGAACCCAAACGAAATCTCTTGCAACCACTTGAAAAGCGCCAAAAATTGGAAAAACAAATTTGAATTTCCACCTCCTGCGCTGGATTGTAGAGAGAGAAACATAATGTAACCAAATATCTCTCCCACGAAATCAAATCCCCTAAAAAACGGTTACGGTTTTTCTCTTCAAATGGAAAAAGGGTTTTCCATATCTGCTGCACACATAATACCAAAATGTCAAAATAAAGGGTAAATCTAGTACAAAAAACCACGTTTTTACCTTACCGCAAATAACATCTTAAAAAAAGGGGTTATTAAATTACTAAATCTAACGTAGGGTTTTTTCCTAAAGTCATATCCCTAATAGGGGTTATTGCTAATTTTCCCCTTTTATATTTTGATAAAATCTAAAATTCTAAATCACTCTATCATCATATTTGTGATTTCCCCTTCATATATAAATTATTTCCCACGTCTTACACGGGTTAGTAACTAATAATATTACTTTTTCTAAACTAGAAGGTATCGATGTATTTGAAATTAAAATAACGAATACCAAGTATCGTCAGGTGAAAGACGAGGTGAAATTGTAATTGGAGAATTATAGATTAGTCAGATTATGGATAAATAGTTACGGTTAGCAATTATTTTTAATTAAGGTAATAATCATTTATTAAGAAATTAGTACCCCTAACTCAAAATGAGTACACACCTCATCACACACCCCTCAAAATTACGCTAGCAAACCCTATTCTCTCGTGCCATAGAGGCACAGAGCCGTTAATAACACAATCTTTCGGAAGAGGGTTCTGACTCTCTCTCTCCCTCTCTATATATTCTCGTGTGTATACATACATCTATAATTCTCTCTCTGAAAAATCTCTTGGGAGTGAAAGGCAGTAACGGTGGGTGGTGAAAGCTCTTTGCTAGGGTTTTATTCTATGAAATGGGGATTTCAGACGCAGTGATGGAGCGTGGCAGTGGCGACGATGGGGAGCAGAAGACGAAGACGAAGCACAAGGGAAAGCACGACAAGCCGAAGCCGTGGGACGACCCTAGCATCGACCATTGGAAGATCGACAAGTTCGATCCCTCTTGGAACGAAGCCGGCATGCTCGATGTCAGCTCCTTCTCCACTCTCTTCCCCCAATACAGAGGTCAGAATTTACATGTATTTGCCTATTATGTATGTTTATGTTTATGTATAGACTATCATAACCGGCGCGATATGTTGGTATGGCAATAGATATTTATACTCACGACCAATAACATCATCGTAAATCTTGACGATGATAACATACCATTTCAAACTAAAAATAGTAATAAAGTTCATTGAAAAAGAAGAAATATTGAGAATTGATTACATTTTCGTTGGACATGACAATAAGATTTTGATTTGGGAGTGAAATTGAAGAGGTGCAGAATAAAAAGGACGCATGCTTCCAAAAAATGGAAAAAAAAAAAAAAACCTAAAGAACGAAAGGAGTGCTTTAATTCCGAAAAATTTGTAAGTGGACTTGGATATTAAAAGTATCAGGAATCAATGTTTTGAGGTTTGGTCCAGTTCAACAAATTGAACTATTTCGGCTTGGACTTGGGACACTATAAACTGATGGATCCATTCTACCTCTAAAAAGAAAAAGAAAAACAGAAGGTTGAACTAGTTGACCCAACTGGGTATTTGACCTGGTTTATTTGTTCTTATTATTATTAAAAAATTTGAGCATTCAATCTTTTAATAGAACTTTTCACTCTTACAGTAGATTTTGAGGCTCATTTTGGAGAGTTTAGAAAAAGAAAGAGCGAATTGTGGGACTAATCATGTTTCCATAAAATTGCAATAGCATATTGAACAATGATTAGGAGCCACTTGAAATTTTTTAATTATCAGAAGAGATTATTTCTAAGTGGACAATACATTAGAGCCGCATTATTTTAAGTGTGGGGTCAAATTGAATGAGAGAGATTGGCCTTTAATGCTGCAAATGGGTTTAGATTTATTATAAAAAGGAAAGTAATTAATGTTGAGGGGTGGACCAAGTGGTCCTAGGGCCTATTGCCAAGCAAGAGGTCTTGGGTTCAACTCTCACCACTCCCTCTCAAGGCCACCTACATGGACTTTGTCCTATAATTGCCTGTTGCATGTGGCACTGGGGGCACTGCATGTGCCCAAGGGGATTAGTTGGGTGCAAAATAAAAAGGAAAATAATTTCAGATTTAGCAATGCGATAAAGACATGTCATCGAGATGGTGGGGCCAAAATGAATCCATGAGTTGAGTATTTTGGAAGGGGATGCCTAAAAGGCTTACCATGTGGCATAATGTCTTTAATATACTTGTATAGATATGGAAACACATTATCGATATTAACTTTTAATTCATGCTCTATTTGGTTCCTGAGAAATTGTGGGGAAAAGGAGAGATTGAAATTTGAAATTCATATTTATTGTTTTTTTCATTTCTGAGAGGGCGAAAAAGCAGCTTAGCTAAGCCTCAAACAATTAAGTGGTGTAAATAAGTTGAGTTTTTCATTTATTGAAAACTAGAAAACTAAAAATGAGAGTTTTCTCAGCAACCAAACGGATAACTAGGGTTTTAGTTTTTATTTTTCGTGTTTTTCTTTTTTTGATCAGCAACAAAATAGAATTTATTAAAGAAAATTGAAAGAAAGTACAAGGGGGACAAGATGTCCACTAAAAAGAAGAAATTCCTAGGAACAATAAAAAACAGAAAAATTATACCTAACAAAATGATATCCAATATGATCTAATAATATACGAAGGAAATCCTGCAAAAGCCTTCGAAACTGAAGCCCAAAAAGAAGCCAAGAAATGGACCCAAACCCACAAGCTATCCAAATCAACCAACTTATCCTAAAAAATGTTAGCATTTTGGGAAGATGCTGGTGCTCCATGTGTTTATGTACTTGCATAGTGTATCAAGAGAAGAAACTGCTTTGGTTCACGAATGTGATCAAAATCATGATAGGGTACACTATTTTGCCAAGTTGACTCCCCTCCCCCTATTACATATTCAAATCAAGTTATGGAATATCTTTGTAAGCTGTTGTGTCAACATTCAATTATTCCATAAGTGCTTTTTGTGTTTCCCATGCAGTTGTATTAATTCTTTAATTAGTATTTTAAATACTGCTCATTATGTGGGTAAATGGTGTGTTTCTCGGCTATAAATGCTGTACTGCTTAAAAAGAATTCTCGAAAATTGTTTTTATCATAACTTTACAGAACGCACTGTAATGGTTGTAGAAGAAATAGAGTTCGCAGGAACAGAACGAGGAGAAAGTTTTTGTGTATGTGCTTGAGGGATTAGTTGGGATGCAAAGCCCCCGACACCATTGTTTTAAAAAATAATGCATTTTATTGTGAGATGTTGGATTTATCTCTAGCTTACCCACAAAAAGGGCGCATATTATCGTATCACATCAATTATCAATTAGAAAGGGAAAGGAGGGATTAACTCAATTGCAACAATGTGTATTAATAATTTTCTTGTGGTGAGTTGGTTAGTTCAATAATTTCCCTTATTCAGGGTATCACGAATTCAATTTACATTACACATTGTACCCTATACTTGTTATGCATAAAATTATATCTTCCTTTAAATAAAAGCTAGTAGATCTACAAGTATCTATTTTCTTGTCTGACACATGGTGATATACTGGAACTTTATGGTAATAAATATTTGAAGGAGGCCTTCTTACTTTATTAGAAACCTCATTCTGTGTTTTCATGAGAGAAATTCTAGTTTGTTTACACAAATTCTTTTGAAGCATATGGGTTGATAAACTTTTTTTTTTTTTTTTTTTGGTTGATATAAGGTAAAAATTCAATCCTCAAAAGAATGCCCCCATGTACTCTAGAATATAGATGTAGACAAACTAAACCGATCAACAAAACCAAAAACCAAACTGACAAAAATGTGCTGATAAACTTGTAATTTACTTTAGGGTAAATTCCACCCACACACCCTCTATTTAATGACAAATACATGGATACCTTGTCCATTTCTTGAATTTTCATTGCACTCCCTTGAAAAGCAAAATAAACTACACTAACAGCCCCTTTGTCAAGGTGATGTTATTGACCATGATGGTATCAACTGACATCGTGCTCAAACTTCTCAAAAATTCCTGTTTTACCCTTTTAATAATGGTAAAAGGGTCTCTATAAAATGCACACACACACACACTCTCTCTGATGGGAATCAAGAAGGATTAACTTTGTATTTTAGTGTTTAATTATACTTATTAGTAATATTATTTTTTTTGATAAGGAAAACTACTAAATACTAAATTATTAGTAGTATTATTTAGGACTTATATTATATAAATTACAAAGTTCCTGAAGCTAATAGGGGACCACTTGTGAGGCTCAAACTTTGGAATGAAGCTGTAGATGAGTTATGTAAGATCTAATGAGGTAAATCTCGTTTTCCTTTATGGAGAGATTTGAAGTTGTTGATGATATATCATTTTTGTCCAGATGACTGGATTTTTATATTGTTCTTCTCATTATCATTATGCAAGGAATTATTCTATGAGGGATTTAAGTACATCGTGTGAACACATGGTACCTCTACAATCAGTTATGAGCAGCAGTAATCCACAGACTGGAGATGATGACACTTTCTTGGGCCAGGCTATTGCCACCACATAAAATACTCTAAGCCCCCCACTAATTAAATCCCCTCAAATTTTGCTGTAAGCACCCTCATATCTTCCTAAAATACCCTTAATAATAAATCTGAAAACCTTTTTCCATCCCACCCCACCCCCAACCCATCCCTCTCAAGCCCCTTTCCCTTTACCACAGTCGACGACAACGTCCTCATCCACGATTCACCTGAAATTGACGCCGACATGAACAATTACAAAAATGAACAATTCTAAAATGGGATTTGTATAGTTGTTGTTTGATGTTTTAAAACGGAACAACACAAGCTTATTTGGATTCATAGAGTTGAACAACATCCATTTGTTCGGAGTTACATAACCAAACAATCTTAAAACATAATTTTTAAGGGCATTTAGAGTCTTAAAATGGAATAAAATAAATTTTTCCGGATTTATAAATTGGAATGCATTAAAAGCGTTTGGTGTTACATAAACGAACATTTTAGATATGTTCGGAGTCAAGAATCCAAACAAGGTGAAATTCAACATACGAAAAACTGAAGTCAAACTCGACGAAAAATGTATAAATACTTACCTTTTGGTTGCTAATACCATCTTTAACAATGCTTTTCTCGTCCATTATTTAATATAACATGAGAAACACTAATTTTTCATGTACATATAGATTTGGTGTCAAGGTTGTTAGGGTTTGTGAGAGCATGAAGTGTACAAATGGTGTAATGTTTTTGGAGTTGGGGGTGGAGTGGGGTGGGAATAGGAAAATTTTATTTAGGTCTTTTAGTAGACATGTCCTTATTAGTAAATGTACATTTGGATATAAAGAATTTAACAAATTATTTTAATTAATGGGGGGCTTAGAGTATTTTTTGTGGTGGCAATAGCCTGGTCCCTTTCTTGAATTCAAACTCTTTTAAGAAGTCTGAGCTTGATCTTGACATTAATCCATCCAAGGTTGCACCTGACCCTTTGGATGCCATGGTGATAGATGTTGCCTCCTCATATGCTTTGATTGAGGCTTAGAAGATTGAATAGAACTTGCAGTCTGAGTACATGGGCTTATCACTTTACCCCAAGGTACCTGTTGACACGACACGAGTGTGGGTATGGGATCTGTGTCAGATACGGTAATGAACAAGTGGACACACCTGAGAAGAAGAAAGGAGAAAGAAGAAGAAGAAGAATGAGAGAGAGAGAGAGAGAGAGAGAGATACCTCCTTGACATAATGAGGTCGGAGGTGTGGTCGGAGATGTGGCCAAAGATGCGGTCGATGAAGGTGCTGTCACAATCAACGGTCCACTTTGTCAGATAGGTTTTGATGGGTTTCTATTGAATAGAAGAACCCAAATGGCTTTATAATTGTTCTTTGCACTTTGGTCCTCTTATTGCTTTTATTTTTGAAAGTGACCAAACTTCACTTTATATTGTTTAAATCCCCAAAACTTCAACTTTATATTATTTAAGCCCAAAAATAAATGATTACGAAAACAGCCCCATAATATCAAGATGTTCATAAAGTAACCATCATCAATTTTAACCTTATATGATATATACATAATTATATTTTATAAATACACATGTATCCCCATACCCGTACTCCATTTTTGGATCCTTTTTGGCTGAATCCCTCTATCCTACATTTGAAAATTTGATGAATCTGACATTCGGATACATACCTGCATCTGACATGTGCACCTGAGTCCATGTAACATAGCCTATGGTCCTTTTTTTTTTTTTTTTTTTTTTGATAAACATAGCCTATGGTCCTTAGGAAGTAGTTATTTCCCGTTCTCATTAAGAGAAAGATGATAAAAGGAGGTATATGGAACCGTGCATGAAGGGATGAATAAATGAGGCTTGAAGTTATGTATGGGAAGCTATGTTGTTTGGAGACACGCTCGACGGGGACCGACGTGACCTTTGTTAAGAGTTGTATCTATTTATTCCCTCATGAAGCTCTTCTTCTCTATTCTTTCTATTTCTTTCTCCATGGTATGGACTGATGGTACAGATTGTCAGGTAACTTTTTTTCCCATGCCCCTTTGTTTAAAATTTGTTGTTAAGTTGAAATATCGTTCTTTCTTTCTTTTTTATTTTTTTTATTTTTTATTTTTTTTATTTTTAGGTGAGGATTTGAAAAGGGGTGGGTCTAAATCCACACCATTTTCTGCTAAATCCACACTCTTCATAAGTAAAAATGAGAAAAGATGTGTGAAAATAAAGTACATGGAGTGTGGATTTAGCAAAAAAGTGTGTGGATTTAGACCCACCCTTTGAAAAATACAGTGTCACCTTTGTTAAGGGTTATATTTATTTATATTGAGGGTATTTTTGTACTTTTATCTTCATAGGCATATTATAATAAAGAGGCAGCCCTAGTTTGGGCTGTACTAATGCTTCTTTCATGAAGCTTTTATTCTCTTTTCCTTTTGTCCATTCTCTTCCTATTCCATGACAACCTTGATATGCTAACACGACAATTTTTGAAAAAGCAGGATGTGAAGACATGACAATGTAGATGCACGCGCACACACAAGCAAGTACAATACTGCGTGAAAAATATAATTATATAATTGCCGTGAAATTTCTGGTTTCCCCCCCTCACCAATGTTTTCTAATTTTTAACATATTTTTAAACTGGTGGTTTGGTGTGGGGAAATACGGAGATGAGCTCGGAAGTTTGGTGGACGAAGGTGGTCCTGCAAGGAAGAAAACCAGTCAAACAGCGGCCGGGGTGTGTCCGACCAAATCCCCTCTGATGCTTAAGTCAATAGAAGGTGCTGGAGGGAGGAATAGTAGAATAAGGGTTTTATCATACCTGCATTTCATGTGAACGGTTCTTACTTATAGTTGGTGTGTATTCTTACTGTGGTTAGGATAGATTACTATCTAACTGTCGTAAGGTTAGGTAGGCATCTAACTGTGGTTGGGTTAGACAACCGTCTAATCGTGGTTGGGTAACCTGACCAGAATGGTTATCCACAACCGAGTTTAATCCTGGCTGTTGTAACCAGGGTGACCATCCTGGCATGGTTCAAGGGAACTTGGCTCGTTGGCCAAATCCAGTAATCATCGAAAGAGCCATGGTATGGGCTAAGTTAAGAATCACTATCATCATTTTGCTCGGTTCCATGGTGACTTGCACAACTCATTGCCATGGTGCACATCCTGTGGACCGTGCTCGGTGCTCATTGCTGATAGGTCATTCGTGCTCGCGTGCTGTCGAGTGGCATCACCGTTCTGCCAGTTTTACTGTTTCCACACAACTGGGTATTGTAACCTAAATTCAGTGGACTTGCTAGTAGAAATCAAACGTTGTGGTTCATATTTATGTTTTTTATTTACAATAATCTTGGTGTAAATAACAATATTATATTTTGTCTATGATAATGTTCGTAATGTACCTCTAGTGGCTGCCTGCGTCTAAATTATTTATGAGATTAGGTATTAAGTTTGGACATGATTCAGTTGATATCGAACCCCAAGGGGTAGCTCAGTTGGCAAGGGATACCGCCTTCAGGAAGCAGAGGTCCTGAGTTTAACTCTTACTAAACCCCTTGGGGCCATCCACACATGGTTTCATAGTTCTCATAGGTCTTGGACTTACCTGTTCCATAGGGGTTGTGGGGTCTTATATGGACTTGAGGTTTGCCTGAAGGACTTCCTCATTATTATAAAAAAAAAAAAAAAAAAATTGATTCAATTGATATCAACACGAGTTTAGGCACCTTGAACACATGTCTAGGAGGGTTGAAAATGTGTGTGTTTGTGTTTGACATTTATTTAACATGATCTTAGATGGGTAGAATGGCGAAGGGCATTTTTAAAATTTATTAGAAAGTTTGAAAATGTTCCTGTTTTCGCTTAGACTAGTAAAATAAATGTGTCTTATAATTATAAGATTATTTTTAGCGTACCACTGAAAGAATTTTATTTGAACTTTCTTCTTAAAATGCTTTTTGATTTTTGTTTTGATTTATTTTTTTGGTGGCATTGAATTAGCTCATGACATATGTTATATATGTGTTTGTGTGTATTAGTTACAAGCACTTTTTATGGAATACTATTGCTGCCCTTTGAGTTACTAAGAGTGCCAACAGCTTCTTTAGCCTGAAAAACTTAATTATTTTCATTAGTAGTATACGATATTATGGTTTTTTATTTCTGAGTATTTGCATTGTGTTGTTCAGAAAAATACCTGCAAGAAGCTTGGCCTATTGTGAAGGCTGCATTGAAAGAGCATGGTATTTCATGCGAGCTAAATCTGGTAAGTTCTAAATTTTGGTTGATGAAATCTCTAGAGGTTGAGTTTGTTTATTGGAAGTAATGATTCTTATGAATTATCTATCATTACAAAATTAGTTGGTTAATTATTTCTTATAATTAAAACTAGTTGACTAATTATTTACTATATACATATACTATATAAACGGATGCAAATATCATTCGGTGGGATGGGAATTTGTTTGTAATGTGATTCTTGCAATGTTATTTTAAGGTATAAAGCTCTTATCACAATATAACTTGGGCAGGTTCTGTGGAGAAATTGAAAGTTTTGTGGCATGTTATCATTCAAAGTATCTCATGCTTTATAATGGATAGGATTCCAGCTGGGTTACTACTTACTACTTACTAGTGATGTCCTTGGAAATTTGTTATTAAGATTTTTTTGTTTTTGTTTTTGTTTTTATGTATTAGATATGAATTTTAATTTTAATTGTATTTTGCGTTTTGCATTTTGCGTTTTGCTTTTGTTTTTGTCTTTGGTTTTTTGTTTTTGTTTTTGTTTTTGTTTTATTGGAGGTGGGGGTGGGTTCTTTAGTGTTAGAGAACAAGGTGTTAGAAAGCAAAGGCAGCACGTGCCCACAAGGTTGGTGGATGACGTCACATGTCTCCATAAGAGAAGACATCACGTCTTCACAAGTCTAATCAAGCCTTAATGAACTTGATGCAAAAGTGGGCATTACATGCCATATCACAGACTTGGGTGATTTTATTTATTTATTTTAATTGTTTTTAAAGCAACGAAGAGGGGAAATAATATCAATGATGGTACCAACGGTGATGTTAAATAGTGATGGAAGTAATTACTTCAAGGAGTAATTTTAATGATTAGAGACCATGTAAATGATTTCAATAAGATGACCTTTTTATTTATTTATTTATTTTTCCTATTGCTTTGGATTTCACAGTAACGAGCACAAAAGCGGGAAAACTAAAGTCATAGCAAAAAAAAATTGGATAAATAGAAATTTGAAATTGAAATACTAGAATATGCTAGCTTCCACTGGATGACTGCCATAAAAAAAAGGAGAAAAGGAAGCAAGAAACCAAAATTATTATGGGTTGGATGTTGCTTAGGGTGGTCACCATTGTGTGGACCACCTCCCTGGCAAAGTCGCTAAAATGTTTAGAAGCTGGTTAGTTGTAATCTAGGAGGACAGCCATGGGTAGTGACAAGAGTCTTATTTTGAGAGTAGAATGTACCAGCCTGAGAGCATGGTGAAGGAGACGACCGTAAGTGGGTCCATAGACCTAAAGAATGGATTCTTGTCCATATTCAGTTCCTAACCCAAGTGGTGGAGGTTTTCAAGGTTAGTTCTCTAAGAGAGTTTTGTCCCTCATCCTCCCCCTTCCCCCCCCCCCCCCCCCCCCCCCCCCCCCCCCCCCAAAAAAAAAAAAAAAAGAAGAAAAACGGAAAAAAAAGAAAAGAGAAGCCTGTTGGGCTAATTAGCTTGGATGTAGCTGGGCTTGCAAGCCTGGGATTTTGAGTGTGAATCAGCTTGGTGCTCTTATATTATTTTTTGTGTCCTTTTTGCTGATTCTGTGTATATTCTATCGCTTGGTCAGGTTGAGGGATCCATGACAGTTTCAACAACTAGAAAGACAAGGGACCCCTATATTATCATGAAAGCTAGGGATCTCATTAAACTTTTGTCAAGAAGTGTTCCTGCTCCTCAGGTAAATTCTCCACCCTTTTTTTCTTTTTTTTTTGCTGTTGCTTTCTGATCTATTTGCTTGGATATTAAACAAATTTTGGTCCATGAAATAGTGATCGGAATATTTCTTTTTGTTCTTCCAATAAGTTTTTATTATTATTATTATTTTTTTATTGATGAAAAGAACATGTAAATTAGATAGGTTGGAAATTAATTAGTCATCGAATATCTGTACTGTTATGTCACATTCATTGTATTTTTTTATCCGAACGCTGAAGAAAAATTCCTATGCATGTAATATTTTAATTCCTTTACTGATGTTTGCTTTATTGCTTTGAATTTTTGTAAGAGTAGAGGTTCTATGTTGTGGTAGAGATTTCCATTTGGGCAATCCTTGTTTCACTTGTCTAATTTAGATGTCTACTCAACTTTTTGTGGTCATAGGCAATTAAAGTACTGAATGATGAAATGCAATGTGACATAATCAAGATTGGCGGCTTGGTCCACAACAAGGTATGATTTGCTTAAATTCCATCAAATTATTAATATATGTGCTTAATGTCAATATTAAAATAGTTTCATGAAGTTGAATTGATGTATGTGAGTGATATGAAAATGTGATTTTTGGGGCTGTTGAATACTATTTTCCTTTTCCTTTTCCAATGACATGAAGTATAAATGGAAAATAGTTTTTTTTTTTTTACTCCATGTTATGGAAAAAAATAGTACAATTTGTTAAAATTTTCAGTCTTAAAAAAACGTGTATTAAATAATGTGTATTAAAAAACAGAAACGTGTATTTTTGTACTCCATTTTTATATCTATAAACATATAATTTTTATTTGAAAACGTGTATTAAAAAAAGAAAAAAGAAAAAAACATGAAGAGAGAGAAAGAGATACATAACTTAAAAACGAACAAAGCACAAAAAAAAAAAAAAAAAAAAAAAAAAAAATCCCAAAACATTCACGTGTTGACTCAGAATCAAAAGACCAAGAAGGAGATCTAAAGGCTTTCTAGGTTTATAACCATAGTTGTGAAAATCTTGCCTAGGGCGTAAGGCGCAGGGCTTGGGATTTACCTTGGCCTAGGTGAGGTGCTTCTTTCAGGCTCGCTCTAATTGCGCTTTTTGGGGCTTTTGAAGTCTAAGGCCCAAAAAGGCGCGTTTAAGTGACCCTTTTGCTTTTTTTTTTTAAAATTTTTATTTTATTTTTGATGCAGCACATACACCTCAAATCATACAACCCCCAACAATGATCAAACTCAAAACCAAATCAAAGAAGTAAGGAGAAAGAAGTAAGAAGCAAGAAGCAAGAAGCTACAACCCTAGGAATCGGCACCAAACGTGTAAGTCTCAATTTATGATATTAATGAAGTAAATCCAACCCTAAAGGGTTAAGAGCCTTATATAGACTCCAGTACATCAAATAAGGAAATAATAATAACAATCCCAAAATAAAAGCCAAATAAATCAAATAAAAATAAAAATAATCGTAAAAAGGAAAGAAATCATGCTGCTCCTCTAATGCTCCATCGCGTCTTAGCCATAAGGTCACAAGGTATGCTGTCCAGCGGTGTCGGCGGCGCTCGTACGCCTGTGCAATTGGAGGTCTAGGTCTGGTGTCCGCACCAACTCCCCCGGGGTGAGAAAAGCTCGACTCTGTTGAGTGTGGCTCTTGTCGACTTTGATAGTACTCCTATAAATTTGGATCGAGCTGCTAGAGATCATCACGGGTGATCCACGTGCAGTCTGACTCAGGGCGGCCTTTCCAACAAACCAAGAAACGCTGAAGTCCTCCATCCCTAGATTGGAATAGCCTGGATCAAAGTGGGAATGGCCCGGTCCAAATTCCATTTACGCTATAGCTATCACCAAACACTCCAAATGCTTCTCTTTAAAACCCAAACGTGCCTGAGGAATCTCGAAGCTTCTCGAGACGATGAAGGTGAAGAGGCAGAGTACCTTTGGCAGTGCGAGGTCGATGGCAACTTAACAGTAGAGGGTCGACGACAACTTGATGGTGAAGGTCGACTGGCGAAGGATTGACGGCGAGTGACCGACAACAGTTTGAGAGTAAAGCTGGTGTGATTCCAAGGGTGTGACGATAGTGGTGGCTTGTTGACTCTGCTTTGATGGAAAAGGGGATTGACGAGACAATGGCTTCGACGGTGACAATTGGCTCGATCTAAGTATCGACAGTGCAAAGTGGCGGTAGATGCTTTCTATTGGGGTTGCGACTTGCGATCACGAGAAAGGTATGACCAAGGTGTGATAGTGATGGTGGAAGTGATGGGGGGTTTGACAGTGAAGATTTTGGCTTGGTTTGGTGGTGAGGGGATCGATGGTGATGGGGTTTGATAGCATAGGTGCTGGGTGGGATTTTGTGAGGTTAGCGGTGGGTATGTGGTTGGGTTTATAAGGCAGTGGGTTTGAGGGTTAGGGTTTGGGTGAAGATACTGCTATGGTTTCAAAGGCGAGAACGAATGGGAAATTTGGATTTTTTGGGTTGTTTGACAGGGGTTTGGATTTCTTGGCTTGTTCTTCTATAAGGGCTTTACGGGTAGCTTCAAAAATTTCGAAAGGGAGGAAGGGGAAAGAGATGGCTTTCTTTTGTGGGAAGAACTTGTGGGGCATCTTAAAACAAGGCTTGGCTTTGATTCTATGGATTGAGTCTGTTTTGATACCAAAGTTGATGCAGCCATAGACTTAAATACAGTCGATATCGGCAATATATCGACGATATATCGTCGTATCGACGGGTAACAATAAGATATACTGCTGCGATTTCATTTTCATATCTTATCGTTCGATATTTCGTGGTTTCGAAGATATTTCGTTAAATATCGCTAATATCGCAATATTCTGAGAATGTCGCCATTTTTTTTCCATTTATCGAAGATATTATGATGAAATGTTAACGATATTCCTCGATATATCGAGGAATATCAACCACCACACATGACTTCTGCACTCATCCTTGCCGTTGTTAATGAAGAAAAAGAAGAAGAACAAGAAGAACTGTCGATCGTGCCATCACCGTCATCCTCGCCATTATTAGCAATGACGAAGAAGAAGAAGAAGAAGAAGAAAAAGAAGAGAAGAAGAAGAAGAAGAAGAAGAAGAGAACTTACATACCTGGGAAGAAGCTGCTGATCGTGCCGTGTTGCTGTTTTGGGCTCTTGGCCGCCGGTGCTACTATCTTAGCCACTGACATTGTTTGAATCTGGCCTCTTTTTTTGTAGCCGACTAATAAAGTGTTTTGATAAGGCTCTCTTTGAGCCTTATCTTTTTATCTTCTTCTTCTTCCTTTTTTTTTTTTTTTTTTTTTTGTTTTGTTTTCTCTAAAGCCTTATTTATCACATGACTCTTTTTAAAAATGAAATAAACCTATTTTTATTAAAACACCCACTTTTTTACATATTTTGCAAATGCAACCCCATTATTCTTTTCTACTTTACATTCTTACCTTTATCTTTATAATGTTTTTAAAAGAACCCTACTAATTTTTGTGTAATTAATTTTTATTTGTTTATTTTGTTTTAGTATTTTACATATTTTTACAATATAATTTCAAGTCAATGGCCTTTATTTTAGTATCATTTTATATTTAAATGTTACAAATATTTATTTTAATGTTATGTAACATTTAACTGTGAAATTTGCATAAATTAGTAATATCTATTTGCTCAGCCTCACACATTTTTTGTACCCCATACACCACTTACTTGTCTTATAGAGATTTAATTTGAAATCTTTTGATTGCAAATTGTATATTAAGATCTAAAACATTGTTTCTCAGAATTTAAATGAAAATTTCCAAGTTTAACTAATAATATCTACCATATCTCTAAATCGATATCGATATTTTTGATATATCCATCGATATATCCGATATATCCATGTTTTCGGACTCTCAATATATCTATTGATATCAATATTTAAGTCCTTGGATGCAGCACATGTGCCTCAAATCATACAAACCCCAACAACGATTAAACTCAAAACCAAATTAAAGAAGTAAGGAGAAATAAGTAAGAAGCAAGAAGCTATAACCCTAGGAATTGGCACCTAGGGTTTGTTTGTAGTTAGCACCAAACGTGTAAGTCTCAATTTTTGATATTAATGAAGTAAATCCAACCCTAAAAGGTTAAGAGCCTTATATAGGACTCCAGTACATCAAATAAGGAAATAACAATAACAATCCCAAAATAAAAGACAAATAAACCAAATAAAAATAAAAATAATCATAAAAGCATGAAATCATGCTGTTCTTCTAATGCTCCATCGCGTCTAGCCATAAGGTTACGGGGTATGCTGTGTGGTGGTGTCGGCGGTGCCTGTACACCTGTGTAATCAGAGGTTTAGGTCTGGTGTCCGCACCCTTTTTTTTTTTTTTTTTTTTTTTTTTATATTTTAAATAAAAATAAATAAATAATGCCTTAGCCTTCTTCAAACAGCCTCCACCTTTCTTCGAAGAGCCAGAATAGTCTCCATCGGTCTTCTTCTTCTTCTTCAATTTTGTTTTGTACTTTGTATGACTTCTATTTTTATATTATGCTTTGTACAGTAAATTCTTCTTCTTCTTCGATTTTGTTTTCTACTTTTTATGACGTCTATTTTTATGAAAAAAATAAAAATTTGTATTATCTTCTTGTTGTAATTTGTATACTGAATTGGTAATTTTTTATCATCTTAATTTGTATGTAGTATACTAATTTGCGTATCAAAATTGTTTATGCAAAAAATTAAAATTTTAGTGAACTAGAATTTGTACCAGAAAATTAATTTTAGTGAATTAGAAATCTTACTAATTAATTAGTGTTGTGTAGCCTTATGGGCTTGTCACTTGTGGTTGTAAATTGTGATTAGTGACTTTGCGTGCTTTGATTTTCATTTTACCTTATTTTCTTTAAATTGTGTGCCTTAATTCCCTCATGCCCGTGCATATTTTTTTTTGCCTTGCCCTAAGCCCCTGGAGTCCTTGGCGCGTTGGTGCGCATTGGGCCTTTAATAACTTGGTTTACAACAATACACAAGTTCAAATGGGCTCATGTCTAGACTTATTGACATAACTATTATATGCAAATTGGACGGTAGAAAGAATGGAATCCCAGTTTACATTGTTTTCATCCACCAGGCTCTTTAAGAAGTTTCCTAAGTTTCTATTGACAACTTTTGTCTAACCATCCACTTGGGAATGATATGCGGTGGAGAATTTCAATTTTGTGCCCACCATGCGCCATAGGATGTTCTAAAAATAACTTATGAACATAGCATCCCTATTAGACACAATGGTTTTTGGAAGACCATACAACTTGACAATCTTATCAAAGAACAGTTTTTCACTATGGGAGGCATTTGAGGTTTTGGAACAGGAGATGGGGGATGAAGGGATGAAATGGGCCATTTTGGAGAAACGATCCATGACCACGAGGATAGAGTCATGTTTCCTAAAGATACGTGGATTCAAAGCATGAAATCTATACTCACGTCTTGCCAAAGGTAGTCAAGCATAGGTAGTGGAGTGTAGAGACTGGTTTTTTATTTTCGATGCTTGGCCAAGTGACATGTGTGACATTCACCAACAATCTTCGCAACATCTCTCTTCACACTTGGCCAATAAAAATGGTATTTTACATCCTCTATGGTCTTATCACGCCCAAAGTATCTTGAAAGACTGGCAAGTTTCTCATACTACAAAGTCTCTTATGAAGTCCGTGGGATGCACAACTTATTGGCTTTAAACAAGTTCCTAGAAGAATGTATCCATCTATCTCAAGAGTCTGTTCATCCTCCAAGGCTAGTAAATCTCTCCAAAATTTGGGCATGATTCATAATGTCCTCTTTCAGTTTTTCAAACCTTGTGATCTTTATTTTCATCAATGAAAGAATATGGTCTTGGTGGCTAACTGTGTCCACCGCTTTGTTCTCTACTTCTGTCCTATGATTCAACACAAAGGTGTTGACTTATAAGAATTGAACCCTACAACTATGCCTAAAATCTAATTTCTTTTGGCAGTTAATGTATCACAGGGCTTCATGATTGGAGCAGAGGATAATCTCTTTAGGTAGTAGGTAATGACACGAGTGTCGTAACGTCTCCAATACTGCATAGGAACTCCTTATTGTAGGTTGAATACTTTTGTTTTGCCTCATTTAATTTTTCACTAAAATAGGCGATTGGGAAGCTCCTAAGTACTCCGCCTATGCCAATCCTGGACTCATCAAATTAAATTAAAGTACTTTTGAAAAATATGGTAGCGCATTACTAGCACAGTAGTGCTTCAATCATTCGCCTTTTAATTTCCTAATGCTTTGGAAGTTGCATTTTTCTATTTAAATTCTTATTTCTTCAGACAATTAATGATCGGGCCATTAAAGCACTAAACCTTTTAGTGTAAAGGCTTGCTATCCGCAAAGCGATGCAGTCTTGTAAGAGATGTCTGTGTTGCTCCTAATTTCTATAAATGAGTATGTCATCAAAATATACGACTAGGAATTTACCCACAAGAGGCTTAAGTATTTGCACCATCACTCTCATAAAGGTCATGGGAGTGTTTTTTAGGCCAAAAGGCATGATCAACCATTCATACAGGCCATCCTTCATTTTGAAGGCAGTCTTTCTATTCGTCACCTGGATGAATTTAAATCTGGGGGTAGTTTGAGATCTATTTTTGAGAATTGTGGTTCCTGGCATCATGTCTAATATATCATGGTCTTGTTGATGGCTATCCACATATTGACATATATCCTCCATAATCCATCTTTCTTAGGGGGTTAATAGTGCGGGTACGGCACATGGACTTGAGATTTCCTAAACAGACCCCTTTTAAGAAGTTGATCTACTTGCCTCTTCATCTCGGCATGCTCTGCGGGGTTCATTTTATAGTGAGGCAAATTGGAAGGGTCACTGCTGGGATAAGATCTATCGCGTGTAGGATGTCACGCATGCAAAGAAAACTACCTTTGTTGGAGCCCCTGTGTATCACACTTGGCCAGGAAATGACTCTCTCCACTCCCACACAAAGACAAAAAGAAGCCTTCAATGAGAAGATGCCATCTTACTTGATCTCCAAATGGTATTGATCTCCAAATGGTACAATGCTCCCCTTCTTCTTTCATTCAAAGATCAAATGCCTTGTTTGAAGTGGTGTGCAGTCTTTTTGGCATTAGGTTAATAAAAAGGTATTAGACATGTATTGCAGCCAATTTTGTCTGTTGTTTTGTTGAAGGAACACATCACTTGTGCTTTTCTTTGGGGTTGGTAGTCCAATGATGTAGTGTAGTATAGAATCTCAGCTTGATCTATATGACATATCATGGTTGAAATCAAAACAAGTTTGCCAAATTTTAAATTTCTAATGTGCTGTTGGTGACACACAATATTTTGGAAAATTTATGGTGAAATTAGTTAACATTTTGTGATGCTGAAGATTTGTGAATGACCTGAATTCTGAAATCTTGAACAGATATTAAAATTTTGTCAAATTATGAATTTTGCAGGAACGATTTGTCAAACGGAGACAGCATCTTGTGGGCCCCAATTCTTCCACTCTAAAGGTGTGTATGGTAATTTCAAATTTCACATTGGTTCAATCCGATTCCCCCCACCCCCCTCCCAAGAAAAAAAAAAAACAGTTGAAAAGGGAAAAAAAAAAAAAAATACTTTGTTGGTTGCAACACATAAAATGAGCAGATTTGTATGATTCCTATAACATGCTATGCTGTTACATCTTTCTTGGAATACTTCTTTATAGAGTACACTGACAAATTTTGTCATGTGATGCAGGCACTTGAGATTTTGACAGGCTGCTATATTCTTGTTCAGGTACTTAATTGTGACGGTTCTTCTTAAGTTGTACAATTCAATACATTGCATTTTTATTTTGTTTGTATATATGCTGACCCTAAGTGGAGAATTGAGAAGTGAATGCTCTCCCATTTTTATTTTAAATGAAATAGGGAAATACGGTTGCTGCTATGGGTTCATTTAAAGGTTTAAAACAACTCAGGAAGATTGTGGAAGACTGCATGCAAAATAAAATGCATCCGGTGTACCATATTAAGGTGAATAACCTGTCATCGTTTGTTTCTGCTAAAATAGTTTTTTCCAGCCTGAGGCCTGCTGACCACTCTTTTCCTGTGATAAGTAGATCCTCATGATGAAGAAAGAACTTGCAAATGATCCATCACTTGCAAATGAGAACTGGGATAGGTTTCTTCCCAAGTTTAAGAAGTATGATGTCTGGACTACACAATTGTACAATTTGCTTATTTGCAGCATGCCATGCTATTGGTTTTCTATTTTTGATTTTCTTCATCATTTGAGTGACATTTTCAGGAAAAATGTTAAACAAAAGAAGGTTAAGAGTAAAGAGAAGAAATCGTATACACCCTTCCCTCCTCCTCAACAACCTAGTAAGGTGAGATAAGTTTCACTAGTCTCTGATATATTTCAGTTCCATAATAATTTCATTTCTTTATCGTCACATTTGGTCCTGATTTTCTTATCACTAGCCATTTTCCTATGTAGTACTGAATATTTCTCATGATTCAGCTTTTGTTAGTTTGAACGGGGGAAGATTTAGCAATTACTATTTCTTTTTATTTCTCTTTTCTCTGTTTTCTTTTTTATGTTCTTATCTGATCTGATATAACTACTTACACACACACAGGCACGTACCACAACAATATTCTTGTTTTCTTTCTTTCCTTCCTTTTTTTTTGTTTGGTTGTTTTCTTTTCTTTCTTTCTTCTCAAAGGGAGTGTGTTTGAATGAAAACTCTTATTTGATCTCAAAGTTCCCTTTTTATATTTTTATCACTTTTTTTTAAAAATTTAAATTAAATTAAATTTATTTTTAAAGATGTCATGTTTTGTGATTTTTTCAGATTGACTTGCAACTGGAAAGTGGTGAATACTTCTTAAGCGACAAAAAGAAGTCTGCAAAGAAGTGGCAAGAGAAGCAGGAGAAGCAGACAGAAAAAACTGCTGAAAACAAAAGAAAAAGAGAAGCTGCATTTGTTCCTCCTGAGGTTTTATTTTGTAACTTTTCCACATAGTTTCTCTCCTGTGGACCTCTTGTGTTGTACTTTTATTATCTGTTTATTTATTTATTTTAATTTCATTTTTACTTGTGTATATTAATCTTTATCATTTTTGGTTTGGCTGCCATAGGAACCCATGAAGCAGGATTCTAGTAAATCTGAAGATGCCAAGGATGATGTGGCTGCCATCGCCATGTCTTTAAAGGTAATTAAGATTTCAGATGTTTAACACTCCTAACATTTTTATTTTTTCACTTTTGTTTCTTGGCTTTGTATAAGAAGATGAGTAATGCTCCTTAGCAAAAAAAGAAAAAAAACAATCAGGGAGTAATGCTATTCTGCCCAGCTCCAAACCAACTTTACCTCAACTCTCTCACATGAGGTGGTACCCACCTGGGTTCCACATGAGTGTGTAGTTTCTATGTGGGTCCCACGGTCCCAACCCATGCAAGAGAGCTGGGGGAAAATTTGTTATTTGGAGTTAGGGTGAAATAGCATTTTTCCAAGATGATATGTAAGAGAATCGGTCCATCTTGCATCTCATTCATGTTCTTGTTTAATTAAAACGGTCATATCATTTTACCCCAAAAAAATAAAAATGGCATATCAGAAAACTAAAGAAGAGATTATGGGCATTGTTTCGAACTTTCATCTCACATTTTAATCTAACTGCATTTTTGTATTGGTTTCTTTGCAGAAAAAGGCAAAGGAATTCGGAAAACAAAAATCGGTTGAGAATATCAATCCTGAAACATATATTGCTGCATCTGGGGAACAACCTGCAAAAAAGAAATCCAAGCGCACGTAGTTGTCATAGATGCTCACACTATGAAAAGTAGGCCCAAAAGATCTTGGAGAGTAGTATCCAAATATGCGCATGGATTCTTTCAAAAATTGTGTTGCAAATTTGTTGAAAATTTAAGAGTTAAATGTTTTCCATGCATGACAAAAAAGTTTTAACAGTTTTTTTTTATCTAAACAAAAAGTTAACATTCGATGTAACGAAGTTGGGGTTTTGGTTTTACTTATCCAAAAACAAAATTAGGGGTTTTGGTATGATGGTATCCTCTGTTTGACCTAGAACACTACTGCTTATGGAGAAGATGCTTGCTTGGAAATCTAATGGATCTTTAAGGTTGCTTGTTAACAAATGAGTGATTTTTGATATGTAAAAACTGAAATGGGTCCTAGCGTGGGGAATTGCATACTCTGCCTAGGAGAGTGAATACAAAAAGGGTACAATAAACGTATTTACATAAGAAATCTAATTTATTTAATTAAAAGAATTGTTTTGTAATTAAGCAGTCAGAGAATTTACTGAACCAATGATTTTAGGGACATGCTATTGCCACCGTAGAAATGCCCCCCCTCTCCCCACCTTTCACTATTTTTTTTTATTATTATTTTTTTTTCCAAATGATAGAAGATAAATTTATTTAAGAAAACCCGAAAAGGTTACAGAGATGAGAGCATATCCTCCTCAAGAAAAGGGGATAGCCAAAAAAGGGGGATTTCAATCCATACATCAAGGATATAACAACCCCTAAAATACCTTTTTAATTAAGATCTAGAGATTATATCTACCCGACAATCCTGTCTCACTCACAACTCCACTCTCTAGTCTTTGTATTTTGACGCCACGATCGATGCTGATTCTAATGTCGATGTTGATAGAGACTGATTCTTTCACGGCACATGGAACTGCAAGCATACATTGGAAAACTCTCTAGTCTTTGTATTTTGACACCACAATGGATGTTGATTCTGATGTCGATGTTGATACTGACACTGATTCTTTCACGGCACATGGAACTGCAAGCACACATTGGAAACCGTCTGTCATCTTGTTGGAGTGAGCAACTAATTTCCATCTACCACACCTTTGTATCACCCTCTTCTCCCGTCACTCTCTTTTATTTGGAATTGGACCGCGACAATCATAGGAACGACAACTATACATCGAAAAAGGCCTCTTATTTATATTTTTTGTCTGAAGTTTGTCGTGTTCAATCTTACAAATCCGAACTTGTTGCAATTGGATACATTTGGATAGTGACGATCAAACTCTTCAAGGTTGTTCATTTTTGTAACTCCAAACGGCTTTTTAAACAACCAGTTTTATAAATCCGAATAGGTGTTTGGACTTTCAAAAATGAGTGACGCAAAGCTATTCGAATTTCTAAAGCTAAACACTTAAAATGCCATTCGGAGTTATAAAAATGAACAATCCCAAAGAGTTCGATCGTTACTATCGGCAAGTTCAGATTTGTGAGACTAAACATGATGAACTTCAGCCTAAAAAAAAAATGAAGTAAAACTCGATGAAATTTCATAAATATGCATGTTTTGGTAACAATAATTAGAGATGGAGCCAGGAATAGGTGAATTTCTAATTTCACAAAGAGAGGGGTATGAAGGAAAAATAAAGGGGTCTTATAGGAAGGAAAATTAATAAAAATATAGGGGTATAAAAGAAAAATAAAGGGGAAAGTTAAGGGTATAAATTTTATAAAAAAAATTTGGTCAGGTGTTTCACCTACCCACCTTGGCCTCCATGTGGCTCTGTCCTTGACAATAATCATCCCTAGAATTGCTTTGCTTGTCCATTCTTTAATATAACATGAGAAATACAAGTTTTTAATGTGTATATGGATTTATGGTTAAAGTGGTTAGGGTTTGTGAGAGAATAAGGTTTGAACATAAATCAGTGTAATGTTTTTGGAGTTGGGGGTGGGGTGGGGATATGAAAGTTTATTTTAAGTCTTTTATTAGATATTTCCTTAATAATAAATGCATACTTTGATAATAAAAAAAAAATATTAATCTTTTATTCCAGTTGGGGGGGAGAGGAAGACTATTTTCTATGATGGCAGTAGCGTACCCCTTATTTTATTACTGACCGGGTCTATATATTTCTGATTGGACACTCCTGCATAGAGATGGGCTATTGCCACAATGCCACCACAAAAATTCCTTTACACCCTCATTTAGTTTATATTTTTTAAGGTTTTATGAAAAATATAAAAAAATTTCATGAAGACTAGTCATATTGTCTATTAGAAAACATCATTTTAAACAATTTTGTAAAATAAAATTTTCCCAAAATCTATCGTATAAGTAGATTTTTTGGCCATTAATAGTATTGGTTTCATTTTTACGGAATGTTTCATTAAAAATGATCAAAAAATCCATTTAAACGACAGATTTTGGAAAAAAAAATTTCTACAAAGTTATTCAAAATGATGTTTTTAAATAGACAACGTAGCTAGTTTTCATAAAAACCTTTTATATTTTTCATTAATCCCTACAAAATGTAAACTAAATGAGTGGGATGCAAATGAATTTTTGTGATTACAATTACCGCCTCCTCCTGTATATTAGCATTGTACCGGAATTTACTTCACTTGGGATTTCATCTTTCCTCTAACAACACCATATTTGTGTTTTCCTATCATTTCCTGATTACCTTTATCCAAGGTCGCCCCCTAAGCTTTGGGCCTGAGTGGCCTGTTATTGAGTCCGATGTTGAAGTCTACAATTAAAGAGATAATTTATTCTAGAGGGAGGTTATTGCCATCACATAAAGTATTCTAAGTTCCCTATTAGTTTATACTTTTTAAGATTTTATGAAAAATATGAAAGGTTTTTACGAAAACTAGCCGCTTTGTACATTAGAAAACATCATTCTAAACAACTTTATAGAATAAAGTTTTTCCAAAATTTGTCATTTTAAGTGGACTTTTTGGTTATTTATTATCTCTATTACATTTTCCATGAAAAATGGCAAAAAATTCTATTTGAATGACAAATTTTGAAAAAAAATTTCTTCTACAAAGTTATCCAGAATGATGTTTTCTATTAGACTACATGATTAGTTTTCATAAATACCTTTTAAATTTTCATAAAACCTTAAAAAATATAAATCAAGTGGGGGGTTTAGAGTATTTTATGTGGTGACAATAGCCTGACCCTTTATTCTAATGTCCATTTAATTGTGACTTTTTTGAAAAACAAATTTGAAGATCCGGCTTGAACAGTTAATATGACAAACATAATTTGATCAAAAGTAGGATAAATCTTCACCAAATTAATTCCTCGTTAGGGAATGATTGATGGGTTGGTTACGAAGTGTCCTCTCTTTCTATGTGTGTGTATATATCATTGTTGGGAATGCTATAGCTCTGAATTGATATGTTTGTGTAGGACCGAGTGCTAACTATTTCACCTAAAACGAGCTAGTGTTAGGGAAGGCGCCCTCAAATCTTTTTAAAGGGCAATGCAGCAGCCAAGCATCATGGTTCAAATAATCTCAACCGGCATGACGCTCACCTTAGCCCTGCATCCTCGCAGTCTAGGCCAACAGTTTAAAATCTTATTCCCCAGGTTGTAAATGAATTAAGCCATTCGTAAACAGTTCACAATTAATCTTAGTAAAGGCTTATTTGAGGTTGTTCGTTAATTATAAACAAGTCAAGTGTAAACAGGCTCGAGCTTGATTTAGTAGGAATTGTGAATAAGCTTGTTTAGGGCTCGTGAGTGAGATTCTATGAAAATGTGATTATTATTTTTATCTATACTACTATATAAAGCCAATTCCCTCTGTGGTTAGATTGCACCTGAAAATACTAATTACAATCTTATAAGTTAATAAAGCTAAAAGATGATTTGATAATTTTATCAACTTTAAAAAACCTACCACAACTTGTTTTCCCTTAATTCTTTCCCACACACATACATGCGGTTTAGAAAACTTGAAAACTGACATAATAGTTCCACTGATGGTGTGGAAACTTGAAAAAGATGTGTTGCACACGCATCGCGTGTACTTGATTACTAGTAATATTATATTATTATTATTATTATTTTTTTTAATAAGCAATTCATTAATGAAAATCAAGAAAAGAAAGTACAATGGGTTCCATCCCCTTCAACCTTATCCGCAAAAATAACAAACTCCGGAAGTGAGATGATTGGGATAGAACCAAAGCGTTTACAAGAAGAAGCCCATTGGGCAAGAGAATGAGCTGCGTTGTTTGCCAGCCTAGGAACCCTGCGACCAACCCACATGGGAATAACATCAAGAAGAGCAATGATGTCACAAAACACAGATCGTAATGCCTAGTGAGGAGAAAGACTCTGATCCAAAATAGGGTCCAAAACCAGAGAAGCATCACCCTCAAGCATAAGCATTGAGGAACCAAGTTTGCACACCTCTACCAATCCCATACACAAGGCTTTCCCTTCTGCCACAAAAGGGTCCAACGGGCCAGAGAGAGTTGTCCACGCATGCAAAAAAGAGCCAGCAGAATTCCTCAATACAATAGCTAGCACTGAAAATGTTGATTGAATAGCCACATCAAAATTAAGTTTCAGCCAAGGCTTAGGAGGGGGGCTCCACAAAGGGGGAAGCATAAACGCAGTAGCAGAAAATGAGCTGGCAACAATATGTTCATTAGCAATTTTCTCAATCTAGAAAAGAATGACCCTTGGATCTACATCCACTTTCTCAAAAACACATTTATTACGAGCTAACTAGATATGGTTCATTAACACCACAGCAAAAATAAGGAATTTAGGGGCATTAGCTCGATCAACCATAAGCCCAGGGCCATTAGATAAGATAAGAGAAATCCAGTCCATAAGCGAGAGATGATTAAAGGCTTCAATATGCAAAGACCACCGAGAGTTCAGCCACAAAATTTTTGTAACCTGACATTCGAGAAAGAGATGCTTAGTAGTTTCAACATCAGCCCCACAAAGAGGACACGAAAGATCAGGGATAGGAAAGCGAGAGTTGATGACACCCCTAACAGGAAGAATGTTCCAGAGGATTTTCCAAAGAAAAATCTTAAATCTCTCATGAATACTAGCCCCCCACAAAGCTTTCCAACAGTGAGAACTGCCGGTGACAGGAACCAAAGAAAAGGGACCATGATTAGTGAGATAAACAGACTTGACTGAGAAATCCCCAGATACATTAGGTATCCAAGCCAATCTATCCTCCCTAACATTTGGAGAAATTTGAATTCTCAAAATGTGCGCCACATCATTTGGACAAAAAATCTGACTGATAAGGGAAGTATCCCAGCAGTGAGCACTAGTATTAATTAAGTCAGAAACAAGATTAACGCCCATACGGCGTTCACCTCTAGGTTCTGGCCGAAAACCTTGGGCATAAGGAACCCACGGTCCTTCCACAGATCAATAGACCTCCCATCCACTATCACAAAACAAGCCCCTTTAATCAGAAGATCCTTGCTTTTCACAATACCCTTCCAAAGTTATGAATCAGAGTTGGAGTAGGATGCCTCAAGAAAGGATTTACCTTTACAGTACTTAGCTAGAAGAAGCTGAACCCACGGTTTATCACTATTAGAAAGAAGAAGCTAGCCAAGCTTTGCAATGAGGGCCTTGTTCATGTCACCAGAACGACGGAAACCCAGACCACCCTCCCTTTTAGGGATGCACAAAGAATCCCATGCTTTAAGGAAAAAACCTCTCTTTAAGTCACCTTTAAAACCCCACCAAAAATTCCTCAACCTGATATCAATAGCATTACAAATGACAGAAGGGAGGCAAAAAGTAGACATTGTATAAGTTGGGATAGTAGAAATAACAGATCTAATAAGAGTAGCTTGACCCGCTTGAGAAAGGGTATGGGCCTTCCAACCATTTATCTGCTTGTGGACTCTTTCAACAATGAAATTGAAAGCTCTAGATTTTGCTTTACGAAAAAAGAGAGGTAAACCCAAGTAAACAGCCTTAGCATCAGCTTTCTTTAAATTCAAAATTGAGCATATAGGACCAGTAGTAGCGCCACCAACAAGCTTGCTAAAAAGAAAATGAGATTTGTCAAAATTCATGGATTGACCAGACCAGCACTATATAGCTCAATACAGTGGATATCAGCTTCAGCTTCAGAGTGGGATGCTCTACAAAAGATGAATAAGTCATCAGCGAATAGGAGATGGGAGATTGCCGGGCCACTGCGACACACCTTAATACCATGGAAATCAGCACAAGATTCTGAACGAATAAGAATTCGCGATAGCACTTCAGAACAGAGGATAAACAAGAAGGGGGATAGTGGATCTCCTTGGCGAAGACCTTGATGAGGTTTAAAAAAACCCAGAGGGCCACCATTGATTAAGACAGAGAACGAGGTAGTAGAAATGCATTGAGAAATCCAATGAATCTATGAAGGAGCAAAACCAAAACATTTGAGGACTTCAAGAAGGAAAGGCCACTCAATTTTATCGTAGGCCCTCTCCATATCAATTTTGAGAGCCATCAGACCACCACTGCCTTTCTTTCGCTTCATATAGCGCATAATTTCTTGAACCAGCACTGAGTTATCAGAAATATTTCTCCCCGGTACAAAGGTAGCTTGCATAGGGGAAATAAGTTTGTAGAACAGAGGCTGCAAACGATTAGCAAGAATCTTGGCAATGATTTTATAGATTACATTACAAAGGCTAATAGGCTTGAAGTGCTTAACAAGAAAGGGGGAATCATTCTTGGGAATTAGAGCAATATTAATATGATTGATTTGCTTTAACATATACCCTTCAACAAAAAAACTTCTTCACAGTAGCAAGAACATCAAATTTAACAATGTTCCAGTAATGTTTAAAAAATAAAACTGACATACCGTCTGGGCCAGGAGCCTTATTAGAACCCATTCTAAAGAGAACTTCCCTGATTTCAACATCATCTGGAATGGCACAGAGAGACAAATTATCCTCAGCATCAATGCAGCAAGGAATGAGACCCTCTAATCCCTCAGGGATCACCGGGTTAGACGAGGTGAATAGTTCCTGGAATTGTTGAATGAAACAATTCCTATCTCCTTTCTATTCGAAATCCAAAGGCCTGTCGAATTTTTTAAAATATCAATCGAATTGCGAAGACCTCTAATAACAGCAGAAAGATGGAAGAACTTAGTATTTCGATCCCCTTCCTTTAACTATTGAACTCGAGAATTCTGTTTCCAAAGAATTTCCTCCCACTTGTAACACTCATCAAGCTCAAGTTGAAAGTTCGAGTCATTTTCTAGATTAGCAGAAGACGCCTCAGAGCTTTGCACAATGTTGATGGCTTTGTGGATAGCAGCAATCTTATCTTTAATCAAACCAAATGATGTTTATTCCAATAAGTCATCTCTTTCCTGGAAACCTTGATTTTATGGCAAAGCTTAAAGCTAGGGGAGCCATGACAGTGAGAAGTCCAAGCATGCTCGACAACCAGTGAACTAGAAGGGTCTCTAGTCCACATAGAATGAAACCTAAAAGGGCGGGCCACCAAAAGAGAATTCCCAGAACAATTCAAAAAAATAGGCTTATGATCCGATGAAATTGCATTCAGATGGGAAATAACCGCATGAGGGAAAAGAGTTCTCCACCCAATGTTAGCAAGTCCTCTGTCTAACCGTTCTTTAATATTGGCACGATCACTTCTTTTATTGCACCATGTGAATCGTTACCCAGAAAAACCAAGATCAATAAGGCCATGTAAATCTATCAGACCTCTCAAACCACCAGACGAAGAACACACAAACGACCTACCACCTCTCTTGTCTGCTTGAGAGGTGATACAATTGAAATCACCCAAACACAGCTAGGGCCCCGCAAACGCATTCGCAATAGAACCAAGTTGAGACAGAAACTCGGCTTTACCTTGCCAATAAGGGGAACCATACACACCAGTAAACATCCACGGAGTAGAAGGGGGAGAAGAGAAGACAAGAGCATTAAGAAAATACCTGTTGGAGACAATAACCTCAATCTCCATCCCCAACCGCCAAGCTAGGCAGAGACCGCCAGCATAGTTAATAGGAGGGACAAAGACAAGGTTGTGAAAACCCAAGCTATTAAGGAGCTGCTTGATTTTCGCATCATGGATTTTGGTTTCAGTAAGAAACAAGACATCTGGTTGTTGAGTATGCACAAGAGCCCGAAGAGAGCGAATTGCCGCAGGTCAGGCTAACCCACGGCAATCCCAAGCTAGGATATTCATAACATTAGAGGGGGCAGAGCATGGCCTGCCGCCTCAGTCGTGGTATTGGAGCATACCTCACCATAGAGTGTCTTCCCATCAGAACTATCCCCAAGAAGAACATTGCTGCAGCCAACTGATCTAGAACAAGGCCTTCTAGCCAACGATTTAAGTGTCAATCGAGAGGGTTTAGAGATAGGAAGTTCCCCATATGAACCAGTCGAAAAAGAAAGAGGGGATAATGGAGATTGAGCACTAATAGGACCATCAAGACTGGATTGGGAGTGGGAGGAAAGTAAGTCATTCAAAAGTGGTGGGAGGGGAAGATGGGAAGCCTGGAACTTTTGTTTCTTGATCGTAGCCAAAGCAGGGGAAAAACATTGACCTTTACGTTTCAAAAAATGTTGTGTGAGGAGTGGGTCTATACCTAGGACTGACTGGTCACCAAGAAGAGAAACACGTGACTGGCACTGATTAGCCAAAATGGGGAAATCACTTATATATGGAGGTGCAGGCAGGACAACAGGACAAGTGGACAGAAGTGGTTGATTTTGGCTGGGGAGATTAGTTAAAGGAACCTTCACAGAGGGTGAGGGGATTTTGGGAGGAACCCCACAAGGAGAGACAAAGTTGGGAGTGATAAGCACGGGATTCAAAGCAGTCTAGGTAGATATGGGTAGATTTGATACCTCAAGGGAGGAAAGATCACTCTGAGCAGAGGCATGTGAAGGCTCTGCAATAGCTGAAATTACAGAGGGGTTGTTGACTGGAGACTGGACAGCAAAAGAAATAGAGGGCAGCACCACACCAGCCGGACGCAAGTGAAAGTCACGCGCATTCCGACTCACCACTGGATCATCGTCACGACAGTCGGAAACTGCTGAAACACCCCTATCTCTGGCAATAAAAGGGGGAGCAGGAAGTCTAAAATCTGCTCGCAACCAAGGACCAAAAGCTTGAGGCCCCTTTTGATGGAAACCAGAAACACGACCAGTGACTGGGAGATCAAAGCGGCATGATCGAGCAACATAACTCAGCCTTCCACAATGAAAGCAGATCCGAGAGCCTTTCATATCTAAACTGAATCCAAACCTCAGGCCTATCAGCTCTTTTAAGAAAAAAACCTGTGTTCAGTGGATCAGAAACATTAAACTCAACCTTGATACGGATGTAACGATTCCACATTAAAGTCCCATTGATAGGGACGTCAGTCGAAAGTAATTTGCCAATAAAAGCCCCAATCTTGATCGAATTAGTGAGATTCATACGATCTAGAAGGAGGCCATGGATTTGAACCCAAAAGGCAGAGAAATTAAAATCAATTTCCTCCAGAACCAAGGATGGACGCCATTCTATTAGGACCATGTGAAAACCCAGGACAGACCACGGCCCTGTGTTAAGAGCTCTCCTGTGATCATTGGCTCTTGAAAAACCAAAAAAGAAAAGTATTAGATGCCAGGCTAGAAATGGACAAACCATCCCCAATATTCCATGCTTTAGAAACAACTGCTCTGATAGCATGAAAATTCACCACTTTATCTGCAATGAGCTTACCCACCAAAGAGAGATTAGTAGCACAATCAAAAGAATCATTGTCCGAAACCAGATCTAGAGACACGTCATCACAACACAAGCTAGCAGTATGGGAGATAAGGGTGGAAATATCATCAGATGAAGAAGCCATAATGACAAAGAAACAGGACAGGGGAAGAAAGGGGTAAACGATTGATCAATCGGAAAAGAAAGGAACTGGAAATCCAGTGGAAAACCATAGCCAAGAAAGCTAGAGAAAAACGCTACTCAGAGAAGAGAGCGTGGATACGTCTCAGTTATAGGTGCCAGCATTCTACTAGTAATATTATATTAGGTTGCATTTTAAATAAATATTTTATGAGTCTAGACCCTTTGTTAATGTGAAACTTGATCATGGCATTTGTGAACAGTGTGAACAAGTTTGACAAGGGCTTGTTTAAACTAGGGGTGTTTGTGGTTCGGTTTGGTTCGGTTTTAGGGTAGATCTTAAACCAAACCATTATACTTCGGTTTTTGTTTTTTCAAACCAAAACCAAACCATACTATATAAAAAACCAAACCAAACCATAAAATTTCGGTTTGGTTCGGTTCAGTTTCGGTTTTATCCTATCAAATAGCAACAAATAATTAAAAATAGAAAAATGACAAGCCAAACTCTAAATAAAAACATTTTTAATAAAATCATTACATTAGCAACTAAAAAAAACATTAAACATTGAATCAAAATAGAAAAGAATTGACTTATGTCAATCCAAGTTCAAATCTCCAAACTAATACGTGCCAATGTCTCACACAACGATAATAGTTAGTTTAATAGATACCAATCTAATAAAGAAAAAACATTAAGAAAATTTACAATCTATTACCTATTATGCCCTTATTAGAATAAAAATTTACAAAGTAAGTTTAATATGTAATATATAAAATTATATATATTTATATTATATTTTTTCGGTTTTTTCGGTCTTTCGGTTTGGTTTGGTTTTTTAAACATGAAAACCAAAACCAAACCAATTTAATTCGGTTTTCTAAAATTAGAACCAAAACCAAACCTAAGGACAAAAAAACCAAACCAAACCAAACCAAACCGACCGGTTTGGTTTGGTTCGGTTTGGTTTTCGGTTTTAACCTAAACCATGAACACCCCTAGTTTAAACTCGTTTTTTAGTAAACGAGTCTAGCTCTAGCACACCAATGCTGGGCTTGGCTCAGCTCATTACAAACTCGGTTCGAGCTTAAAGCTTAAATAATCAATCTTTTGAATAAGTATCTTGCTGTTGCTTGCTAACAATTGAGTGAGTAGTTGGGAAAGAAGTATTCGCGTATTAAACTTGCGGATTTCCTTCCAATGAAGTGATGTTATGATTAATTAGTTGGACTTCCTCGGCTTGCTCTTCCTGTTTGTTCACTTGACCCTACTTTAATTGACCCTCACACCACTACAAAAAATGAGTACTTTTGCAGCCATCTCGAACGCTACAAACTCTGACAAAAGCATTGTAAAACTGCGATTTATAACGGATAATTGGCATTACAAAAGAGTTACAATTGCTTGTGACATAATCAGATTGTGACCTCATACGTGTCAAGAGATGGATAGTATATCAAAGCTTTGTGACGGCTTAAAGGGTTGCAAAAATAAGAAGGATGGCTAATCAAAAGTCTGATGTGATAATGGGCCTCTTGTGGCGATACTGAATAACTTGGAGAGTATTTTGGTTACCCAACTTATATCATGTCAGGTGCTATTACTAGGTGTTGTAATTAGGAGCTATTTATAGCATTTACCTTTCATTTATACGTTATGAAGAATGAATATGGACACATGACATAGGTATAATACAACATGGACATTTGACACAGCATTCCTAAAAATCTTAAGACACGATACGAGGAGATACGGTAATGAGTAAATAATTAAATACGTATACATAAGGTGAAATTCTAAGAGCTATTTATTGCATTAACCTTTTGTCTGTAGTTTATGAAGCACGTACATGGACACATGACATAGGTATAACACAAAATAGACATTCGGCAATTCTTAAAAAACCTAGGACACGAAGTGAGGGGATACGATAATAAATATATAATTAAATATGTATACAGAAGGCGAAATTCCTCTCTCTCTCTGTCTCATGAGAATGAGAAATTGGGAGCTCAATAAAAGACACATTTAACATACTTCCTCCTCTTCTTTTTTTTTTCTTTTTTTTTTTTTTTTTTGGGGAACACTCAACAATAGTTAAAATTTAAAAAAAAAAAAAAAAAAAATTTACAAGGCTTCAACACGGCACTTCTCTACCCAAATTTTAAAACAATTAGAACTTACAAAATTTACATTGTCATGTCCGAGCTGTTGGAATCTTATCCCTTAGGTGTTGGAGCCGTGTTTAAAAGTGTCCAAAATTAAATTACTATTTTTATTGCTGGATACCTTTGGGCCATGTTCGACACATATAAGAGACGTGTCACGATGTCCAATACTTGTCAGACAAGGATATGGTTACTCCCGAGGAGTTTTCCGTGCTTTCTAATTTATACTTCATACCTATCTATATAGAGCCACCTTAGTGTTGTGTCGTATTTAGACAAGAAAACATTGGCAAGATTACTCCATCCCCTTTATCTTTGATGGATCCAAGTTGATGCACCAACTTTAAGGAAGATCCATTTAAACTTCTTTGGAGTTGTTGAATTTGAGCAAACAGCCTTTCGTTATCCGCATACTGATACAATTCACCACAGTACATGCACTTTGAGACGTGTTTAAGGGCAACCCCTGCCATTGTGTCGTATAAAAAATCTGGAACCTTTTTGGCAGTAGGCTTCAAGCCTTGGTTAGTGCCACCATAAGAGCTGATTCCTTGCATCGCTCACAGTTTTTCTTCTCTTGCTCTCTAGCTTATTTGCCACCTCTCAATCCTCAAATTTTCCCCCTAATTCGACTTGATCAATCTTCCTGGGCACCTAACTTTCAGAGCTTTGTTTTTTGTTCCAGTGGCAAATTGGTTTTCAAAAAAAAAAAAAAAAAAACATATACACGTAAATATACGAGGAGGGATCCACTTCCACCTGGTGTATACACCTTTTTAGAGCCTTTATTCTCTTTGAATCCAATGGCTAAATATATATATTTTGTGCGTAGTAAAACCTATATCCAACTACTAGACGCCCACTTTTATAATGAATGCTTCGTTTTTTAGTATGTAATGAATGGTATTTTTGTTGTAACCACACATGGATTTATAGAGCCATCCATATGGTTTGTAACATTTTATACTCTAGAAAGAAGGGACAAAACAAGAGGGGGAGGGGGGTTGGGGAGGCATGGATGGCTCACGAATTGGTTTAATAAATAACAAAGGCAAACCGCCATTGGGGGCTAGCCTACTGGTGAGGGAGGGTGGGTTAAAAAGTAAGATCAGGATAGGTTAGAAAAAAAAAGGGAAGAAGAAGAAGAAAGCAAACCACATGAGAAAAAGCATGTTGACAAAATGAGACAATACTTCAGAGGGAGTTTACTGAAGAAGATTCCCACTGCAAAGACAAAACAAATATTCAGGAATTGATTCACCATGAAAATCCTCATGACACTTCCCATTTCAAAGGGAGTTGATTATAGAAATCATGGAATAAGACAACAATAGGTCTATCTATAGTAACTTGTTATTTCTGGTTATAGTATATCGGATGTCTCCAAAGAGACTTGGTTATAGGTATACCATCTGTGTTGATAAAAGCATTTCCTTTTATGTCTAATATTTCCATGAAGCCAAATGATAGTTCTCACCAAAAAAGCAATCAGATACTCAAGTCATAGATCACATCTTCATGCCAAACATTTCAATAATAGAAAATATCTTTTCAAACCTGAAAAGTTAAAAGAGAGGAGGCATCCTTTTTCATCTGGAAGGGGCACACTTTTTTCGTCCCCTGACTCTGGCTCGAAAGCGCGCCCCCGGGGGGGGGGGGGGGGGGGGGGGGAAGCGGCACAATCGCTAGCCAGGTTCTTCTAATAGACAGTCGCAACACCCAACATTATTTGTCATACTTCACTCTGAAGTTTAGCTAATTAAATGGCACTGACACACAAGTACCAACCAATTTGTTGATGGTAAGCTGTATCAATATAGTTGGCAGATTGCCTCTCCCCCCATCTTCAAGAAAATAGCTATTTTTCCATTGATATATCCATTCTAATAGAACAGACCACATTCTCTGATAAGATCCAACTAATTCATAGCGACATGAAACCAACATCATCTCCTAAAGCAATGTTGAGAGGAAATAGTTCGTGAGACAAACATCTAAAAGCAAAAGGAAATTACTGTCCTTGTAAACCATATTTTTAAATCTAAAACATAACAAAGATACTGGACAACAACCCATTGAAACTAACGACTAGTACTCCACGGTAACAATATCAAACCTGAAAGTAAAAGCAAAACTTATTATACCTGAACAAGCTTTACCTCTGTTTCACCGTCTATCTCCCCAATTCGATCCATTCACTTAAATTGACAATGATCAGAGCAATTATCTATAGCCTGTCCTCGTACTCAGAGAGCGGGGTTATCTGCTCCTTCAAGCACTTTCTATTACGGACTTCACCAACAATCTTTGCTGCTTGAGTCCCAGCTTCCAGCGGATCAGACGACATCATCTCCCAGTGATCAAACACACACTGCGGGAAAGCCTGCCCTGAGGTTTGAGCCCTCAAATTGCCTGAAAATCCAAATGACTCTACGACGGGAAGGTATGCCTTGATGTTGTATAGTGGCGTACCAGGCCTCTGAATTTCCTCAAAGACATGTCCACGTCTCATGTTAAGAACACTGTAAATACCACCAAGAGCTCGCTCAGGAGCTTGGATCTCCACCAGGTATACAGGCTCCAAAAGCCGGGGCTTGGCTGTGAGCTGCGATGCATAAAAAACCCTCCTGGCCGTAGGGATGATCTGGCCACCACCTCTATGAATGGCATCAGCATGAAGAACCACATCACAAATCTCAAAGCAGACACCCCTCATGTTTTCTTCACAAAGTGCACCAGCCTTTGATGCCATCTGGAACCCAGCAACAACCGAATCCTTGATTTCATTGAGGTATTGAACTCCCTTACACATATCCACAACCATATTGGGTCCAGTGGTCTCAGGGCCAAAACACCAAATTTTCTTTGCAAGATCCTTGTCCCAACTAAACTCCTCTGACAGGATTTTGGACCGAGCCTTAGGGTCATCCCTTGGAGCCAACACGGCCATCATCGATGGCCTCGGCAAGCCCTTCCTCCATGGGTCGTGCTTCCATGTACAAACGGTTGTGCTTGTTAGGAGACTTGCTCATTACAACACGGCATGACTTCTCCAGGACAGTCTCACGAAAGGACACGACAGGGTTTGATGTTACAATCTCTGCCCCAGCCATGAAATCGTCCCTGCAAATCCTTCAAACAGATCTCAAGGTGAAGTTCTCCTGCACCAGCAATGATGTGCTCCCCAGACTCCTCCATAATACAGACAACCATAGGATCTGACTTGGCCAAACGTTTCAGACCTTCAACAAGTTTGGGAAGGTCAGATGACTCAGATGCAACCTTGCACTGCACAGCCATACGAACAACGGGTGAGACAGAGAACTTCATAGCACGGATTGGGTGGGCGTCAAGCTTCCTTCTCATTTGTTAGGGTCGCATTCTTGGTGATGAACTGATCCAGACCAACCATTGCAACAGTGTTCCCACATGGCACATCCTCAACTGTTTCCTGCTTCTTTCCCATCCAGATAACAGTTCTTTGCACACTCTTAACATACAAATCTTTCTTCTCCCCAGGGACGTAGTTTGGACCCATGATTCTAACCTTCAACCCTGTAGAAACCTTGCCAGAGAAAACACGTCCAAAGGCGAAGAACCTACCCTTATCGGATGCAGGAATCATCTTTGAGACATAGAGCATAAGAGGCCCCTCCGGATCGCAGTTTCTAATAGCATTAGCATACATATCATCGAGGGGTCCTTCATACAAGTTCTCGACACGGTACTTTTGAGCTGTGGCAGGAGAGGGGAGATGAAAGATCATCATTTCCAGAAGGGCATCACTTGCCGGGAGCCAGTTCTGCATGACACGCTTCATCAATGGCTTCCCCGTCAAGTCCTTGTCATCAGCCTTCAAGGTTACACCAAGTTTTTGCAGCATAACCCAGAGCTTATCCTTCTGATCAGTCATGCAAGTGTTGATGATCTGCTTGATGGGTTCATAACAGAACTGAACAAAACCACGCTTGCAGGTACCTGAACCAGTGTTCTTGCTGGTCCATTTTTTGGTAGCTGGGTCAAAGTAGTTCTCACCCCAGAGCCGTTCCATCATCTTGGCCTCGTCAACACCAAACTTGGAAGCATACATCTTAGCAAAATTAGTAAGGGTAAAGGCCCAACCGTGCAAACCAGCAGAGAAAGCGACTGTTCCTTTTTCAGGGTAAACCTGAACATCACCAAGGAGGGGATCCTCATATGTGGCCATAATGACATTTGCGTTCTCAATAACTCTTTGAAATGTTTGGTAAGCCTCCTCTCCATCAACCTGGAGCTCAAGGAAGCACCTGTCCATCTTGTTGACAGTCAAGACAGGTCGAATCCTTTCTCCAAGGGCCTGGCGGAGGACAGGTTTCTGTTTGGACACAGACACCCTCAATACAATCTACCACCACAAGCGCACCATCTGTAATGCGAAGAGCAGCCGTGACCTCAGATGAGAAGTCAACGTGCCCAGGGGAATCAATGAGATTGATAAGGTATTTATTGCCATCACGCTTTCCCTTGTAGCTCTTCAGAGACGCATCACTCATCTCATAGTAGAGAGAAATACCAGTAGATTTAATCGTGATGCCACGTTCTGCTTCATCAGCACGTGTATCAGTCATCCGGACATCGCCAGCAACTTCTTGAGCAATGATTCCGGCAGCAGCCACAAGTGAATCGGTAAGCGTAGACTTCCCTGCCCAGTGTAAAAAGAAATTAAAATTAAAACAAAAATAAAAAAAAGCATCAGTAATTTTAACAACACTTTGATGAAGGAACAACTACTCAAATACAAGAAGAAAACAGGAGGAAATAACAGGATCGAGACAGACATCACTATCTCTACAGTCATATCCATACACCTGGGGGAGTTGGAACTTCAATCCAACATTAATTAGCAGTTGTTTAGAAACAGAATGAACATCGCTATCGATATTCAACTCGAATGGGTCCAGACCCGACCAACGCGACCATACTATAGAAGACCATTCCACTATTTCTAACCATCCAATTAAACATTTCTATCTCTAGCCACCGTACCCTTTCCAAGTAAAGTATAAAATGATCCTCTCTTGTGAAATTTCCACAAAGGCAGGCCAAGTATACTATACTTGGGTAAATCAGTTAACTATAACTTCCAACCCCAATACAGAATTACTCCCACATACAAATAAAGAAATAAGCAAAAGAAGTGGACAATCTTAGATTTTATACCATGATCAACATGCGCAATAACAGACATATTACGAATGTTGTGCTTATAGTCCATAATCTTACGGAGCTCATCTGCAGTAAACTTCACCTGCATACATCAAGTACAGTGCCGTATTACGATTGAGAATAATGAATATGGCAATTCAGCAACAAAAGAAACATTATTGAAAGACAGCTATATTTTTACCATCTTGATTACTCTCTTTGGAGATCCTCCTCCAAGAAACAATTACACCTGCCACCAATGTTCAAAGGACCAAAAAAAAACCATTGTCAGATCGACATGCATGATATTCTACCACTTAATAGATACATCTAAGGCTGTGCACGGGTCGACGCAGAGTGGTTTTGGGAAAAAAGCACCAACCCACCCACCCTTGGCGGGTTGAAAATTTTCTCACCTGCCGCCAAATCGCGGGTTCTAAAAACCCACGGGTTGGTTGGTTGGTTTTTTGGCAGTTTAAAATTAGCAGTTTGGGCAGATTAGTTCATGATTCCATGCCCTCCCGGTAAAGGACATGTAATATTTTTGTGAGCAGTTCCAAGTTGTCAATCTTTTGCCTATTCAATCAGTAATTGGCCTCCTTAGCCCAAAAGATTTTTTTTTTTTTGGGGGGGGGGGGGGGGGGGGTGAAGAAGATATATATATATATATTCCCCCCATATATATATATTCATGCTGATAAATAAAGAATATTATTCATGCTGGTGCACTCCCACTAGGCTTGGGATTGTATTAAAAGTTTAAAACGTACTTTATTGTAGCTTTACGTTTCTTTTAGTAGCTACCTCCATGTACAAATCATTTAATGTCAGATCAAATACAGAAATAAACTTATATGTTAATACAGGTGAAAGCAAAAAGATTATAAAAAAAAAAAAAAAAAAGAAAGAAAAAATTTAATTCTATATTTTTCAAATAAACCTTCGCTTTATCAGAAAGTAAATTTGTTTACTCAAATTTCACCGTAAGATCAAACGATAAAGAAAAGACAAAGAAAAAGAACAAAAAAAGAGCAAAAATCAGGAAACAGATCAGTGGCCATGAAATATTCAGCAATAGAACCAGAAAACAAAAAATCAATCGGTCAAAAGCAAAGAAAATACATGAGATGTAAACATTTACGGTCGATTTTAAAGATAAAGCTTCAATATCACAAAACAACAAATCTCAAAGCAAACATGTTACCAGAAAGTACAAAACAAAAGCAGATTCAACGAAGCAAGAAATCAGAAAAAAATAGCGATGAATTTTACAGTGAGAATGTTGGTTTTTGACACTTGATTGATGATGAAAGAATGGATAATAGCTTAAGGAAAACAGAGAAATCAGTTCAAGAACAACCAAGTATGAAAACAGAGGGTAAAATGGAAGAGGAAGGGACAGCCACGATTTGATATACTTCATTCAACTTCAGCAGATTACACGAAGCTCTTATAAATACTTACATAACCCAATGCAAGACTAACTTAACCACAGTAACTAAACACACAAACCATAGTTATATAGAGAAAATAAAACTCCTCTTCCTCTTGAACTTCTACCTCTTCCTCTTCCTTGTCTTCCTCCTCTAGATGATTCTCCTCTACTTTGTTCATGAGATGACGATTTCCTTTCAGCATTTTTGGGACTGAAATTGAGCTTGGACTGGAACACACTCTCAATGGACTTTTCGGAGCGATTCAACAATCTTTGCTCGTATGATCTCAAGGAACTAAGCACTTGTTGAACACTCATGGCTGAAAAATCTGGTGTATTTTCAATTATGGCCACGATAGGATCCAATTTTTCAGGTAAACTTACCAACAACTTCTCAATAACTCTCCCATCACTAATTTCATCACCATACATCTTCATTTGATTAACCAATTCTAGAAATCTGGTTGAGAAATCATTTAGACTTTCATTTTCCTTCATCCTCATGTTTTCAAACTCTCTTCTAAGATTCTGAAGCTTGACAGCTCTTACCTTCAAGTCGCCTTGATATTCTTGTTGAAGAATGTCCCAAGCTTGCTTGGCCCTTGATACTCTCATGATTCTTGGAAATACAGAGTCGGAAACACCCTCTTGAATAAGAGTTAGTGCTTTGGCATCCCTTTGTACATTCTCTTTCAACAACTTTGCTTCAGCTTCAGACAAATTTGTTCTCGATTCCGGCTCTGCAAATCCCGATTCTACCAGATCCCATAGATCTTGTGAAACAAAAATGGTCTTCATTTTAATACACCAGAAATCATAGTTCTCACCATTAAAAACTGGAAGATGTGATTGCTGGACACTTGAACTTGTGCTGGCCATGAGAGTTTCTTCAATCAAATCACTCTCTTCTTCTGTTTTTTTAATCTCCAAACTTTCTCCAAAGAACCTGGAGCTCTGATACCAAAATTATGTTGGTTTTTGACACTTGATTGATGATGAAAGAATGGATAATAGCTTAAGGAAAACAGAGAAATCAGTTCAAGAACAACCAAGTATGAAAACAGAGGGTAAAATGGAAGAGGAAGGGACAGCCACGATTTGATATACTTCATTCAACTTCAGCAGATTACACGAAGCTCTTATAAATACTTACATAACCCAATGCAAGACTAACTTAACCACAGTAACTAAACACACAAACCATAGTTATATAGAGAAAATAAAACAGAGCAATTGGAGAAAAATATTACAGCACATTAATTAATTAACAGAGAAGATACAGATGTTGAAGATTGAAGCAGGAAGCTGAGGTCTTACAAAGGAGGAGGAAGGAGAGAGAGAGAGGTGGCAGGGGTTTTGGGAGCTCTCAAGTCTCCAACGCAAAGATGAATGATGAATGATTAGGGCTGTGAGGGATATAAAGGCTATGACGGAGAAAGATTCTTCAGTTGCCAAGGAAGTTGTGGAAAGTAAAAACCGAGAACTGGAAACTTGGACTTCCATTTTTCTTCTTTTTTGTCCTTTTCCTACCAGACTTCAACTTCTTGCGCTCCAAGTTTTCCAGTTTTATTTCTTCAGCTATGCTTGATTGGAAATCTCATATAGGAAGTCGGAATTGTAACCCGGGAATTCCAATTCCGGCCCCTAAATAAAATTCCGGTTGGACGGTCCATCCGAAACAGAAACACAGCAGATTCCTTCTTAAAACGCAACTCAACGTGAAATGGGTCCAATTGTAAGAAAGTACCAACTCAAAAGAAGATGGGTCACGTCGTGTAGAAATATCAACCTTCATTTTTGGCGAACCTCGTGTTTTGGCCTTGAGTTCTACAGGTTTAAGTTTTACAAGACGAGTATTATCTGGACATGCATGCAAGCTCCCTCAACTTCTTCAAAAGGTGCAACTTTGCTTTTGTTTCATTCCCATTGAAATGCTTTAAAATCAAATCCAATGATGGTCAATGCAGTGGAGCGGAATAGGCTGACCTTCATTGTGCAATCTCATCGTCGCGCAAAAGGGTAACCTCTGTGTCCGCCTGATAGAGCACTCACATGCTAAAACGCCAGCGCCAGTAGAATTGGCATGCCTCGACTAGGTGAGGACATTCTCCAATGCACTTAATGGATATGAGGCCTCAAATTAAGCTCTCTGAACCTAGCAATTTTGAAGTTATGTTGCATATGCGTGTCCATTGTGACTCTTAATTAATTTGGTTTCATCCAAGTTGCCTCTTTAATTAGCTTTCCATGTGTACTCTCACTCCTAGACTCCTAGTAAAGGAAAACCAAGTAGTAATATAAATTTTTTTCAAAATTATACTTGAAAGCGATATGGGTAATGATGAAAAAGTTAATTGTTTGAAGTCAAATTCCATATAGTGCATACATGTGTCTATCCACTGCCGCCAAAAACCTCATAAATAGATTCCAAAGCATAATAAATTTTGTCTCAAACGTCTTTTTGTACTTTGCCATTACATTCCTAGAAATGTACCATCAACGTACGGGATTTGGATTCGTTGCATTTGGCTATTTTTACTGCATGGATCAATGACACATGGCAATGAGGAGAAATGAAGGGTTATTAGGCGTTGGGTGTCAAATACATCTCTCGAATTTCAATTCTCTATTTCTTCTCCTTACCACGTGTCATCGATCCTACGTTTACTGCACCATGCAGTAATTGCACCAAATCCAAATCCAAATCCCTGCCTAAGAGTAATGTAGCAGTAAGAAAAACATTTTGAATTAATGGTATTCATTAAAACCAACTCTCTGTCTAAGAGAATGAATACCTATAACTCAACAGAAACATGAGGCCGCCAATGAGTCATTTTTTATACTTAATTGAAATGGGTCTTAGTGAGTAGAATTGTATACCATGCCAAGGAGACTGATTATAAAGGACAAAATAAACCTACTTACGTAAGAAATCTAATTAGTTTAATTAAAAGAATCTATTCGTAATTAAGCACAGTCTAAAATTTATTGAACCAATTAATTCCTTGCTTGACCAGACACTGTCGATATTAGCATTGCGCCAAAAATTTACCTTACTTGGGATCTCATCTATCCTCTAATTTATCGACCACTTCCTTGTTGAGGAAAAATACCATAATTCATATTTTCCTATCATCTCCTAAAGACCTTTTTGTTCGAGGTTGTGCCTCAGCTTCTGGCCTGAATGATCCGTTGTCGAGTCTAATGTTGAAGTTTACAATTAAAGAGATGATTTTTTCGAATGTCCATTTCATTGTGTTTTGAGGAGGATGACTTTTTTGAAAAACCAAATTGAAGATTCGACATCAATAGATAATATGAGAAACATACTTTGAATAGTGTGTGGGAAAATATCAACTTATCTAGTAGTAGGTCAAAATTGTACACATGGCATTAAGGTTAGCACCTGGACCTCAAATCTTGGATCTCAAGACTAGGACCTCAAATCTCGGACCTCAAAATCGGGACCTCTACTCGTTTAAGCTCCGTTCACTTACGAGTCCGAACTACATTCAAGCTCCCCTTGCTGTCAAGTTTGGGATCCCTTTCAAGCTTGCCTCACTTCTAAGGTCGGGTGACAATTCAAGTCCAGTTCTCAAGTTCGGGCTCAACCTACCTCTCCAAATGGCACGACCTTACCTAGGTTGGAATAATTTCTCACTCGCACATGCAAAGTATGACTATAATCACAACTGGCTAACTAGAGTTAAACAGTTACAACCACGGTCAGGCAGTTACCTTAACCATGGTCAGGCGGTTAGATCTGATAGGCGGTTAGATCTGACTATAGTTAGGCTCTAACCCAACCACCAGACGTTATTCCTTCAACCATGGTCAAGAACTAATCAGAATTCTCACACTTCTATAAAAGGATAGGAGAAGAACAGCAAGAGGTAAGTTGAAACCCCCCCCCATAAGCTTCATATCTCTTTCTCTCTCTCTCTCTAGCTTTCTTCTTCTCCTTCCATCTATGTCTGCTTACTGACTTGATCGTCGAAGGGTCTCTAGCCGGACCAAGTTCGGCCACCTTTGATTGGTACTCTTTGTATCTCAGATCCACTCATCTCCGCCTTCATTTTTAGCTCTGGCGACCACTGTCAACATTATCAGCATCCATGGCGACTTCCTCCTAGAGTTCCGTCCTCAGATCTACTTTGATCACCAACTCCACCATCCTTCATCAAGATCTCAGCTGTATCTTACAACATCTGCCTTTAACGCCGTCAATTCTCTTATCGGCGACCTCCGCGAGCGGCGGCCCAGTAGCCTATTCAGAAATTTTCCCATACAAATAGGAGTATGATAAATCTTCACAAAATTATTACCTTGTTAGGACATGATTAGTGGCATGGGGTGGTTACAAAGTGTTTTCTCTCTCTCTCTCCCCCATATATAAATTGAAGCTAAACATTTTTAATCCTTTTTTTCTCACACTTTCACTTCTTTCTTCTCCATCCCTCACTCTCTCTCTCTCTCTCTCTCTCTCTCTCTCTCTCTCTCTATATATATATATATATATATATATCAAATAATTAAAAATTGAAAGATATAAATAAAAAATAGTTAGTATCCTTGGAAATGTGCTAGAATTCTATCATGACTCCACCCATGCAAGGCAGCGACACATATATACTCCCTCCATTCCTCTTTTATTGTCTTCTTTTCTTTTTTGGGATGTTCTAAAATTATTGTCTCATTCAAAAATCAATGACACTTTTTAAATAATTTCCTAAAATACCATTTATCATGAGTTGAAACATATTTATTGATGTTAAAACACTTTTTGTGATCTTTTCCCAATGTTTTATACACTTGAGAACAAAACTGGAATGTTAAAACATATTTATTGATGTGAAAACATTTAAAAGTATTCCCAAAAATTCATGTTTTGTCAATGGGATAGTCAATTAGGAACTAAGGAAATAGTTTATTTATTTATTAATACCAAATTTTCTATTTTATGAAAAAAAGAAAAAAAGAAAAGAAGAAAATTTCAAGTATTTCTCTTCTTTATATATAATTAAATTTTTTTAAAGTGTTCATGTGCAACTCATTTGCACTACAAGTCTTTAAGCACTATTGCACACACATATATCTGTATATAAAATTTGTAGTTTACCATATTTAAAAATTGAACAGTATACATGTGATGTTGGCATTTATTTGAAAACTATGAATTTGTTTTACAAATTATCATGCATGTTCTTGGTAATAAAAAACTTAGATTTTTCGTAAGATAGGTATGATGGTTTTGCAAATTGAAGAAACGTCCAGCATTTTATTTTTGAGAAATGCTATACTTTTCATGTGTATAAATTGCCGCTAGATAAACCAATGAGAGTTGGCCTGATAACAAAAAGGTAAGCTGTAAACTCAGACATCTCGGATTTGAAACCAACCAATCTCTTGACCAGTCACCAAGTAAGGCTAATAGCCTAGGCGTTAAACGACCTCATAGGACGGTGGCCCCGCGTGGGAAGCAAGGATTAGTCGAGTTCTTACAGTTCGGATATTTCATTACTTGGCAAAAAAAAAAAAATTAATAATAATAATAAAATTTGCCGCTGGATGTCTCAAAATACTAACAACTAATAATAAGGCTCCTTTTGGATATTAAAATGTAGAGGAAAAGGAAAAGGAAAATATTAAAAATTACTTAAAAATGGATTACTCTCTTAAGCATTTTTTGTGTATATGATCAATGCTATATTATTGCTCAATCTGTTCACTCTATATGGAAGATAGATACATAGGAATGATTGTTGATTGTCCATGGTCCCCTCCGGCCCTCCCTAAGGGCCATAATTTTCCACTTTTCATTTTCCTATTTTTTTCTACAACCTTTTTTGTTGAAAGCTTTTTCATGTACCACTCCCATGGAAAACTTTCTTTCGGTGTAGGATAGCTTTCATACCACCGCTGCCGCTATTTCAACCTTTCACTACTCTTTCTTCAATTTTTTTTTTTTTTTTTTTTTTTTTTGCTATGTACTTTTTCCACCTTTCACATTACACCAGAACGTATGGAACAGGTTTTGTAGAACGCAGTCTTTTACCACTTCAGTTATGTTTGTTCAGTTAGAATGGAATAGATAAAATAAAATTATATATTAATTCAGTTTAAATAATGTGTTTGGATAAGAAAATTTAAATGGAAAGAAAATCAAACAGCGTGTTTGAACAATAGTTTCAAATTATTTTCCATTCTAAACTACTTTAAACATGAAATTTGATTTCATTCTCATTCATTCCATTTCAATTAAACAACCATTACCTTTGTATTTCATGCGGATATATGTTATGAGTAAGGGAAATGCTATATACATCAACCAATTGTAGCAACAAATTAATTGCAACAATTGATGTGGCATGCTAAGTTGGTATATCCTATGATAATCGAGAGAGTGCTAACAGCTATTTGTTAGAGAATGTCATGTCAATTGCTGTCTTTTTTTTTTTTTTTTTTTTTTATATTTAATTGCTACCTATAGCATTACCCTATGAGTAATGTTATTTAACTTATTTCATCCCTTTATTTCACCCATTTTTCCCACTCATGTATATGTGGCACTTTCTCTATTTTTTTCATATTGGGCCACACCTGATAGCTTTCACTTACCCACACATAAGATGGGTAATAAACTAATAACCATAACAAAAAAAAAAAAAGTTGAGTAATAAAAGGTAGGTGAAGTAGCATTCTCTATATGAAGTAGTTAATTAAGCCAGGAGCTAGGACCTCTTTTTAAAATGCTCCATTTCAACATGCCTAAACTGAATCAACAATTAGACTAAGCACGAAAATTTAAACTTCTACAAATATAGATGCATCCAGTACATTGAAATTCATTGCCCATGGATAAGAAAACGCCCTTTCAACATCAAAAACCATATAAAATCTTTAGCAATCATAATTATACTTCATTCCCCGTTACTAATGTTGCTTGACGCCGTTAACAATTGTTACAAATTCACAACTGTTTTTTTTTTTTCTTTTCTTTTTAATTTTTAAATTTTAATGTTGAGTGAGCGATCTAGGGTTCAAGTTTATAGAAAAGCATTGATACCTATTTTTTGATATTGAGATTAAGGATATAGGTAAATTCTATCTATTGTCAAAAAAAAAAAAAAAAAAAAAATCACAACTGTTAAATACTAATTGTGCATTAATTTAAGCATGTAAATATGTAATGCAGCCAATAATTGAATAGTCCAATGAAATCTGGACCACTCCTATTGATCACATGGAATCCAGCAAAAGATGTGAAATCCATATGGTATAAACAGTTCAGATGATCCTTGCTCATGATGTTGAATAGAAAAAGTACATGTAGGGTATAATTAGTTTTTCAAATAATCTTAAAAATATGAAAAGGATAAATAAATAAAATTAAACAAACCTATATCAAAGGCGGTTGTGTTTTTGTAGCTAACCAATGATGAAGGCTTTTTCATGAACCACCACGGTGAAAAATTTTCTTTTGGTGTTAGGCGGCTTCCACCACTAGTGTCACTTTTTCCACTAGTTAATGTATCATAATTCATAATTCAAAATATCATATATAGCCAGTACTCCCTATCAAAATCAATCTTATAATTAAAAATTAAATTTGGGATACACCTTCCACAAATCAATAAAATTGGAGAGAGAGAGATAGATTTTCAATATCTTTGATTTCACACCTTAGAAGCTAGATTTTCCCTTCTCTCTCTCTCTTTTTTTTTTTTTTTTTTTAAATTCTTTTGGTTTGATGGTGAAGGTGTCCGGGTCAGTTTGCGCACACCTCGACTAAATCTCTCCCCGAGCGGTTTTAAGGGCACACTTCCCCACAGTGACCTGGTGCATTCATTAATTAATTTATGGAGTGCCTCCTAAAAGACTCGAACCCAGGTTGATAGAATAGAGGGACTCTCCTCCTACCAACTAGACTGAGTCCCTTGCGTACCTTAGAAGTTAGATAATGTGAGCAACTTTTCCGCGAGCAACTTTTCCACAAGGCCAGGTCACTTTCATGCAAATTTTGAGTTATAATGAAAATTTTGAGTTAAATTTTGGTTGTTTTTTTCCTCAAAATCGATCCAATGCCTTGACCCAAAAAAAAAGAAAAAAAGAAAGGGAATATATCAAGCAAAATTTAAGATTACTGATATTTCATTGTACACGCGCGTGGTATTCTACTACAAAACAAATGGAACTTGACGATTCCACTACGGCATCGACTACCACCCCAAATTATATAGAAAATTGACCCTATTGCATGTGCCAAATCGCTTTCCCAGTATCCCTTCAAAATCAGTATATTAGAGAAAAAACAAAAACACGAAGCATTATAAATGATTAGAGACATATCTCGATACCTTCATGAAAATTACAATATTCACCAACTGAAAAACATGAACTCAGACATAATTTTCTTTTAACCAAGAAAGTACGTACCAACATGGATGCATCATTTAATTTAGGTAAGCAAATTAGGCGAATGAAATCGGCAACGTACTTTAGCATTTTTCATCATCATATAATAAAAATTAAAATATCTTTAGCATTTCCGATAATATAATAACAAAATTAAACTTTCTTAATTCTGAACCAATAATGTCCTTATCTTCTCTATAAATATAAATACAAACATCACACTGTCCATCGATCATGGCACTGTTTGTTTTCACAAATGCAAACAGCTGTCATTACAACATTTAGTACAAATATCAGCAACAATTCTCTATAAACATATGCACCACAAACTTAGTTACTCTCATTCATCTCTCTCTCTCTCTCCCCCCATCCTTCCCCTCTTTCGAATCATGAATGAATTATTGTGCTTTGTGACGGTTGTCTTCTCTAGTCTACCAATTTTGTCTCTCACTGAAGCCAAAACTGGTGGTTTCAGCATAGAGCTTATTCATCGTGACTCACCGCAGTCTCCATTCCATAACCGTTCTATCACCCCAGCAGAAGTCCTAACAAACGCCGCCCTTCGCTCAATCCATCGACTTAACCACTTCCGCCTATCTTCCACAGACGAAAAAGCTATTGAATCCATGGTGATTTCAAATGGGGGTGATTATCTCATGAAACTCTCCATCGGTACCCCACCAGTCGAATTCTACGCAGTTGCAGATACAGGAAGTGATCTCATATGGATACAATGCATGCCTTGTGAGTGCTATCCTCAAGACTCTCCACTCTTTGATCCAGCAAAATCTTCGACTTACCAAGGGCTTTCTTGTGTCTCAATACCATGTACAGAGCTACCAAGATACCGTTTGTGGCAACACAAGCGAATGTGTATACTCATATTCTTATGGAGACCAGTCATACACCCAAGGAGACCTAACCACCGATACCTTCACTTTCAGTTCAACCAATAATCAAGCAGTCTCTTTCCCCAAATCTGTTTTTGGATGCGGACGAAACAATGATGGCCAGTTTACTGGCCGTGAAGCTGGAATTGTTGGCCTTGGAGGAGGGCCCTTGTCGTTGGTTTCTCAATTGGGTGCTGACATTGAACACAAATTCTCCTACTGTTTGGTCCCACTGTTTGCAAGCTCAACCAGCAAGTTTAGATTCGGCATGGAGGCAATAATATCCGGGAATGGAACTGTTTCAACTCCTCTCGTACCCAAATACCCAGATACCTTTTACTACCTTACTCTTCAAGGAATTAGTATCGGAGACAAGACAGTGCCAGTGACTCTTGGCGAGCTGGGTAATATCGTAATAGATTCTGGGACGACATTGACAATACTGGAATCTAGTTTCTATGACAATCTGGAAGCTCTTGTGAAAGAGGCCATTCCCCTTGAACCAGTACAAGCTCCAGATCCATTCAACTTGTGCTATGCAAATGCTTCTGGCGATGGGTTCCCAGACATGATATTCCATTTTATGGGAGCAGACCTTCGCTTGATTCCGTTCAACACATTTGTAGGAATCGACGATAAGGTATGTTTGTCTATAGTCCCAACTGATCGCCGTCTTTCAATCTTTGGAAACTTGGCTCAGGTGAACTTTCAAGTGGAGTATAACTTGGAAGGCAAGCAGGTCTCTTTTGCTCCTGCTGATTGCTCCAATTAGCCGATCCATGTCACAAGATTTTCTTTTCCTCCTCTCCTATGGTTATGATCTTATTTTAGGTTGTTAATGTAACATTACAATAACCAAAAATGAATTTTTCTTGATCTCCCTCAGTTCGTAAATTCAAGATAAATAAATATAGTGATATTTTCCCCGTTGTGACATTAAGCCAACATTTTCTTCAATGGAAAATAAACAATAAATAAATAATAAATAAATTAGGCCAACTTTTACTAATGTGCAGTGTGTAGAGACATATATATCTTCCCTTGCAAGTTGAGAACGCGTCATAGAAATTCACGATGCAACGCAATTACATATGCAGTAAGATAGATCGATGAAATCTGAAAGAGAGAAAAGTCCTTTTTTTCTTTCTTAGGAATTAATTCCATCAAATATGAAAATGTAAGGACCTATTTGAGGAGGAGTTGCTCCTCCCCTGTGAGGAGTCAAGTATTATCCAAGTAGAAATTTAGTTAAATAGGCTTTTTTTTTTTTTTTTTTCATTAAGCATTTTAATGTCAAATAAGGATATTTTAGTCAGATCACCCTTTTTTTTTTAAGGGCAGTAAACAAAAAGTTAACTAGTTAGAGTTAATGGATATGATTTATTTATTTATTTATTTTTTAGGTTAGATGGATAAGAAAAATATTTAATAGGGTTTTTAGATATATTTTATTTTTAAGGGGGGTTTTGGATATTTCCCCTAATAAATATTCATGAAATCTCATTCATCATGAAAATCCTCATGACACTTTCCATTTCAAGGGAGTTGATTGTAGAAATTATGGAATGATACAATCATAGGCTGATATATGGTGATTAGCTCGATATTTTTGGTTATAGCATGTAAAAGGTGTACCACCTGTAATTGATAATTTAAAAGATAATTCCTAAATAATATTCAATAGGGTGGTACTAGTATAACATAAGCAATGAGAGTCAAATCATGACACACAAATGAGTTTTGATTGTATTAAAAAAATTCATGATTTATTATTTTTTGTGATTATGATTTAACTATCATTACTTTTGACAATGACATTTTGTCATGTAAGCATTTTCCTTATTCAATAAGGTTATCCTTAAAACTCCAGCTCCCATTCGAGGTGGATAGAAAGAGTAGCTGCATTTTTTTCCTCTAAAAAAATGGATTTGAGTACATATATATATACATATATATAGGATGCGGGTGGCTACATTTTTCCCTTAAAAAAATGGATTGAGTATACATATAGGATGATCAAATGAACACATGCTGATATAACTTTATATTAATCCTTATTGGAGATTGTACTTGGTGCATCAATGGGTTAAAAGGTACATTGGACTAATACACATGATACAATCCCTAAAACATGGACTAATGCTGATATAAGTTATGTGACATCAGTCACCTGATCGGAATTGATAGATACAAACACAAGAATAAGGACGGAGAATTACACTGTGAATTGAGAATTACACGGCTTGTTCAATTTTAGGGAGTTTTATTTCTTTAGATATGTTGCATAGAAAGGGGGAACCTTAGGGTAGAAGACGGGAGATGATGTTTGATGCTGTTAATTCAGATTTGGAAAACCAAAACGACAGCGTTGAAAAATCCTCCCATGTTCAAGCAAGTTGAACCATTGGATCGAAAATGAGGGTGACATGTCGTGCATCCATTCGAGTACTAAAGGTCCAGTAATTTTTTAGAAATGGAGAATGGAGGTCACCAAGAGTTCAACCACATTGACACGGGGGGAAGTCTTGCCCGTAATATAGACAAGCATATTCTACAGGGGAAAAGTCTAAGGTGGTCTGTCAGTGCCTTGCAGGATGACGGTCCAATCACAACTTTAATTTACAAAAATGAAAAACCGGATGCCAACTTAACCGTTTACTCTAAAAACATGACAGGCAACGAAATTTAAGTAATTCAACATCCTCAAACCCTTTTCTCCCTTCCTATCTCTTCCCCTACACCGTCTGCAACTACTCCCCAGTCCCCACTGTCCCTCCTCCCTTCAATCTTGGTCTTTCATCTGCAAAGGTTAAAAATAAAAAACAAAAAACAAAAAAAGGAATGGATGAAGAGAAAAAGAAAAAGATGAAGAGAAGAAAGGGAAGAAGAGGAGAGAGATAAAAGATGGAGAAGGACGTGGGAAAGGAGAGACGAATTTCTGGGGTACTTGTGGGATTATAAGACAAACTAATGCGGTAAAAGTATTTTCTTTCTTTTCTTCCTTTTTTTTTTGGACCCCGGCCCCCGCGGTGCCCCGTCAGGCCGGGGGTGGTGGTGGTGGTGGTGGTGTGGTGTTGGGTTTATGCTTGGTTGCTGATAAACTGTGACGTAAAGGGGGTATTTGGTGTTTATGCATGGTTTATGAGAGGGGTGGAGGTTTTTTCCGGTGAGTGAGGCAGAGAGAGAGAGAAGGCTGCAGCAAAGTGTGGAGAGTGGAGAGAAATGGGGAAAAACTGCAACAAAAGGTAGCCTATACGGGTGTGTGTTTGTGTATATATTCCGTGCCCTTAAAAGTCGCCTAGGCTTTTAAGGTGTGACGTGCATGTAAATCCTGTTTTCGAAAAAAAGCATGGCTTTTCCCACATCGGTGAAATTGGGTGTGTGTGTTTGTGTTTATAAGTAGCGTTCTGCGCCCTTAAAAGTCGCATAGGCTTTTAAGATGTGGCATGTGTAAGTCCCGTTTCCAAAAAAGGTATCCCATACGGAGCCTTCAAAAATCAACGGCTGGCAGTTGACTGTCATTGCAACTAATGACAGTCGTCATGCATCACGCACCCATCTAGAGGGCAAATTCATTGCGTAGCGCTTTCCCCTCCCTGATCCCAGAAACAGAACAAACATAGGGTTATCCAACAGGAATATTCATCGTGCACTAAACAAGCATACAAATACTCGGATCATGGATCGAATCTCACCATGAAGCATTTTAATAGTAGGTAATAAACTTTTCAAACTTGAAACTTGAAAGAAAGGAAGAAGGACAACTCCTCTGGATGTTTTGCTCCAAAGAAAGGAAGTGGGAAAAGGAACACAAATCTTCACTCAAAGTTTAGCTGACGTGCAACCAGACCTCAAGAATTAAATGGAATTGATACACAGGAACCAATTGTAGAGGGCTGCAATTGCAAACAGAATGTGAACCCCCCCACAAAAAGAAAAAGAAAAAAAAAAAAAAAGAAAAGGCAACATGAAGCCAATGGTCAGTTTGTACCAAGAAAAGCCACCGGAACATTGCCTTTTCCCCCCTTCATTGGTCAGAAGCTATTTTTCCATTCGATTAAACCAAACCCCCACATTCTGATAGATCGAACTAATTCATAGCAACATCCACACCCATCTAACGATAAAAAATATAACATCATTTCTCAAAAATAAGGTTGAGTTGAAGTAGTTCATGAAACAACAATGTGAAAACAATAGGAAATTACCGTCCTTGTAAACCATATTTCAATCAAAAACATAACAAAAATACTGGGTTGTACCCGTAGATACAGACGACTACTACACTGTAACAAAACATCAAAAACATAAAACAAAAGCAAAAATTTTACTGCACGAGCTTACCTTCTGTTTCATCGTCTCAGTTAACAAGTAGATCCTTTCACTTACATTGACAATGATCAGATAAACGATTTATAGCTTGTCCTCGAACTCAGAGAGTGGCGTTATCTGCTCCTTCAAGCCCTTCCTCTTACGGACGTCAGCAACAATAGTTGCTGCTTGAGTCCCAGGTTCCAGCGGATCAGATGACATCATCTCCCAGTGATCAAACACGCACTGCGGGAAAGCCTGTCCTGAGGTTTGAGCCCTCAGAGTGCCTGAAAATCCAAATGACTCAACGACGGGAAGGTATGCCTTGATGTTGTAAAGTGGTGTACCAGGCCTCTGCATTTCCTCAAAGACATGCCCACGTTTCATGTTAAGAACACTGTAAATACCACCAAGAGCTTGCTCAGGAGCTTGGATCTCCACCAGATATACAGGCTCCATGAGACGGGGCTTGGCTGTGAGCTGTGATGCATAAATAACACGCCTGGCAGTAGGAATGACCTGGCCACCACCTCTGTGAATGGCATCAGCATGAAGAACCACATCACAGACCTCAAAGCAAATACCCCTCATGTTTTCTTCACAAACTGCACCTTCCTTTGATGCCCACTGGAACCCAGCAACAACAGAATCCTTGATTTCATTGAGGTATTGAACTCCCTTACACATATCCACAACCATATTGGGCCCAGTGGTCTCAGGGCCAAAACACCAAATTTTCTTTGCAAGATCCTTGTCCCAACCAAACTCCTCGGACAAGATTTTAGACCGAGCCTTAGGGTCATCCCTTGGACCGATACGCCCATCATCAATGGCCTCAGCAAGCCCTTCCTCCAAGGGCCGTGCTTCCATGTACAAACGGTTGTGCTTGTTAGGAGACTTGCTCATAACAGTACGGCAAGACTTCTCAAGAACCGTCTCACGGAAGGACACAACAGGGTCTGACTTTACAATCTCTGCTCCACCCATGAAATCTTCTTGCAAATCCTTCAAACAGATCTCAAGGTGAAGTTCTCCTGCACCAGCAATGATGTGCTCCCCAGACTCTTCAATAGTACAAACAACCATAGGATCTGACTTGGCCAAACGTTTGAGACCTTCAACAAGTTTGGGAAGGTCAGACGCAACCTTGCACTGCACAGCCACACGAACAACAGGTGAGACAGAGAACTTCATAGCTCGGATTGGGTGGGCATCAACTTCCTTCTCATTCGTCAGTGTAGCATTCTTGGTGATGAACTGATCCAAACCAACCAGTGCAACTGTGTTACCACAAGGGACATCCTCAACCGTTTCCTGCTTCTTTCCCATCCAAATAACAGTTCTCTGTACACTCTTAACATACAAATCCTTCTTCTCCCCAGGGACAAAGTTTGGACCCATGATTCTAACCTTCAACCCAGTAGAAACCTTGCCAGAGAAAACACGACCAAAGGCAAAGAACCTACCCTTATCGGATGCAGGAATCATCTTTGAGACATAGAGCATAAGAGGGCCCTCCGGATCACAGTTCCTAATAGCATTAGCATACATATCATCAAGGGGTCCTTCATACAAGTTCTCGACACGGTACTTCTGAGCCGTGGAAGGAGAGGGGAGATGAAAGATCATCATTTCCAAAAGGGCAGTACTAGCAGGGAGCCAGGTCTGCATGACACGCTTCATCAATGGCTTCCCCATCAAGTCCTTCTCGTCAGACTTCATGGTTACACCAAGTTTTTGCAACATAGGCCACAGCTTATCCTTCTGATCATTCATACAAGTGCTGATGATCTGCTTGATGGGTTCATAACAGAACTGAACAAAACCACGCTTGCAGGTGGGTGAACCAGTGTTCTTGCTGGTCCATTTTTTTGTAGCTGGGTCAAAGTAGTTCTCTCCCCAGAGCCGTTCCATCATCTTGGACTCATCAACGCCAAACTTGGAGGCATACATCTTCGCAAAGTTGGTAAGGGTAAAGGCCCAACCGTGCAAACCAGCAGAGAAAGCAACTGTTCCTTTTTCAGGGTAAACCTGAACATCACCAAGGAGAGGATCCTCATATGTGGCCATAATGACGTTTGCATTCTCAATAACTCTTTGAAAGGTTTGGTAAGCCTCCTCTCCATCAACCTGGAGCTCAAGGAAGCACCTGTCCATCTTGTTAACAGTCAAGACAGGTCGAATCCTTTCTCCGAGGGCCTGACGGAGGACGGTTTCTGTTTGGACACAAACACCCTCAACACAATCTACCACTACAAGTGCACCATCAGTAATCCGAAGAGCAGCAGTGACCTCAGATGAGAAGTCAACGTGCCCAGGAGAATCAATCAGATTGATAAGATACTCATTGCCATTACGCTCTCCCTTGAAGCTCTTCAGAGAAGCATCAGTCATCTCATAGTAGAGAGAGATACCAGTTGATTTAATTGTGATGCCACGTTCTGCTTCATCAGCACGTGTATCCGTCATCCGGACATCACCAGCAACTTCTTGGGCAATGATACCAGCAGCAGCCACAAGTGAATCAGTAAGCGTAGATTTCCCTGCAGAGTATTAAAAGAAAGAAAGAAAAAGCATCAGTAAATGTAACAACACTATCTATAGTTAAGGAACAACTACTCAATACACAGGAACAAAATATAAGAAGACCAACAAAATTATCTCTTCCGTCATATCCATACACCTGAGGGGAGTTGGACTTCAATCCAACAATAGCAGTTGTTTAAAGGTGGAATGGACATCCCTATCAATATTCAACTCAAGTGGGCGCGGACCCACGTATGCAACCAAACTATAAAAGGTAATTCAATTCCACTATTTCTAACCATAGAAACATTTCTATCACTACAATATCTACAACCACCCTTTGCTATTATAAAATGATCTTCTCTCTAATATTTCCAAGAAGGCATGCCAATTATATTATAAAGGGCGGTGCTACATCAACCATGAGAATCCACCAGATTCTCACGCCAGCTGATTTGGCTTCACCTTTTTCAACACATAATGGCCTTGTTTTCTTGTAAATTACAGAAATGCCACCCAACACATCAGCCGGTGTGAGAATCTGGTATACACAACTGGAAAACTAAATCATTTCCCGATTATGAATGGATGAATCAGTCAAGTACAACTTCAGAACTCAATACAGAATCAATGCTACATGCGAATACATAAGCAAAAAAAGCAGACAAATATTAAATTGCATACCATGATCAACATGCGCAATAACAGACATATTACGAATGTTGTGCTTGTAGTCCATAATCCTACGGAGCTCATCCGCAGTAAACTTCACCTGCATATATCAAGTACAATTCCCCATCATGATTGAGAACAACGAATCTGGTAATTCAGCAACAAAACAAACATAATTGAAAGACACTATACTTACCATCTTGAAACTCTTTGGGGATCCCTCCTCCAAGAAAGAACTGCACCTGCAAGGCTGCAGAATATTAAAAGAAGGAAATAAACAAACTCATTGTAGTATTGACATGCACCATATTCTATATTTCTACCAATTGATAGATAAATCTACGTACAAATAATTTTGAACCGATCAAATACAGAAATAAAACCTTGACTATTTTCAATATATTATACAAGTTAAAGCCAAACAAAAAAAAAAATCGATATTTTTCAAATTAATAATTTTCTTACATCAGAAAGTAACTTTTTAACACAGATTTCAAAGTAAGATCAAAAATCTAAAAACAAAAATGGATCAAAAATCTAAAAACAGATCAGTGACCATGAAATATTCATCAATAGAAGCAGGAAAAAAAATTCAATCGATGAAAGCAAAGAAAATAGGCGAGATCTAAAATATTCAAGTAAAACCCAAAAAAGATAAAATAAAACAAAAACGATATTTTTCAAATTAATCCTTTAATTATATCAGACAGTAATTTTTTTTACTCAGATTTCATAGAAAGATCATAACAAAAAAAAGGAGCAAAAATCTGAAATCAGATCAGTAGCCATGAAAAATTCAGCAACAGAAGCTGAAAAAAATTAAAAATAAAAATAAAAATCAATCGGTGAAACCAAAGTAAATACTTGAGATCTAAAATATTCACGATCCATTTCTAAAATAAAGATTCGATCACATGTCAAGGAAAATTGTTAGCAGAAAGCTAAAAGCAAAAGCATATTAAACGAAGCAAGAAATGAGAGAAAAAAGCAATGAATTATACAGTGAAAAAAATACTAATATTGAAGATTGAAGTAGAGAGGCTGAGGTCTTACCAGGGAGGAGTAAGGAGAGGCGGCTAGGGTTTCGAGGGCACTCAGTCACCAACCAAGGGTTACGCTAAGTCGCAAAGATGATCAGAAATGTGAGGAATATGATGAGGCTCTGAAACCCTACTTCGCGCACACACGCATATAAATAGAGAGATGCTATTGGGGGCATCTCAAGGTTTGACCTAGGGTTAGCCACGGGCTGGGCCAAATTCTGGGTTTTGTTGCATCTGGACGGCCCTAGACCGGGCCGGTAGGGTGCCACTTGGGGGCCTGAGTCGAGGCATCAGCACGAATTGAGACCAAGCCCATCTTCCAAGTGTAATTTAGGAAGGGTTTTCTATTGGCACAGGCTTGCTTTTTATACCTTTAAATTTTTTAAGGTTTTATAAAAAATATAAAAGATTTTTGTGGAAACTAACTACGTTGTTTATTAGAAAATATCATTTTTAAAAAAATGAAAGAAAGTTTTTTCAAAATTTATTGTTTAAATAAATGTTAAGTTGGAATTAATGAACCAATCATTACATGAAAAATTGTAAAAATGCATAGAGAATGATGAAAGTTACTTAGAAAAATGTGAAAAAGCTTCAAAAACTATGCAAACACATTTTTCTATACAATGATTAGCTAATTAATTGCAGTTTAACACGTGCCTTAAAAGCACACGTTAAAAAGCCCCTTATTTTTACAGGCAAATATTCTCTAAAATTTTTCGAGCTTTACAAGCATAATTATTGTTGCATGAAAAAAAAAAATCATTTTCAATAGTTATATTAGTGATTAAAGGTAAAAAGAGGGCATAAAATAGCTTGTAATTTTTTTTGTTCTAGATTCACCGCCTTTAGGCTGTGTAATTTGTCTTTGGCCGATTTATTAGGTGTTTCTACTCCAAGTCTAGCTTGTTTCTAGTATCCACTTAACCCAAAAAAATAAATAAATAAATAAATAAAAAAGGTTGAAAATAGTGTTTCGATAAAATTGAGGGCTGACATCACGTATTTTCATTCACCCCATTAGCCGCAAGTTATTTTATTTTATTTTTATTTTTCTCCCAAACGAGTGGTATCCCACTGGGCCGTAACTTGACGCAAGAAAAAGATCACTAGAAGCATATGCAAAATGTTGAGGAAAAAAGTGTAATATTAGTAAATATAAGGGAAATCTTGTATTTTTGACAAACCTCGAGAAGGGGGATGCAATTTATTCTTTAATTAAAGCCCCAATTTGTCAATCAACTCTAGGTAAAACGGCATATTCCGCATGTTTGAGGGGCATAAAATCGGGCGAAATAGAATCGACCGTTTTTTTTTATTTCTTTTGTGTTTTTTTCCCAAAAAAAAAAGGCCAAAAATGGTTGAGATTGACTTGCGATAAAATCAAGCCGAAGTCGTTTCTTTTGTGCGTAAACACATAAGCCTACACCAACCCATGTTGGGTTTGAAGCTCATCATTCATATCGCCAGGGGTGGGGTTTGTTTGGGGTTGTTACAAAATGTTGTGTTTTCCTTGCATCAGTCCTGCGGAGGAGATTTTGTTGTGTACCTTCCCATTTTTATTTCCTTTTTATCATAGCTACCTTTCCGATTGAGCGAAAATATGTATCATAATAGAGCTATTACATGTAGACATGTAGTAAAAGAATTATGGCCAGGCTAGTAAAATTTTCACATGAATAAAATGCAATTGTGCCAATGGCATAATAGCACTAGTGACATTTTCCTCCTTGTTAAGTGAACGATCTTAAATTCAAGTTTATAGAAAAACATTGATACCCATTTTGTTGATATTGGCCGATGTATAGGTAAATTCTATCGATTATTAACCATTGCAACTGGATGCCTCTTTCCTCAGTTGATGGTCATGGAGTGGATCAAAATTCATCGAATTTAATCGTATTTGCAGCTGCGTTGATGGATCAATCCTTTTTTTCATTTTTTTTTTTGTAGGGAGAAATAAAAGTAGTCTTTGAAGGTGGGGTGATCAACAACTTGGAGAAAATATGTTGGGAGAGTTTAAAATTTTGGTGTCATTGCTGGCTTATGAACAACTTCGATGTTACTATCCTGAGACCAGAGTTCTTGTTCGCCTGCTGTGTAGAGATCAATAAGGATGCTTTTGTCCTTGCCTGGTAAGCCATTGAAGGGAAGTTGGATCTGAAGGTTGCAGTAGCCAAGGCTGCTCGTCTGGCGATCATAGTGCTACCCAAGCTGAGCTGAATGGTTTTATTTTTGAAGGGGATGCTGTCTTGGTAATTCTTCAATTGCAGGACTGGACTTCAACAACAGCTCGCTCGCCTTCTACAGAAGAAGCAAGATCTTGTCTTTCTAAGCTGAGTTTTCGGAGTGTTGGAAAAGCTTATTATCAGGCAACCTTTGAAGCCCACAGAAGAAGCAGGATCAATCTTGTCCTAACTTTTGAATGTTCTTTCACCCAAATAATAATAATAATGCAGTTTATCAGGGTTGGTTGCATCTGCAAAAATAATGAAGCAGTAATCTGCCTCAACTTCCCATTCAATTAATCAATCTTGTCCTAACATTTGAATGTTCTTTCACCCAAATGAAAATTTAAATTTAGAACCCCCTCAACTTTTGCAGAAGAACAAAAAGGGATGTAAAAAGAATGTAGTTCCTACAGAGTTATATGACACAGGCTCATCGTGCGGTCAAAGCATTACACAGTCACAATGACTCACTAATCAGATTTGAAAAGATGCTACTTTTGCTTTTTTAGGAGGCTAGATGTTCTGAACTCTGCATCGTCCTTGATGAAACTCCACCAAATGTAGGTGAGGGGGATTGTGGTGGCGTGCCAGAGAGCATGGGCATCCACAAATCCTTGATATGGAGGGAAATCATAGATCTCGAGAAGCATTGCAAGTCCACCTCCCACAACCACCACCCACAACTTCCAGCGAGAAGGATGGCAAGAAACACCAGCCCAGATTGCCCAAATGAGAAGTTGAGTAATGGCCATGACAACACACACTTTCATGTTCCACCCTGTCAGACATTCAAAAACTTGTTAGATCATCACCACAAACACAAGAGAGCTAAAAATCCAAGAAAATTTGTTAATCTCTCTCTCACTCAGAGCAATTTTTTCTTTTAATGGTCACTGGAGAAGTGGTAGTACCAATGTACTTCCACTCTCCGACGGGACATTCCGCTTTTCAGAATCCAGATCCACCATAACCAAGCCCTCAAAGATCTTACACATTAAGAAACAAACAAAGATGCAGTGACGTGAAGCCCATGTCACCAGACTAGCCTAATGATCATGTAGAAGGTAAATTGCCTCACTCTAGCATCATGTCTAACATAGAGACAACAAAAGAGAGGAACAATTGAATGATGGACAATTCTGGATAATTAAGCATTTCCTGAAAATAATCAACTATTTAGATGTATAGCTACTTCGCTAGTATACTGATCTGGGGTTTGTGCATCAACTAGCAGATGGAGATGTAAAAGACAGTGATAATACCATAATCTAGTTGGTAGAAATTGAGGTACAATATATGGGTGGTTACAAAAGCGCCCAGCGGAGCAGCAACCATGACTCTGGTGGCCTCATCCCTCACATTGAAACTTCTTAGTATGGCCAGAATGAGTGAAAAGCCAAGTAATGCCACGGCAGACGAGTAGTCTAGATTCTCTGTCAAATCCACATCTCTGCAGTTGAGTAGGACAAACCCACAGTAAGAATTAAGAAGACTATTATATCATTTTTGGTATGAGGAGACAAAGGATCAGTTCACTTATACTAAACATACAAATATGCCATTTGTATAGCTTGTCAATGCTGCTTACAAAGAAACCTGAGTATATGAAGCCTATATCTGAATCCGACCAGATATGTAAGCTAAATCAATTAAAAGATTCTTGGACCATTCTTTTTTTTTTTTTTTTTTTTTTTTTTCTTTTTAAATGGGGTGGGGGTTGTGTGTGTGGGTGCAAAGAAATAAAAGAAATGACTATTTTTTTTAATGATTCAAAAAAATAAGTAAAACTTTCACATGAGTTATCTATATATATATATATAGATGTGCACTTATTAAACATGTAAATGTCACATGGCAGACACCTTCTAATCATGTCATAGTGATGTCCATTTTTTCAAGTTGCCTTTCTGATAGACACAAATACCTAAATTTTATTTACACAGGTGTATAACAGGCAATAAGTCCTAGCAGGTTAACAAAATCACAACCAAACCACTTCCCATTGAATCAGTTAAGAACATCAGGCTTTAACTGAAGCCAAAATATAGACAGCCAGGTCGGTCCTGTAAGGTACTGTCTAAATTGTTTACCCTACAAACACTGCCAAACTGCAATGAGCTAGTTAAAATATTTTTCCCAACATTAAAAGATGGAAAAGAAAAAAGTAAGAGACTGTACCCTTGCCATCAGCATTCAATTCATGGACTACATTTGCAATACATCCATCAGGAAAAAAATAACTAAAAAAATATAAATAAATAAATGAAGAGAAGCTCACCGACTATGGAAAACAGCACTCCAGAACCAGGAGTTCATTGCTAAGAGCGCATAAACATGCCACAAACTAGTATATTCATAGTACGTCTTCTTATCTGGTTTTTGAGGTAACTTGTAGGACAAAAGGATGAAAAAGGACAGCCAGCCATGGAAATGCATTGCAAGGTTGAGTGCAGAGAAAGCAACAGAAGCAGGCTCCTGAGTAAATGAATGCCATCACTCAAAAAGTCAAAACGTGTAAACCAAAAAAGTATCATAGGATTTTTTATTTTTTTTTGAATGATGAGGAAACCTCAGGCCCATATAAGCCCCCACAACCCATATGGACCAAGTAAGTCCAAGGCTCATGAGAGCCATGAAACCTTGTGTGGGTGGCCCCAATGGGTTTAGCAAGAGTTGAACTCAACAAAAAGTATCATAAGATTACTAACCAGATCAAGTGGTACCAATGTATACAGCTAATATGACAAACCTGAATTCCATATACACGTTTGAAGGGCCATTTACCATGATACTTGACAGGTCCATCACCAAGTGCTTCTCTTTCTCTCTCTCTATCAAGCATACAATAGTAACGGCAATCACTTTGGCAATCCCATTGTTTCCACTGCAAATAAAGAGGTTCTTGCATGTACCATGGACCATCAACTGAGACACCATTCGAAGAAAAATTGCAGTGTGGAAAGCATCTGTCCTTAACACATCCAGTCTTTTCACATTGTCCTACACAAGCCCTAAAATCCAACGAATAACACAATATCACAAAACTTAAATGCCGGAAATATGTAAGCACCACATTTTCTCTAATATAAAAACCACACGAATATGCAATGCTTTATGATATCCTTTATGATGACCAAGAAATATAAAATTTAATAAATTCAAATCTAACAAAACATATAATTCTGGGACAATAGTATAAAAACAGAAAAAAGAATAAATAAGAGCTCTAACACATCAAGACCAACACAGATTGAAAATTAGCAGTCTTATCCCCTTAAGATAACTATTCATATCAAACAGGTTTCCAAAAGTAAATAGAAATCTTGTTTATTTTTCATCTAATGTTTCAGTTTCATTATTCCTCTTCTATTGATTTGAAAAAAAAAAACTAAATTTGCATTCACAACCGGTCACATTCTAACTTCTATCTTAGCAGTCTGGAAAAGCCTACCCTTACTGTACTATGTTCTGGGGTAAAGCAGTATGTCGCACACCTATACCCTTTCCACATACCACAGCCATTCATGTTCCAGGTAAAATTGATCCTGCTTTTTCAACTGAACAGTCTGAACCTTTATAAATTTTGAGATTAAGTTTCCCATTTGCTAATTTTAGTGTCTTCAATTCTATAAATCCATCTGGTTTAACATGCAGCTGTGCTACTCTAAACACCAGTTTAACTTTTCCAGAAGGCCCAAAAGGTAACATAACCTCACAAAAGTCCAAATACATAATTAACTGGAGTGTCAAAAAAACAAAATATAAATAAATATAAAAATAAAAAAATTGCACCTGTCTCTTTTATTCTAAATTTACAGATGATCAAAGTTCTATTATATCCTTACAAATAAAGGTTGACAACTCCAGATGAATTTTAGCTATAAAATGGAAACTTGCAAAAACTGACTGCTTGAGAAAAAGTTATCATACAGAAAATAAAACAAAATAAAAGGCAAATGATGCAGTATAACAGAATAGAACTTGCTTTTGCTGAAGTAATGTTCAGGTCCAACATTGGAAAATTTAAGTTAAATTAAATTAAAGTTTAAAACTTGATACACATATAAGTTATTGTGTCAAAAAACCTGCATGGCTGCATACAATCCACTGCCCTTATTTCATAATGAAGCTGATTTGCCCACTGCTTTTATACTTTAATAGTTTGAGGAATTTTATCATAGAAACATTAGAATGGAAGCAGAAAACATAATTGGCAATACAAGTAACTATCTGGCATCACTTTAGAAAGATGCGGGAAAACTGGTTCGTAATAATAAAAATCCGTAGGTCAAAATTTATTAAGGAATATAAGCACAGCCAAAAACGTTGCAGTTGACAAGAAAATAGGTGGCACCATGGTCCTAAACATTCATTAATTACTTCCATTTCCAAAAATGAATATAGTAGTGTGATCAAAGCATTGCCTAACCAAGCTGGATTGCAAACCACCTACATTAATCCCTACATAGGGGATGGTAGCCGGAGACACCCCTGTAATGAAGCAAAAGGTGACTAGGTGGTTGTCTATTTGACTGTTTTAGCTGTATACTTCCTTATTTTCCATAGATCTGTTCCATTTTCGAAAGTAATTAAAAGTTTAACCCAGAGTAGAATATGAAGAAAATAATCTGGCTATTATCCTGGATAAAGGACCTTCCTAGTCGTAATTTCCTGTCCAAGGTCGACTACATTAAGCACAAGAGAAGGAAAAATGAGATCAACAATGGACAGCCTTCCACTTATCCTTTGTATCCATGTGACCTCAAGGTCACCGTGCCACGTGGGGCATAAATTCCTATGTCCAGGTTCACATCAGATTTTCATTAGACGTTTAAACCTTGGCCAGGGACATTCATTAAAAGTAATAAGCTAGAGGTGATGAGGATGTTGAAAGGCATGAAAATCATAGTCAGCACTTGGCATAACCCTTGGGTGCATAATGCTAAAACAATGGTGGTTGATAGTGATTAACCATAAACCATTCTTGCATGATAATGATGCATTCTCCAAGAACTTATCACAAAAACAATCAAGTTTGTCAAGGTTAAATGCATCACTAACACAGAGACTTAGCAGGCTACCCAAAAAAAGCAGTTAGCGATAGTGAAAACAGTAGATGATGCAACACTCTGGTTAATTATGACTAAAGAAAAAAGGAATTGCAGGATGAAAACCATAACTGATGCAACAATTCAATGCACGACAGCAATAGAAAACAGGTTTGAAATGCGAACTATGCTACCACCATTTTGCCATTATGTTGTTTATGACTCATTGTAGGTTGACGCAAACATTAAAGTTCACTAGGAGGGTAGCAGTATCCAAATTACTAACTTCAATGGCTCCACTCCCATTTGATCCACTACAAGAGCAGATTGACTTGAATTATTATTTTGTAAGCTATATGGTACAAACACACATTTACAAACGAGCTGCATGGCTTGTTCCAGTGTTAGGGATCCCAAGATGGATGTACTCCAAGTGAGGGATCATTCCACCCATTTCCCATACTTATCCATATAAACTTACTTCCACCAAAGAAAATGCCAATCTTTCCTCCCTAAGAGTGCAAGTGCCAAACCTACTTTGCTTTCTCAATATGCTCTCATCCACTCGAACAAACACCACTTCTGCTCTCCCATATGAAAACAATCAGACAGGCATCTGACTTTGCCAGTATCCCAAAATCACATTTAGCACACAACTTTCCAAGTTTCCATTGGCACATGCTTCTTTAAAACCAAACAACATCTTAAAATCATTGCTTCAGGCTCTAGAACCCATAGACCAATGGTAAAAGTAACATTTTAGTCAGAGTTAAAAAGACTTAAAATACCATATTACCCTATGCTAAGCTTGCTTTGCAGCATGAAATGTTTTACCTGAATTATTTTCAACAGTAAAAATAATTTTAACCCAAAACTCCATCTTCTCCCAATATATTTAGTAGCTCTTAACATATTGTCCAAGAAATCCAAACTTTTTCTCAATCTCTTGAGAAGTGTAAGAAAATCCTTGAGAATAAAAATTAGAAATTTTATAAAAAAAGAAAGTGCTTTGCACTGGCACCTCCACTTTTCACAGTATTTGAGATTTATCAGCTTATGGTAATACCATGTCATTTAATAGAAATGAAAATTCTAAGAAAAGTTTTTAGATCAAAAGGTCTTCTACAGTCCAGTGGTGATGAAATTGATTTTGATAATAGCCTACAAGGGTCCCGTTTTGTGATGGGTCCAGCACTCACAAACAAATCCCACGTTCCCCGTTATGACTATTAATTAAAGCCATGTCTCAGGTGTAAGGCTCAAATGCAACTCATGTTGTAAATTTTAATTTAAAATTTATTTACATTTCATACTTAATCATTCGGTGTTCTGATTGGTTTTCAACTTTTCATTAATGTGAGGTAACCAACATGTAACCTTTACACATTCCTTTCAGTTAATACACATTGTGACTGTTTGTATGTAGCTATTGGAGGAGTTACTACTTACTACACACGTACTAACTAGTAACCCTCAAGGCCCCCAATCCATTATCATGTCTTTTAAATAGTTTTTATTTCTTGAATATTTATAGATGGTGTATATTATGTGTTAGAAGGAGATGAACAAAAGGGCTATGGAGTTGAAAAATCATAACATGCTTTCATCTTAATTTCCTTTATATTTTCATATAATTTTTAGTTATTTATAAATGTTGGTGAGATATATCATTTGAGATTTTGAGCATATGAGAGATTTGAGGTTCATGGGGATAGTTTTAGCTGCACACAAGACACCCTGGAGGATCGTTGTATCCTGGGAGTAGAACGTCATGCAACCCGGTGCAGAAGGGATGTATCTTCTCTAAGGATAGCCCTTCATAGCATGCCTCGATCCAAATTACAAGCTATTCTAAACTCTATTATACTATGAAATTACTGCTGTTGATTATAATTGATTATATTCATTTTGATGATTATTGTGTTATTCGTAAATTAATAGAAAAATTCGTAGCAATATTTCCAACAATGCTATAGAAAAAATTCAAATTTTCCTTTAATTTAAATAAATCATATGTTTAACATAGAGATGAGAACCGATCTTTTATAATCTGGTCCAGACATCAATGCAATCAAGTGAACAGGTTGGCCCAAACCTGTTCCACCAGACCAATTATCAATCATAAGTAAGTTTTGCAAACAGTTTTGAGAGGCAACCTTTTTATTTAGGAACAATTTCTTCCACTAAACTATCATTCAAATAAAACTAATGGACTTAATAAGTTAGTGACAACAAAAGATTATTAATAGGAAAAAAAAAAAAAAAAACACACACAATCTTTAAGTTTCAATGTTTCCTTCCTCACTAGACCACATGACTGTATGTCTGTACCAGATAGCCAAGCAACAATGTGGATGGTCCGGCTGCCAGCTTTTCCAAAGGGTTTTAGTATAGGCCAAATGGTCAGACTAGGCTAAACTAAAATTTGAAACATTGATTTGATAAAGTGAAAGTTAAATGGCCATCAAGCTGCTTAATAAGAGTTTTAAGGATACTATTGGGACTTATGGATATGACAAATGAGGAAATGCCGAGGATGAAACAGGGAAAGAGTGTAAATAAATAAAGCTTTTTTTTTTTTTTGGGGGGGGGGGGGGGGGGGGGGAGGGTCAAAAAAGCAAGGAACTTAACTTTTCCCAATGAACAAGGGCACCAATACAGAAACATCAAAAATATATATCAAACTACTGAAGCTTAGAAAGTTATATCTTATAAAAGCTACAACCCCATGCAACAATATTTATAAAATAAAAAATACAAAACATGGAGAAAAATTAAATAATCACCTGTAAAGCGGATCAACATCACCAGGACTGGCATCCAAGACTCCAACAAGACACCAAAGCACCATAAAGAAACGAATCATATAACAATCTACCATCTGATTGGAAGATGACACAAAAAACTAATAGTTATAAACTAAATAATAATAAGCTTTAAGGTCTTTGAAACACCATAAAAAAAATCTAGAGAAAATTTCAACTCCATGTCATAATGCTAAAGTATCACCCATTGCATAAAAATCTAAACTCATAGCATAACTAGGCTATAGGATAGATCATGCAATCATCAACAGGTCTCGATTCTCAACTTGCAACGTACTTTAACTAGATATTAAGTGCTTAATAAAGCCAAATAAGGCAAGAATTTCAACTATTAAGGGGAAAATATTATTGAAAACAGAAGATGTGTTTATACTGAAACATTAAAACAATGAGACAATTTTCAATTCAGACCACGGCTACTCATCTAAACACAACATCATAGCAAATATCTATGGGTTTTCTATTTCAGGGTAAAACAAAATTCAAGTTCAAATGTGAAGAAAAAAAAAAAGTTGGGGAGGGGGGGGGGGGGAAAGAAAAGAGAAATAGAACTTCAATTGTCCTTTAATTATCAATCTTAGGAAAACTTTCTTCCAAAACTTTAAACATGGCAATAAAAACCTTATTAAACCAAGAGATCATTATATTTCCAACTACTTAAACAATTACTTGAAAACCCTTGCACTGATCTCGAGGCAGAACTCATTACATGTTAGGTCCCAATTCTCAATTTACAAGTTAGTATGCAAAATTAATATTTTCTTTTCCTCTTTTTTCATTTATCTTTTTCTTTTTTACTAGAAGCAAAAACTTTTTTTTTTTTTGGATAGAAGCAAAGATATATATATATATATATAGTTTTTAAAGGACATAACACTCCAAGTACTTCAATTCTAAATTATCAATCTAGTATGTTTGTGGTTAAACTAAATGGTTACTTTCAGGTCAAAATCAAAGATTTTAAGACATGTAAAAACCATGTAAAAACAGGACCACTAAGCTAGCTTATGCAAGCGAATTCAATTACATAGGTGAGGGAAGCATATTGCTTAGGTTAAATAAAAAAAAAATTGTTTAGTTTAAATGGCACCCTCGGTGCTCACCATTATCAACACTTCTTTCCATGAATCCTAATGGATTTAGAAGTATAATATATGCAATGAGTTATCTTTCAGAGCTCAATCCACAGCCTGATAGAGGTGAATATATAGACGTTCTGGCTTATTATAAATACTACTCAGCCTCAAACTTCTGCTAATTTGATCTTTAACATTAGGCGCATACTTTACTCAAAGGAAGATAAAGATGCCAACATGACCATAAAATGTCCCATGTTTGACCAACAGCATGGTCAAGTGCCTAGATACTTTTTTTATTGGATAGGTAATGCAACTTTGCAATAATTAAGAAGGAAATAAATGAAAATTGAAGAGAAAGGGAAAAAAATGCAAATTACACAAGCACCATACCAACAAGAGGGACCACCCCTTCAAAGATTGAAAAAAGAAACACCCACATACTTTCTCAAAATAATTCACTTAAAAATTATTTTCAAAGTAGAAACTCCACATCAATAAATAAATTTCTCTATTAGGAATAATCTTGTAGCTAAATTTACATGGTTGACCCATTCCCTAGTAGCTTAAGCTTTTGGGATCAAGTGGTGTTCTAACAAGGTATCAGAGAGCTCTGGACACTAGTAGGTTTTGTGTTTAAGTCTCCTCACCTCATCACCCATTCATTTATCACTTTATTTCCATTTATCAAATCATCTCTCCACATCTGAGTGGAGATCGCACATGAGGGAGAGTGTTAGTTTAATATACATTGTCAACTCATTCTCTAACAACTTAAGCTTTTGGGGTCAAGTGGTGTTCTAACATAATCCATTGTTTCCTCTCTTTATAAATAGTCCAACTATAGCTTTTGGACACACTCTACCAATCACTGCATAAATCACTCCTTTCATTTATTTTTATTTTTTTATAACAGCAAACAAGTATATAAATCACAAACTGAAAATACCACGAAAGGACGAGAAGTCTTAAGGGAACCCAAAAAGGCGACCAAATCTACCAACAACCCAGTCTCTTAACAAAAAGAAACGTGGAACACAGACACCCTCCGAAGCAAAAAAAATAAATAAATAAATATCAAATAAAAATCAAAAATCAAAACAAGAAGCCCAAGGAGGATGAAAATGGCCTATAAAAGTTTCCAGCATAGCGGCCCCTCTCTTAGGCAAACAATCCACTTCTCCATTAGCTGATCTAGGAATCGAAGTCAAATTGGCTCAATTTGCCTTTTAGGGTTCAAAAATTCTCTAGTAGCATAGCAATATATAACCAACTCCTTCTTCCCCTTCCTTCAACCAAGAGATAACTGAAAAAGAATCCCCCTTCACCAAAATATCTCTTAACTCACAACTTTTAGCGTGCCTTAGTCCAATCAAAAGCACACGAATCTTTGTCTTAATGGCCAAACTATCACCATTGCACATAGAGAAAGACAGGATAGCATTGCCCTCATGATTTATCAAAATACCACCAAATCCAATGACACCCAGATTTCCTAGCGAGCACCCATAAGAGTTGAACTTAATTTGCCTAAGAACTTTAGAACTGTCAATGACAAGAAAGCTGTGGTTAAGATCATGGCCCTAGATTGGATAGAACTGTATTGTGAAAAAAGATTGTTGTAACCAACCTCAAGTAGTTGAGATATGAACCTTTATTCACTTAATGAAGTAGTACCACATCTATGAGAGTGAGATTGCAATAAGCATTTATTCTCAATCATGGTTTTGAAACCAGGTATCATCAATTCAGAGATCCGGTCCAGATTCAAAATTATCTAAATCACCAAAATTTTCATCATTATAGATTTTTTATTATTCAGCCTAATTCCAATTGAGTTTTCAATTTTCAAACCTAATTTCCAAATTTTTTGGCTCAATTTTCATTTTAATTAATAGAAATTTATAATTTAAAATAAAAAAAAAAAAAAAAAAACCAAAACATTTTTACAAATTCCAGATCCACATTTTTGGTTACATATATCCTTTTTCTTTGCCAAATTCATTTAAAATTCAATTTAGACGTCCAATCTAAATCCAAGTTTCCGAAAATCTACACCAAATCTTAAAACGATGATATCAATCTGACACTTCTAAAAATATTAACATACAATCTAGTTTTTCATAGTTACCCCTCATACGTGAATCTAGTGATCAGTGGAGTAAAAATTTAATATATATAATTACAAATAAAATAATAATAAATTGCTGATCAAAAAAAAAAAAAAAAAACTGAAATTCATATCTTCCGAAATTATTAAGGAAAAAATAACCCTAAAAATTTCACATTAAATTACCACAAATATGCAATACATATAACAGAAGTATAGAGTACAAAGAAATAGCAGAAACATCAAAGGAGCATGAGCGGAAAAAAAAAAAAAAAAAAAAACAGCAGATCAAGAGATAGAGAGATGGCTGATACCATTTCGCTTAGTAGAGAAAACGAGGAAATGCAAAGTGGAGAACAGTAAAGGCAGTGAAATCTTTCCTTGTTGGAGCTGAATACGAAAAAATCCAAACAGTGGGAATGCCTCGCTCTCTACATCTGCGTCGCACAAACAACTCCAGAAATAGAGGAACCAAAAGAGACAGAGGAACTGAGACCCTGAGACGGGGCGAAATGATTTGTGTAATTGGGTTGTATGGGATTAACTGTACGGCCTTTGTGCACGGGGCGGAACGGCCCAGCCCAAGTCTGACTCTGGACCTATTTTTTGAGGTGAGCATCAGCCTGTTTAAATGTCTTAAGGGAACGGCTATTGCAACCCCCCATTCCTATAAGCCCACCCCCCATCCTTAAGGTTTTTAAGGTTTTATGCAAAATATAAAAAGTTTTTATGAAAACCGGTCATGAAGTCCACTAGAAAACATCATTTTGAACAACTTTGCAGAAGAAAGTTTTTCCAAAATCTATCGTTTAAATATATTTTTTAACCATTTATAGCATTTATTTCATTTTTTGCCAAAAAGTCTACCTAGACGATAAATTTTGGAAAAACTTTCTTCTGCAAAGTTGTTCAAAATGATGTTTTTTAGTGGACATCACAGCCAGTTTTCATAAAAAAAATTTATATTTTGCATAAAACCTTAAAAACCTAAAGGATGGGGGGTGGGCTTATAGGAATGAGGGGTTGCAATAGCCGTTCCCATGTCTTAAAACCTAGACCGTTGACCGAGCTAGAAGAAGTCACCGGATTACGAGTCATCGGATCAACAGTTAGATCAATCGAAGTTAAACCATGACATCATCATAACATAATAAATATATTAATTATTAATTAGCTATAAATATAAAAAATTATGAAAACATTTGTAAAAACTCTATACATTTAAAAAATGAAAATTTAAAAAAAATCATGTCTAGTATAAATTTTTATTAGCCTTGGAGATAAAACATGAATGTGTTTGCCACACTATAACTATAGAGTACCATATCGAGTTCTTGTCAAGTCACACAATCACATACTTAAGAAAGCCCATTTCCTCCTATAAATTCATGTTCCCTAATCCCTATATCAATGATAAGTGAATAGAAATGAAAAGCAAGAGAAATATATTTGTACGAGTAAAATTTTAGACAAGTTATAGGGCCGTCGTTCGCAAAGATCGTTGGAAAGAAAATTGACGACGTTTGAAGGTTGAGGTCATAAAATACGACTAAGATCTTGACACACAAGAGTGAAACTAGTTATCATAATTTATCTAAGGGCGGAGCTCCATGAGAAAATTGCAATGGTCGCTAGTTGTAAGATCTTGCTTCAAGAACTGAGAACAACGCTGAAGTTGACAATGATCGCCAGAACTGAGAATGGAGGTGGAGGTTAACGAACTTGAAATTAGACAAAGAACACAAATTAGGGGTAGCTGAACTTGGTTCAGCCGGAGACCCTCTAACGATCAAGTTAGTAACGAGCAATAAATGGAAGAAGGAAAAGAACGTTAGAGAAAGAGAAAAAAATATGGACCTTGTGGGGGGTGAAGCTTACCTCATGCTGTTCTTCTCCTATCCTTTTATAGAGGTGTGAGAACTTTGGTTAGTTCTTAACCATGGTTAAAGGAAAAACTATCAGACTATGGTTGGGTTAGAACTAAGTATGGCCAAATCTAACCGCTTAATCATTGTTAAAGGTAACTGCCTAACCATGATTATTACCGTCCAACTCTACTTAGCTAGTTGTGATTATAATCTCATTTTGTAAGTGATTGTGAAAAGGTATCTTGAGCTAGGTAAGGTCGTGTCATTCAAAGAGCTAGACTGGATCCGAACTTGAGAATTGACCTTAAATTGTCACCTGGCTTTAGGAAGTGAGGCAACCTTGAAAAGGTCGAACATGGTCCGGACTTGTAAATGAACGGACCTTGGAGGAGCTAATCGAAATCCAAAGAGTTAAGGTCTAAGAACTAAGGTCCAAGACTTGAGGTCTAAGTCTTAAGGTTTGCGACTTGAGGTCCCGGTCTTAAGATTTGAGACTTAAGATCCAGGTGTTGAAATTGGAAGCTTGTCTTAATGCCACTGTGTACAATTCTAACTTACTACTAGACAGGTTGATGTTTTCCCACACACTATCCAAACCAAAAAAGAAAAAAAAAAAAAAACTAGAAATTTTGGAATATAAAAATCAGAGAGAATGGATTTAAAGAGAACTAGAGATGAGAGATGATTAGAAAAGAGATTAAAGAAGACGAGATCAAATAAAGAGAGAAAAGACGAACCTAGCTATGAGAGAAGCTTTGCAAAACCAAGAAATAGATAAAAGATCCTTAAAGAAGCGAAAAAATTGGGGCTTTCGGCGGTTACTTTTAGTTTTTAACAAATTTTAACTTCAAGTTAAAACCTTACTAGTTTTACGAACCCATAGATGGTTCACGAAAACCGACGATTCAATCACTGATTTAAATGGCAAAATAGAACGGTTTTTGTTATAAACGGTTTTAAGAGTTGATCCAAACTGCAACTTAGACTAGTCCATGTTGAACTGGCTAGTCTGGTCTGGGTTTTAAAACATTGTAATTAATACTGAAATGAAAGCATTTTATATTTATGTTTCTATATAAATAAATTGTAAATGGTCAAAAAGTCTATTTAAACGATAGATTTTGGAAAAGTTTTTTTTCTAGAAAGTTGTTTCAAATTATGTTTTCTAGTGGATAATATCAGTCAGTTTCTATGAAAACCTTTAAATTTTCATTAAACCTTGAAAAGTTTAAAAGAAGTGGGGGATCAAAGGCAAGTCTTTGGGTGCCAAAGAAGGCACCATTTCCAAAATAGGCACAAATTTTGCATGTTTTGTGAGCAAACTTGTCAAAATTGGTACGACTACGATTTTTAACCCAAAAATGCTATTATTTACCATCATTAGGAAGAAATTTTCACTCTTATCAAATAAGGTGAGATTCACAAGTCTTACTTCTTCTCAATAATTGGAATAAATAGCATTACTCTTCTGACCGAAACTATATCTAAAAATAATAAATACTCCCTCCATCCCACAAAGATAGGCCATGTTTAACAAAACACAAAGTTTAAGAAAAAGTCATCATTGCATTGACTTGTCATTTATTAAGCATCATATTTCCAAAAATACCCTATCTTTTTTTGTACTGGGTTTTGTGTTGAAAGTAATTATTGAATTAACAAGGGGTAGTGTAGGAAAATTATATATATATATATATATATATATATGATTTGACTTTTCAAAGTGGACAAAAATTTTGGGACAAAAAAAGTAGCAAACATGGCCTATCTTTGTGGGATGGAAGGAGTATATATATATATATATATATAAAGGTAAAAATAAAAGGGCAAAAAAGCACTTTATTATCCTGTACTTTTAGGGGTTGTGTTAACGTGGTACCTAGACTAATCTCTTTCTTTTTTATTTTTTTTTTTTTTTAATTTTTTCAATTTGATACCAAGGTTTACTTTAGTGAAGTCCATAAGCCAAGCTCCAATTATATAGCTAAAACTGAGGTCACATGGGATCACATAACTACATACATGATATCCTATGTGGAGTTCAAAAGTCCATCTAAAAGATAGATTTTGAAAAAAAAAAATTCTTTTACAAAATTGTTCAAAATGATATTTTTTAATAGACAGTGCAATAATTTTTATGAAAACTTAAGGGGAATTTTAGATAGGTCAGCTTCCAGAAAAATAATTACAGTTGGTAATCATTGTTAGTTAAGTTAATAGTAATTTACTAGGAAGTTAGTAGTATTTTGCACTCAACTATAATTATTTTCCCTTAGTTCGATGAATCTTAAATTCCCATTGATTATAAAATCTAGATAAATTTAAAGTAATTGAGATGCAAATAAAGTGTTTTTTTTTTTTTTTAATTTTATTTTTTTATAGGAGGTTACATATATTTTGCACTTAACTAATCCTCTTAGGCACATCCCCTGTCCAACCTGCACTAGACAATTAGGACAAAGTCCATGAAAGTGGCCTTGAGGCATTAGAGGGTTGTAATAGGGGTTTGGATTTGGTACTGTTACATCACTATATGCCATGTGTGATCGCACGGTTGGTGTGTTACTAACCATGCGATCATACACAATGAATAGTGCATAGTCGCATTGTTGGCTACACATCGACCGTGCAATTGTGGACAACATGGTGCTTTACAGCACCAAGTCCTTTCTCTTGCAATAGCCGCATTGTGTTTACTAACAAAAACACTAACACCTTCATACTTTTTGAAAATACACTATTGTCCCTTTGTCAAAATGATGGACTTACCCTCCTATAAAACACATCGTTTTAATGAAAAAACTGCAAATTGCATAAACAAAACACACTAAATGCAGTTTTTAGTATATTACCCAATCAAAATCATAAGATTCATTTTAGGATCCCTATTTCTCCTTCGTTTACAGAGTTGAGAGGAGAGAGTTTTAGGGCTTATGCACCCTTTACGCTATGTTTGGATAAGATATTTCTAGGTGGAATTTGTCTTTGAGATGGAATTTATAAAACGTTATGTTTGGATAAGATATTTCTAGGTGGAATTTGTCTTTGAGATGGAATTTGCAAAATTTTTATAAAGAAAATTTTTTATAAATTCCATCTCAAAGACAAATTCCACCTAGAAATATTTTATCCAAACATAGCATTAAGGTTTCATTTCGAAAAATCTAGCATTGGTGGTTAGAGTTTAACGATCGAGGATAGAGATCAGTTTGTGAAGGAAAATTTCTCCATATGGAGCATCAATAGAGGTGATTAGCATTCACTTTATGGCTGCGGAGACATACATAACCGTTGACGGTTACCATTACCACCACTCATCGACATCCTCTAACTATTGCCTGTTTGCCCCCACCACACACATCACCATCACAACCACCTCCCCATAAATCTTCTCTAATTTTCTAACTACCAACAACCTCTATTAATTTCGGTAATTTTCTTTCCCACGCTCTTGAAATCATAAAATTTCTAACTGCCGACAACCTCCATTAATTCCAGCAATTTTTTTTTCTAACACACTCGAAATCCACAAATTTTCTAATCATTGGCAACCTCCATTAATTTCGACAATTTTCTTTCCCACACACTTAAAACCCACAAATTTTCCTACTGCCATTCCCATACCTATTACAGCTCCAAACACCACCTTTTGCACATCACTAAGCTATCTTTTTAAGACTTTTAATGGTTTTGTTTATGATTTCTTTTTGATGGCTTTCCTAAATTTATGTGGTTGACATTTGGTAAAAGGATTCAAAAAAAAAAAAAAAAAAAAAGGAGAAAAAGCAATAAGGTGAAAGGAGAAAGAACGACTCGGGGCGTAGGTGCAAGCTTTTAGGTACGATCAGAGCCAAGTCTCCTTCGAAACCCTATTCTATCTTCTTCTTTTCTTCTTACCTTTTATTACAGTGAGCATAATTTGATGTAACGGCTTCAAAAAAGCTTAAAATGAGCATTTAAGGCCAACTTTTGCATGACGTCAACCATTTGTGTTAATGTCCCAAACGACCACTTGATAGGTGGGGTGTTAGTGTATACCGACTATTATTTTCGAAAGTAAGGGAGGGCAATGTATTTTCAAAAGGGGTCAGACTTGTTGCCACCACATAAAATACTCTAAGCCCCCTACTAATTAAATCCCCTCAAATTTTGCTGTAAACACCCTCCTATCTTCCTAAAATACCTTTATTAAAAAATCTAAAAACCAATTTCCACCCCACTCATAAAGTATATATGTTTGGACCCATAAATAAGAACAAAGTATATATGTTTGGATTTAGAAGAAAGAATAATATAATAACATTTGGACCTTTAAAAACAAACATCGTTTAGTTATTCAGAGTTATAAACATGAACACTTAATAATCCGTTCACAGTTACATAAACAAACAATTCTGAAATGAGATTTGTATAGTTAAGTTGTTCGGTGTTCTTTTAAAACAGAACAACAAAAGATTGTTCGGATTCCTAGAGTTGAACACCAACCAATTGTTCGAAGTTATATAACCGAACAATCCTAAAACGTAATTGATATTGTTAAAGCGTTCGGAGTTGTAAAATGAAACAAAAGAATGTTGTTCAGATTTATAAATTGGAACGCGTTGAAGGCGTTCGGTGTTACAGAAATGAACATTTTAAACATGTTTGGAGTCGAGAATCTAAACAATGCGAAATTCAGTATGCGGAAAGTTGAAGTTAAACTTGACAAAAAATGTATAAATACTCACCTTTCAGCTGTTGATACCATCTCTAGCAATGTTTTTCTCGTCTATTATTTAATATAACATGAGAAACACTAATTTTTTATGACATATTGATTTGATGTCAAGGATGTTAGGGTTTGTGAGAGTATAAAATTTACAGATAATGTAATATTTTTGGAGTTGGAGGTGGAGTGGGGTGGGGATAAGAAAATTTCAATTAAGTCTTTTAGTAGATTTGTCTATAATGGTAAATGTACATTTAGATACAAAAAATTTAACAAATTATTTTAATTAATAGGAGTTTAAAGTATTTTATGTGGTGGCAATACCTGTCCTTTCACAAGGTATGAGGTGTCAATGTTTTTAACTCTTTGTCAATAAACACAAGGGTGTGGATGTAATTTATCCTTCAATTTATGTTGCAGATTTCTTTAAGATAAAACCGTGAAGGCAACACCGCTAGGGTTTCTCTCCGTCACTTCGTCAGGTATAAACCACCATCTTCTCTGTAATTAGGTCTTGTATTATAAGGAGAGTATTAGATTTATATATTAGGAGAAGGAAATGGGAGGTGACCATGGGAATCATTGTATTGAAGAAGAAGAAGAAGAAGAAGAAGAAGAAGAAGGTACAGCAGGAAGAACAAGCAGGATTTTCGTAGGAGGATTGGGAGGGAACGTGAGTGGCAATGATCTGGTGAAGATCTTCTCCTCATTAGGTACAGTGAAGGCCGTAGACATCGTCAGGACCAAAGGCCGAAGCTTCGCTTACCTCGACTTTTTGCCCTCCTCACTCAAATCCCTACCCAAGCTCTTCAGCACTGTAACTCTCTCTCCCTCTCTCTCTCTCTCTCTCTCTGTTTTTTGATTCGTTCCCTTCATTGCCTTATTGTCTCCATCACATATTATTGATGTTTTCGCTTCCATGAGTTTGGTTAACGATTTTGCTTTATCATGGTTTGATTTTTATCTATAAAATGTTTTGTTTTCTTGAATACTGTTTTAATTGGACCCATATACGCATGTATAAATGTATAAGGGGCAATCCCAAACAAGGAGTAGCTTCATCAGCTGCCATAATCTTACCCACATTGTATTGCGCATTTTTGGCAAAGATTATAGGTCCTATTCTCAAACTCTTCAATCCGAAGGGTGTTGTTTTAGAATGCATGTAGTCCTTTTTTTGTACTAAGTATTTGATTCCAAGGGAAGTAATGGAAGTTCTAGCCAAATTTGAAGTATCTAAAATTCTACGGAAGTACATAAAAGTCTTCTAGTTTATGGGCATCAATATGCAAGTTTAGTACTTTAGAGGCGTGGAAATCTGATGAAAGCTATATTTTTTTAGCCTCAGTCTAGCAAATTGTAACAATTATTCTTGTACAGATGGTGTTGGGAGACGTACAGAATTAATGGTGATACCATTAACATAAATAGATCGAGATGCTGTAGGAAAGAGGCATTTTGTACATGATATTTTGTTTGTTTCTCTAACACTTTAAATGGTTGAGAGATTTGGAAAGATGAGATGATAATAGATAGGCTGAAGAGAAGGGAGAAGGGAAAAGAAGAGGCAAAACTTATGATAGAAAACAAGAAAAGAATTTTAAGTTTCCCTTTGCTTGTACAAAAGTAGGCAGGTAAATTTTTTTTGGAAAAGTTTTGGAAAGGTGTATGGTTTAGAAAGTTGTTGCAAAAACAGACAAACTCAAAATGTACTAGTTTTTGCTTACAAACTCTAAAATGTAGTATGGAAAAGAAAAAGTTAGGTTTTTTTTTTTGGGGGGGTTTTTTTTTTTGGGGGGGGGGGGGTAAGGTGTTGTGGAGGATGGGGAAGGGGTGGGTATTAGAATCTCAAGTTAATTTAGTCCCGATTGTACTTATTCTTAGAGACAACTTACTCACAGGGAGACGTATGCCATATGGACCCTATAAGATGAGTCCTACACTCTTGTGAATAGTTAATTAGGCTAAACCCACTATTGTTTGTCTATCTATTAAATGGTAAACTGCACAGCCAATAAGAGAATTACACATGGAAAATTTTACCATATAATAAATTTAATAGAAATATGAGCTTAATAGGCAAGAAATAAGTAAATTGATGGAACTATCTCTAGGCTTTTAAGCATAGGATAGATATGAAACACTCCTCAGGCTTAGAAACCTACGTCCTCATATTATCTACTCCCACCTTCAAAACCTGATTCTAGCTGGTGCTTACAAACTTTAAAATGTAGTACTAAAAGAGGAAAGTTGGGTTTGACTTTGTCTGTTTTTCTGAGAACTTTCTAAACAATAGACCTTTCCACAACTTTCCCAAAATTTCAATTAAACAAGAAAGTCTTTGAGCTTTTGTTCTCTTGTTTCAATTCTCTCTATTGCACTGGTAGGTACTAAGAAACAAAGATTGAGTCTGCAACTAGAGATAAAACGCTAAATCCATGAGGGGCCTTTGAATCCACCGGGAGAATACCAGAGAACACTCTGAGAAAATTTTATTGAAAAAAATGTAATTGTGGTTATTATTATGAGCCTAATTTCCAGAAACTAACCAAATGTCAAAACCTTAATATTTGGTATTTTCTTGGAAAAATTTGCCAAAAATGGAAAGAAAATAAAAATCACCTAACTCTTGGAAAAATGACTTACAATAGCAAAATACGACTTTCTATAAGAAACGTCTACTCACTAAGCCCTAAACAATGCCAGGAAAAAAATGCCAAAAATGGAATTTTTTCATGGAATTGTGTTGACCCTTGAAATGATCTGTTTAGATGCCTAGCTGTACATCATGTTGAGGTCTTTCGGTTGGTTGTGTGTCATGTTAGCTATTCCCAGATCAAAAGTTATGGCAATTTAAAGTTATGCCACAGAATCAAGGAACATGGGTGCCTTACTGCCTTGCTTGGATTTCTTCCAATTCATGTGCTGATGCGCTTTAGATAGACGTTTTCCATGTATTCTAAATCACTCTTCAACTTCAGAGAGGAAACTTTTGACTTGGAAGGAGAAATTTTTTCATATATCTTCTCGCTATGTCATTTCTCTTTTGTTTTTGTTTTATAAAAAATATCTATAATTGAATGTGAGGAAAGGGAATATTTTAATACACTCTTTTCTTCTTCTCTCGGACCAGATGCAGTTTCATACTCATTGAAGAACTTGGTCTAATAGACACTACAAAAGTGAAGTTACGTCCATGCAGGGATGGAACCAGGATTTCATTTTGAGGGGTCCCAAAGCATGAACAATTTATTTATTTATTTTTTATAACCTTTCAAGTATGAGAAATATATTTAGATAAGACTAGTATCTGTTCAGTGTTTTCAAAATATAAACCAAAGAAAAGACACAAATTTTTTTCTTAAACCATAGGTGGATAGAGTCAGCGAGACACATAACATCACAATTCACATATGGTGATTAGTGTCAGGAACCCTAAAGTCATGAGATCGAGAGACAGTGAAGATAGTGTTGTATTGAGAGGAGGTGATTTTGGTATTGAGAAAAATGGATTGCCCTCAGGGACAGAACCAGGATTTTGTCTCAGGGGTGGCCAAAGTATGAATAATAAAAATTTTACCTTTCAAGTATGAGAATCATACTAAGATTTAAGATTAAATATATTAATACATTGAATGGAAGGTAAATGACTCGACCTTACTTATACTTCTCTAAAACCATGACAAAAAAAAAAAAAAAAAAAAGGAAGAAGAAGAAGAAGAAGAAGAAGAAGAAGAGAGGTTGACAGCGGCAATAAATTTGAAGAAGGTTTTAAAAAAAAAAAAAAAAAAAGATTTAAAAAAAAAAAAAAACCAAAAAAGTATACCTTAATATGTAGAAATTGAGTAGTGATTTTCTCCAATAAGATGCTTTCCGCCAACCGTTACTTTCTAGTGTGCTCAATGATTTTGTTTGACATAAATCTGGGGTAAATCCAACGTTAAAAAGAAAAAAAGAAAAGAAAAAAAAAGAGTCTAAAACGATCGATAGGAGAAGGTGTTTGTTGGACATTTTACGTTTTTTATATATTAATTCTAGCTTTTTATCCTTGGGTATAAGTTGCCTATTTGACTTTTAAGGGATCATGTGAGAACCATTGTGCCGATTGGGAGGGACCATTGGTCAATTGTGTCTAAAAAACTAAAACTAGTAAATTATGTATTGGTTTCCATTTAGCAATATAATACCAAAACCAAACCCTTTAGTAGTCATTTCATAGTAGATTGATAATCAATTTGTAATAAGTTAACAGGTAATACCTTGTTTTGGTATTAGCTTCGAATCTGGTCACCAAAAAATACTTTATGAAGACAATTTTTTGGAAGTGAGGGGGGGGCCATGGCCACCCCAGGCCTAAGTATAGTTCCGTCTCTTGTTGCCCTATTTCATTTAATTGTGTTGTATACAACCTGATTCACTTGGCCCATTGGACTTGGATTACCTTGAAAAATTGGGTACACATACACGAAAAGACCATCTTAGACTTGGAGCACTTGGCTTTACTGGTAGTGAAATATAATTACTTACCAAATGTACATGTACAATTCTACGTATACTAACTTTAGATTTCCTAATACATTGAGATACTCAATACTTACCATGTTTACACAAGTATTATATCCATATTATTAAGGCAAATTCAAAAAGGATGGGGGTGGCCATGGCCCCCTAGGCCTTAAGGTGGGTCCGTCTCTGTGTCCATGCATAGTTATAAAAATTGGACCAGCCCGGTAAACCGGTGACCCGGGCGTCGGGCTGGTTTGGTTTAATTGTAGGATTGGATATGCAAACAAACCGGTATAAACTGGAGCAACCCGGCTAAACCGGCCGGATTTTATGTGAACCGGTTCCAAACCGGTATGGTTGGACAGGTATTCTTTGTGTATTATATAGCACGTTAGCTCACAGCTTAGTATAACTGTATGAGCTATACATTGTAAAAAGCAAGAACCTGTTGGCGCCAACACTCGAACATGGAGCAAATACTTTGGGAAAGAGTACACTACCGCCAGACCAACTAACATGCTTACTAACATGCATCTTTTTTATTTTGTTTAATAGTCTAAACATGCATAAACAAAAAATGCCATACACCAAATGCAAAATATATTTAAAATAATATATACTCTCTCCATCCCAAATAGTTTGAGCCACTTTGACTAAACACATATATTAAGGTGAGCTATTTAATGCATTGTCATGTGAGTCATTGATTTCAACTTTCCAATATTACCCTCTTACTTTATTTTATGTTATGGTTTGAGTAATTGTAATTTTAAATATAGGAAGGGGTACATTAAGAAAATAAAATAATCTTGTCTTGAGTAATAAACATTTTGGGACTTCCCAAAATAGAAATTGTTATCAAACAAAGTGGGACAGTGGGAGTTTCATTCAAAAAAAAAAAAAAAAAGGTGGGACGGAGGGGAGTAATATATAGGAAATAATACATACATTTTTTAATAATATTACATAACACTAATAAATTTTTTACATATTTTAAAGTAAAATTTTCATTTTTTATAGTTATTTTATATTTTTATTAATTTTTTAATTATAACACCAGTCCGACCAGTGACCTAACTGTTGAACTGGTTACCAAGTGATTAGTGACCCGGCTGCTCGACTGAGTCAGTTTCTGGATTGGGTTTAATAACTATAGGGACATTGGATGCGAAATTCCTCTGACATGCTTGGGCACATGTAGGGCATGCATGGACATGTGTCAAACATGCCCCAAATATCCAAAAATTTAAAATAAATTGTATGACATTGCACACATGCTCAACATAGGTCAAACATGCAAAGTGCATAGCATGACACATTGTTTTGCTTAACGCAAGAAATGAATGTTTTAAAGAAGTTTATGAGAGTTGATAGTAGTAGAAGTCGTATATATCATATTTGTTGAGCCTCATCTGCTAAGTTATGCAATAGTTACCATATAATTTTTTATGCACAATGTATTTACAATGTAGGTTATTAATATTTATACAAATGTAAATTATATGTTAGCTTGAAATATGCATTGTTGACCCATTCTCCAATAGCTTAAGCTTTTGGGGTTAAGTAGTGTTGTAACATGGTATTAGAGCTCTGCTTTCAGGGAGGTCTTGGGTTCAAGTCTTCTTACCTCTATTTGTTAATTCCCCCACTAGTTTATCTGTATCTCAATATGTTCTGTCACCATTTTAGCTCTCTTTAGCAAGTTGGAATATTAAAATCTGTGTTTTTAAGTACTTTATTTATTTGCCTTTATTTATCTCCAAGAAAGCAATGCCAGTATACATACCCAACAATTCTACTGCCATACCCAGATAACTTAATAAAGTCTCTGAGTTGTTTGTTTATCTGCTTTAGATATTGGTATCTTATTTTAATTAGAGATATCCAAAGTTTTTTCTCGCCCCCTGTAAGAGTTAGCCCTTCAATTTAAAATGAGTAAGTGTGACTATTAATTTTGAATTTTAATGTTTTTTATTTGGATTGTGTTTCTTTGTTACCAGAGACCTATGGATAGAGAGTAGCTTGTCTCTTTGATTAAGTGTGATGATTCCTTGCAAAAGACCATCACCGGCAGTCATATCAGTTGTATTCTCCTGCTGTCATTTTCCAATTATTATTTTTTCTATAATCCTTGATTGATCTTTCACTGTATTACTGCTTGTGTGTTCTTTTAAAAGGTATCAAAGAGTTCAACCTTAACCTAGACACTACTGTGAGTGAACAGAAATCTTCAACTGTTATATTCTAGGCTAGACACCTTGGTCCCAGTTGATTAGTTTTTGTATTTTTTTTTTTTAACCGTATTCATTGTTTTGTTTTGATTCTTTTTTCTTATTCAAATACCTATATCCTAGAAACTGTCAAGGATGAGAGGGTGAATGTCATGTTTCATATGTTGGATATGCTTGTTCATGCTCTTCTTTTGATACAACCTTGCAGTATAATGGATGTGTCTGGAAGGGAGGGAGGCTGAGACTTGAGAAGGCTAAAGAGCATTATCTTGTTCGCTTGAGACGGGAGTGGGACAGGAGATGCTGAACTTGCAAGTAGTGCATGGAGTAGCAGTGTCGATGCAGAAAAAGACATTGCCTCTTCAGAAAAGCCGAAGAAAGTCCTGAACTCAGAAAAGCCAAAGAAAGTCCTGAACTCAGAAAAGCCACATCTTCGAATTTTCTTCCCTGGATTAAGAAAGGTAAAGCTCCAAAGTGATTGGAACTAAATTTTGTATTTTTTGTCCCTTTTTGGGTTGGGTTTGTGGGGGACCCATGGGTCAGGATCAAGTACTCGACAGTGTCATTGCATTCATTTGGGATTTAGTATGCTTTCAAGTAGATGGTTATCTTTACTAAAGTAGGGGCTTCTTAATGTAGGTGAAACCATTGCCTTTTAGTGGAACTGGCAAGCACAAATACAGTTTTCAACGCGTAGAAGTTCCTTCTCTACCAATCCATTTCTGTGATTGTGAGGAGCATTCTGTTCCTTCTCACATTGCCAATGAAAATCACTATTGCGATCCTGAAGCACAAAGTGGTGGGATGAATGAGGAAGAGCTTAATATGATGAAGTCAGTGATGAGCAAGCTCTTTGAGGGGGAAAATGATTCAAAGGCAGCATCAAGTGGAGCTGGACTGTCAGAGGAAGGAGATGACTCTATCAAATCAATTGATGATCTGCTATTGGATGAGAATGCAAATGGTGAAGATAACCTCATCCTTAACATGGTAACCCGGGGAAACAACAGAATGCCTTTGTTAGGGAGCTGGGAACAGGATAAAATCTCAGCAAATCAGGTATGGCTTAATGTGCAATTGATGAACTGCAGTTGTTTCCTTAGGTTTTACTTGAATCAGGCTTCTTCTGTACTTACTAGCCTGCCTGACTTTCTCTTTTCGGGTCATGGATATGCAGGAATCAAGAATCAGAGAATTTCATAATTCTAATGGTGAGCCAACCCAAAATATTCACAAAGTTCAGAGAAAGGAAGACTGTACCTTCTAACAAGAGGAAATTACTTCCTAGTGAAGAGCGTGATAGAAATGAATTTGTGTCTGCTACCCCTAAAAGGAGGGGGAGTTTGCATACCAATTCAAATGAATCGGAGACACTTTTGGAAGGTCTACCTGCTGGACCAGAATCAGGGGTCCAGCAATCAGCAACCAGTCTTTCGTGGTCTCAGAAGTCCCCGTGGAGAGAACTTGTTGGTGATAGGGGAAACAGTCCGTTCAGCATCTCACATGTACTGCCAGGCAATGCTTCTATGAATGAAGAGCAACCTGGATCTGGTGGTCTACTTGTGCCCGACTCCACTGATAGTGAAAACCCAGGCATAGGTAAAGGATGGAAACTCTGAAGGGCAATTGGGCCAATTGAAAGAGCTGGAGGGGTTTGCAGAACCTCAGCCTGCCAAGTCAAATCCAGTTGTTGATAAATCGACCAGAGGTGCTTCATGGCTACACAAATCCTCGTGGACACAATTGGTTGGGAGAACGAACAACACTTCATTCAGCATTTCACAAATTTTACCAGGTATTACTTTTGAGAAACAAGAGCTACCAAAAGCCAACAGTATGGATGTTGCAAGCTCCACTGACAGCAAGCACTTGGATTTAGTGAAGGAGGATAGAAGTGAATCCACTGCAGATGGTTCCAAACCTTCAAGACTTGGAATAGGGGGATCCCTTACAGCTCCTACTAGCTCCAATATGGTGGGTTTAGATAAGGAGCAGAATGTCATTGGTTTGGACATTGGGCAGAGTACTCCAGGAAAGAAAATGCAAACTGTTGGTGGCAACAATGAGCTTTCTGCTGCAATTCCAAGGAGAAATGATCATTCAGCACCAAAGCAAATCTTTAATGGGGACATTGAGCTTGGTGAAAGTTGCCCTTTCATGCGGAGTACTGCTTCAGTGAGAGAGTGGGTGAATACTAAAGCAGCTCTAACTGGGTCACTCAAGAAGAAGAATAAAGAGAAGTAAATACTGCGCCCTGAGTGCTTCAGATTTTTACTATTATCATTCAGCTTGAATCCTGTAGTTATACCAGATGAGAGCAGAGAGATCCGGTGCATCAGTTCTGGAAGGGGAGTCTCGTTATAAAAAATTTCTATATTTCGGGCTTTCCAGCAAAATCCATAGGAGAGAAATAAATTCGAAGTTCCACTCTGCCACCCCCTCTTTAGATAAGAAGGTAGCAGGTGAGGCAATATGTCTAGTGGCTCTGGTCTGATTAGTCATAGGTATATCATGAACATCTCTGGACATTTAAAGCTAATTTTGGATTATCTGAGATGTTTTTCCGAAAGCATAATGTAGTATTAGCTCTCTGCATCGTAATTATGATAGCTTTAACTGAAGCGTGGCCAATGATGGAATCAAGGCGTTGCAATCTTTCGGTTACTCTTCCAAAATCTTTCGCAAGTACTCTCTTTGCTGCTCTATGCATAACTGAAGGGCCATAGTTTGTATGTGGCTATGTTCATAAACCAAAATAAATAAAGCAGTCAAATAAAATCAATCACAATAGGACACACTATGGACCTAGTTGGATGTCCTGTCAAAATTGAATGGCTTCAATTCAATGTGTTTTGTGTACAGAATTGTCATTGTAAACGGGTCAATTCAATTCAAGAGAGCAGCAACCATCATTAGAAGTAATTTTAAAAATCTGAAACAATGGATTCTTATGAATTCCTAAGATTGATCCTTTCATTGGCCCCATTCAAGATATATGATGTTTTTGCAGCTCCAGTGCTATGAAAAATCCAAGGGTTCATAATTCCAGACAATTTTCATGGGATAACCAAATAGAGCATTTCTTAATGGCATCGCGTGATGCTCATTTGAATTATTTTTGCTAAATTTAATGGCATCACGTGATACTCACATGGTTTATTTTCGTTAGATTTCCTAAAGGTGAACAAATAAAGGAGGGTAAAATCTTACAAAGTGCAATTTAATATTTTGGAGCTTGATTATTTAGTTTTGCAATTTAGTAAGGTTTTATAAAAATGAAGTTCTGTTTTGGGTTTAGATGCTTCGTTAACGGAATTTTGCTTTTTCTTTTTCCCTGATACAAATAAAAAAATTAAAAAATAAACATGGTGTCCTTGTTCTTCTCTTCCATGATTGCGTAAAAAGATATATATAAATAAACATATTTTTAGAGATCACAGCTCGTGAACCAAAGGTCTCAAAATTGATTCTTGATACCCTCTCTCAAAATCAATTCTTGATTCCCTCTCTCAAAATTGTTGCTTAAAACACCCATCAAATTTGCTTCGTCCATCTTAATATTTTCCTGTCAAACAAGCAACATTTTTCTAGAGAAATCAACCATCATTGAAGCTACCACAGCTGAGTAGAGTAAGGGAAAAGAATTCAAGCATTAAATTCATATATTACTACCAACGAAGGTTGGTCTGAGTGGAAGGGGCTTTGGTCGCTTAAGCAAGAGGTCTCGGGTTCGAGTCCCTTGTGAATGCAGAAAACTTTCTTGGGAGAGGTCCCCGCTTCGGCGCCCGACCGTATTTTAGAGGATTAGTCCTGGGCGAAGCCTAAGGACACCTTGGGAAACCCAAAAAAAAAAAAAAAAAAAATTCATATATTACTGGGTATGTGGTTTGTATTTTTGCTCTTAGTTGACTAACTAGTTGTGGTGATCATAAATTTGTATTTTTATAATTATTTATTGGGTTTTATATCTTAGTTATGCTAATTTTTATGTTGGTATATTTAAATTTTGCTTGGCCTTGGATTTTACTCACTAGCTTCTTCATATTGTTGTTGGGTTATATCTTTGTTTAGCTTTGTAATTTCTTTGTTTTCAGTTATTTTATCCCCACATCATCACGTTATCAGTTGCTATCAATGATCTGGAGGGACATGAAAAGCTTTAGAAATGATAATAGTGACGATGAGAAAGAAGAGAAATGGGTGTGTGAATGGTGATGGGTCATGGGTGTAATACAAAATGTTGAGCTTGCTTTAAAGGTGCATGCAAGTTGTTTGATAAAAACCCCCAGTGAATCTCTTTGATTTGAGAAATGTGATTAAATCACGTCAATCTTATTAAAGTGTAATGCTATATAGCTCAAATCATTCTCCCAAATTTACTCACCGAAGTGACATGGCAGTTGAAATAACTCACTGAAAAAATTAACTATCTATAGTGGGCTCACGTAACAATGCTATATATTTTCAATCATGCGACTCCAAAGTCCAACCGAAACGTGTATCTCTTGCAAAGCCCCTGATTTAGTTGATAACTTCCAGGTAGTAGCCATAAACTAACATTTACTGACATGGACTCATTAACTACCTGTAAAAACGAACATTGTCTATTTGGCTCCATGCTTTACGATATTTGGCTCCATGCTTTACGATATTAAACTTGAGAAGGCTTGCATGTACAGATCCTTTTAACATTTCAGAACTTGCATATATGTTGCTAAGAACCCAAACATTAGGCGGACATGCCAATCACATAGCCGAGATTATTACGTCTCCCCAAGTCCTTGGGTGAAGAGAAAAGAGTTGGATCATTTTCCATTACTTGCTAATACTTAAATGCCCAATGCCGATTTAGAAGTGAATAGGTTCTTTAAACTTTCAATAAAAAAAAATCGATGAACCTTACTTCTTGAAGAGGATTCAAGACTACTACGAATCTCTTAGTTTTTGTGTATGGCCCAAGAAGTTTTGTTGGGATCAACAATTTAATCGAATGTTGTAGCCAACATTTCTATTAGCCAAGCTTTATGTGAGTGGGTATCATGTAAACTAGGCCATTGGATTCATTGAAATTTCTCTTCAACATGTAGCCATTGTGCTTTGTTCCATTTGGGATTCAGAAGTATATTGATCTTTGATATTATTTATGTGAGTGCTTGGTCTTTTCTTTGAAGGTTAGTTCAATAGTGGATGCCATATTTATGGTCTATGTGGTGCTGGTAATCAATATAGCTACTAAGTAGCTGGAGCTTAGTTTATTAAGTGGCTCAATTCATATCGCTTTTTTTTTTTTTCCCCTTTCTCTCTTCTTCTTTCTCTTTTGTTTGATTTTAGGGTTTTTGATTCTTTTTGGTTTGCTGCCTAGGTATGGTATCTATCTTTTCTTCTTATTTTTCTTTTTACTGATTTCTCTATTGTTTGATTTAGAGTTATTAGATCTTACCGATTTCTCTTTTGTTTGATTTTAGGGTTATTAGATCTTACGTTTTACAATTTTTTTTTTTCATGATTTGATGGATTATTTCAGCATTTCATTTCGAAAAAAAATAGATATGTAAGAAATAAATATCACTGAGAAAGTGAGGTTTACTGTTTACTCTTGTAGATTATATATGAGCTTCGATATTTCTTTCTTTTTAAACTGTTTGGATAGAGAAAGAGGAGTACGCATACATTGTGTCGTTACAATGGCTACGGAAGAAGTAGCTTCTGCGATTGCAAGTCGATCAACACGAGAAGTAGGTTTCCTAACCAAACAACTGTCTGTTTTGTTAATGACATCGCTTTTCACCTTCACACAATGAAGCCTCTCTTCTTGTTCCCCTATTTTAATAGAAAATTTGTCTTTGGAATTCTAGACCCTCTTTGATTGCTCTTCCCTTTCTTCTCCATCTCTTCTTCTTTGCCCCACCCCCCCCCCCCCCCCCCAAAAAAAAAAAAGAAAAAAAAAAAAAGAGAAATCCACTTGGGTTTTCTCAAGAAAATGAAAGGAGGTGTGAGAAAATATCATCGTATGCAAATAAAAATAAATGTTTCTCACCTCAAGATCTATGCAAAATACAATGAATTCATACAAAAACTCTCCCTAATTACCATGCATTTCACCAGGGTGCGTTTGGTTCACGGAATGGGAATTTCACACCTGGGAATATCACATTACTTTGGGATGGGAATGCTATTAACATTCCTCATTCCCTCGTTTGGTTCACTGGCTAATGGGTTATAGGATTCTTTCAAACATTCCCATAACCATGTTTGCTTGGGTTAGGAAACTGATTCCAAAGTGTATGAAATTCCAACACTACCCATCACTCTTTTACACCCAATACCCACCCAGCAAACACCCCCTTACCACCGTCATCTCCTTCTCTGGTGAAATCTACAACCAGCGAAAGGGATTCCTCTATACTATTGCTGCTTCTTTTTCTTCCTTTTGTTCTTCTTCTTTTGTCAAAGAGATGGGATTAGCGGGGAAGAGGAGAGCGCCGTCGCACCCAATGGAGGTGGGCGAGCAGAGCAGAATCGGTTGAACCCCACACACCTCTCTTGCCAGCGATGTTGGAGTTCTGTCCTGGTGATCAAGTTGTGAACCCCAAACCACCACATCCCCTCACCATGGGCGTTTCTTCTTATCCAATGAAATCCATAACTAGCTCTCTCCAAACCCTCTACTCCGGCGAACCCTACGCTCCCTTACTACGAGCATTTCTCCTCCAGCGAAATCCACAACCAAACCCTCTAATCCGTTGAACCCCACACCCCCGTCACCAGGGGTATTTCTCCTTCTGCGGTAACTAGCCCCCTCTAAGCCTTATGATTTGGAAAACACTATACCTTTGGCATTTCTCCTTCTCTGATGAAATCTACAACCAGCCTCCTCCATTGCAACCACTCCAAACAGAAAATCTTACTTAAAAACCCCCATTTTAGATCTATAAAAGAAAATAAAAAGAGGAAAGAGAGAGGAGTAGAGAAAATCCATTGTGGAAATTTGTTGGCTACTATATCGTCGTCGGCGATGGAGGTTATCAATGTCGCCACCTCCATCACTGGTGATGAAGGTTGTCAACGTCGCTAGGGATGAAGGTTGTCGTCGTGGTCACCAATGGAGAAGGAATTTGTTGGCTGCTATATGTGAGGTGAGGAGTGGATCGTGTTTTGGGAAGATAGGGAAGGACACGAGAGGAATTATAAATTTGTTGTTAGTGAATAGAAAGGGCACGGTCATTAAATTTTTTTTATCATAAAATCCATGTCCGAGAATGAGGTTACAAACCCACCTTCAAGATGTGTTGGAAATATACCACATCCTACATCGCTCAAATATTGGGTTTGAGATAGCTTCATATATTTGTTTAGGCCTTCCACTTTTAAGCTTAGGCTTGTAAGTTGGAAATTTCACAAGATGGGATTGAGATTCCCCTTTTTTGTGGGAATCCTAGGGTAGCGGGAATGGTGCATGCTCGGGAATAGGGAGGAACCAAAAACCAGAATCGGGAATCAAACCCCCTTACCAAAATGCACCCCAAAAGAAATATGACCCATTAATACAATCCCAAAGAAAAATCAGTAAATGTAAGTATATAGAAACACACACACACACTTATATATATATAAAATAAAGCATTACAAGGAAGAAACTTGACTTGGTTTGTTCTTCATTATTGTAACAATTTTTCGATGTGTTGTTTTGATTAGTTGTCGAGGAACTGAATTAAATTTTGTACCTTTTTTTTTTCTTGGAATTGTCTTCTATTGTTCTTTTTGTGATTATGTAGAGGTTTCAATGATATATCCTTCTTGCTTTTTCATTAATTTAGTTTGGTCATTTTGACACTACTAACAATATTTTATACGCAAGTTGAGAAACCTATGGATATGAAATTGGAAGGAACATTTCGAGTTTTCTTTTGCAGTTCCTTGGTGTTATGTTTTTTGATATAGGTGCAAATTTTTTCCTTTCTTGTTCATTTCATAGATTCCTCTAATGGGCAGCATTCTATATTGGGGATTGGGGAGGGCAGTTGTTGTGCATGCTAATCCTCATGAACTTCGCAGACGTTTGGTTTGTTAAATTTCTAATTGTTTGATGTTATGTTGGGATATGGTTTCTATAGAGTTATTCACATTAGCTTGGTTCTTTTTGTAGTAAATTTTTATCAAGAATATGCAATTGGAGAGATTAAGTATTTGTATAATTGGATTTAATGTTGGACGTCCTTTTGCTTTTGTATTGAATCACCTCAAGATATGACAAAAATTTTCTAGGATAACATGAGGCATTGGATAACTTCCTCCTGCATTTTGCTCTATTATTTTTCAATTTCAATATTTCTTATTGGCCCATTTTTATGGTCAAATGGGATGTTTTAATGTCCCTTGAAAAATGAATAGGTCATTGTGTTTTTCACTGGATTTGAGCCTATTGTATTTTTCTTATGGCATTTAGATTGGTTCATTTATTTTTCATGAGATTTGTCTTCTCTGTTCAAGTGCTCATTGCTGGTGGGGGTTTGTATAGGTTTTTGGAGGATTAGCTGGTTGTCCTTCTTGCTGGTGTTGTGCTCTCTTGTCGGTGAGTATATCTCAATTTGTGTTTTTGAGATAATCTTTTTCTCTTTCTTTTTTGTGTTTGGTTCCTAAGAAAATGGAATGGAAATTGCACATTTGGTTTATTTTATTTTATTAGTTTTTATTATGGAGCAATTTTTTTTATTTTATTTAAAAAAAAACATTAATCTTTCTGTCTCCATCTGGTAACTTGATGCTTTGATATGGATCTTGCAGGGTATTGATGATGTTGGCTTGTAGAAGTTGGTGATTGAAGGTTAGTTTTAGATTTCTTTTATTAGAACATGATTTTTCAAAAGTTCATTTTCCATGTTTGTTTGTTTTTGTTTTTGTTTTTTTTTTCTTCCAGGTGTATGATGAGTGAATATATTGTTTAAAAGAACAATAGCTTCACCCGTATCTGATGTCTAAAGGTGGAGAGAAGCCATAGATTTGAAGGAAGATAGATTAATGGTTACGGTGTTGCTGACAGTGAGTTCCCTTTGGCCCTCGATCTTTCTATATTTCCTTTTATTTATCATCTTTTCATATCTGTTGACTGTTATCCACTTAAATCTTTAACCAATTACAATATAACTTAAGAAAAAGATGTGATTGTATTCAACCTCAACCTTTTGTAGGAAGCAGTTGGGATTGATAGCATACCCCCTCCAAAATAATAATAATAATAATAATAATCATAATAATAAAAAATCTATATATAAGTTTTAGTATTCTTATTCTCGCAAGCTCACTCCAGCATCAATTCCTATAAAATGCTTAATGAGAAATAAGAATTGTATATGCACTTGAGGCTCCTTCAATTTGTGGCGTTAGATTGAAGTGGCTGAAGATGATATTTTGTTTCATATTATGCAATCTATGTATAATTTTTATGTTAAGACCTCTACTTTGTTTAAGTACTTTTACACATTTCATTGTGTTAAATGTCCTTATACCTTTATCAATGTGGTGTAGAGTTCTTTATTTTAATTGATAATAATTTGATGAACTGCATGGTTTTATTTTTCAGATTAAAAAAAGCTAGACACAGGGAATTATTCATGGGGTGGCGAGGCTCTTACCTGGAAGACCCGTATCTCGATGTGGTTTACAATGCCTCAAACATTGACCTTGTAAGGACACAAACCTTGGTGAAAATTGCATCATTCAGGTAGATGCTGTTCACTTTAGGCAGTGGTCCTTTCAGCACTATGGTGTCGACATTGGTAGAAAGAAGAAGGCAGCAGCTCAGAAGGATTATCCAGAGGTACTATGACTTTGACAAAATTGTTACTTCTTTTAATTTATATTTATATAAGTTTAGTTCATGAGTAGATGCTCCTTAAAAATGTAGTTCCTTTACACTGTTGTTTATTGTCTTACAATAGAATTGACCGTCAAGGGTTCAAGAATTGAACATTGTGAATAAGGAGTAAGAGATAACATTCCCTTTGCAGACGTTTGTGTTCCGAACCTTGTTGAGACATATTACTACTTCACTTTATAAATCCAATTCCACCAAGTGATTTGTATGTACTATGTTTTGCAAACTAACCATATGTCTTCAAAACATGTGATCATCATTATTTGTGATCTTTATAATTTATTCGTGGCAGAGGTGGAAATAGAGAGTTGAGATTGGAAGTGTGCTTCAATAGGTATCCACACATTTAGTCCAATTGAGCATTTGTATTTCTTGCACCTTTGAATTTTTCTTGGCGAAGTAACTTGGCATAGTAGTTTGATTTAGTACTACATTTGTTGTGAGAATAGCCTACCTAATATAAACATTACACATAGATGTTGGACCTACTTTGATTTAATTCAATTCATTCGGTTGAATATATAATGCAAACAACCTACACACAGATGTTGTGAGAATAACCTATGTGAGTGCCGCGGGAGTCGCCACCCAATTTAGCTTAGGGAATTGATTTTATGTCATTAATTCGGGTTCAAATTCATTGTCTAGAGACTCGAGTCCGAAGCTAGGGTACATCATTGAGAAGGTATTAAGCACCCAAAAATGCCTGGTCGAAACCGGTCCCCACGAATAATTGTTGGCTTTAATTAATCAAGGTATTTAATCAAATTTAACTCTAAGCATGCAAAATGCAATAATATGTCAATCCCGCAAATAATGATGCAAATAAGAAGATAATCAAGTGGAGAAATGGTTAGTAGAACACGGTGTGACAGAATATACAAGAGATAATAATTCACAGAAAGCAAAATAAATACATAAATAAAATAAAAAAAGGGTTGCCTAGACTACAGTGCGTACGCACCGTGTGGTAGTGCGTACGCACCATAGGGAATCGAGATAATCATTTGAAGTAGATGAGTTTTTTGTCAGGGTATAGGGTGCGTACGTAACATGGAGTGATGCGTACGCACTAACATAACAATTTCACTATTCACTACAATCACCACTAATATGCATTTAACAAATAAAGCACTAGCACTACTAACATTAAATTAATCTATAGAATAGTGACCAGCATATGCTAATATATAAAAAAGGTGCAAACATTAAATATATCGAGAATGCCCAACTAACATGCTAACATTAAATATTTTAACTGCTGCAACTTTAATAATGCTCCCAAGTACAGGATGTCACGAAGTAATAAATTTTCGGTGAGTCTGAGGTCGAACCACAAGGAAGAGGAATAATTAGCAGAAAAGATTGAGAAAAGATTTTAGAAATTTGGTTGCTTGGTTGCAGAGAATTAGTTTGATTAAAAACAATAATTTAAAAGCATTAAGGTTCAGAGGTCTGCTCACAAAAAGTATTAGATATTTGCTAACGACTCAATTTTATAACTCAACTGAGATTCATACGAAGGATGACCCCAGTCGGATGATGTAACAATTAATTTTATTTAAAACAATTCTAAAAATATGGATTCATAAGATTGATTGATTTAATGCATGAGAAAACTAGTAATTTAATTCGCAGGGAATTCTAAGCATTCACCGTACCCGGAGTTAACGATAAATAAAAGAATTATACAGAATAAATACTTTACAAAATAATCAAAATCAATCAAAACTATAAAACCTTACATTAAATCCATGAAAGAGTCATTAAACAAATACCAAATAATTGTTGTGGCTTCACTCCTAACCTTAGCAAAAAGTTTAGCTACTCATGATACTAGAAAACTAAAGAGAGGTAGAAGAAGAGGAACAAGAGAGAGGTCCTCCTAAAAGAGAAGAGGAGAAGTAATATATATAGGTACAGCCACCTTTTCCTTTCCATGTGCTCTTAGGGTTTCCAAGAGAAAGAGGAGAAAAATTAGGAAACAAATTGGAAATCCCGGTTTTTTCCAGCAGAGCTAACTTGTGACCCGTTTTTGACCTACTAAATGTTGAAATCACGAAATATTTGTGAAATACAATATTGTAGGGCTTCAAATCAGCTTTCTAGGGACACCAATTTCACATCAATTGGACTTCGGAGTCAAAAGTTATGGCCAAAGTACGGTAACTGCTCCAAACTTCCTTTTTAATCTTCTTTCCAACTTTGGGGTTGCCAATTTCTTTGCTAAAATCTTCTAAAATTAATGCACTTCAACCTTGCAAAGCTTCTATATATTTCCAAATAAGTAAAGAATGCTTGACCATAGGAAATTGATTTCCTACAAAAATAAAACACGTATTAATACACAACTTTAAGCATAAGAGCATGTATAAAGAGAATTAATGTATAATGTGTAAAATGCAGAATTAAGTGCCAAATAAATGTGATAATGCCTACTAAAAGTATAACATTAATGCAATTTTAAGCTATTATCACTAACCATACTTCTAATAAAATAACCTAACTAATATTATAATGATAAATCTAATCTATATTAATCAAAACCGCAATGAACTACAATAAACAATGTAACACCCACACGTACTCACATTAAACCAATGTATATAATACTAGAGCTAATTCACCCAACACTAAACCAATGAATAATAATAAATGAAACAAATCTGTGCTTTAATAAGGATGTGTACGTACCATGGAGTGGTGCGTACGCACTAGCTTGGCTAAAATGATTGAGGGTCAAAGTTGGTCTAACTATGCTCAAAATGGTCAACCAAGGGTTCCGCATGGTAGGTCCCTTCGAGACGAATCTACCCGTCAAATTTGGGGTCAATCGGGTCAACTTAGGGTCTTCAAATTCTAGGGAACATTGTGTTTATGGATTGGTGCGCCCACACTGGATCACAATCCACTTCACCTTCAACCTTAGAATGGGTTGAAGCTGAAAAGTACAGTATTGAGCTTCGTTCCGTGCTAACTTCTTCCTAACTTATTTTATTCATTTCTCAACCAAATTCAGTGATTCAAAGGTCAAATTAAAGCTCTTGCGGAGCACTACAAGCGCATAAATTATTCATCCAAAAACTTGCAGAATCATAGTCATTTTTCAGATTAAAGTCTTGAGTTTATAACTTAAAAACCCGTCAATTCAGGAACTTATTCCACGGTTATTTTCCTTTAAATCTAACATTACCAATGATTTCCCCGACCTTAACAGCATAACATGACATCATTATATTTCACAATAACTCATGAAAAAAAAAAATGTAATATAGACTCAAAGTGTATACATATCTATGTGTATGTGTAATACGTACCCCTCAGGTTTGAGTGCTTCCAATATCGACGCAGCAATTCCCTTTCGTAGCTTTGGATCACAACTTCCAGCTCTCCTTTATCTCCCCTAGTTTTCTAGTGTTTTGGTGAGTATATGATTTTTTTCTCTCTTTCTCTCTCTGGCCATCCTCTAATTCAGCCTCTCTAAGATCTATCCAAAAAAGGAAGGTCTCCCTTCCCATCCCATCAGTAGGGTATATATAGGGTTAAATTAGGTTTAGGAAATCACCCCCGACTGGCCCATCCCCTACCCATGCTGGAAACACCCATGGAAATCTTTCCACTCCCCAAACTCTTCCCCCATGCTCTTATATCGTGGGAGACAAAACTGAAGATTCTTGAAAAAGGTAAAGTGGTACGTACGCATAGAAGTCTTATACGCACTAAAGGGTGATGCATACGCATTAAGGGTAAATGCCAAATTTACGGGAAGCTTTTCCACTGCAATCTTGGCGACTTGTTGGCAATTGCTTGGTCGTCATTTTGAAACACGCAATAAACCTCATCATCGGGTTTCCAAAATATGTGACTTCAAATTAATTAGGTGGTACAAAATGGGGTGTCTATAGCCTACTTACAATGTAGTTTGATCCATTGTAGTCTACCATTACTTTTGTAGTATTTAGCTACGCTATGTGTTTCTATCATCCAAAAGAAAAAAAAAGGGGGGGGGGGGGGAAGGAAAAAGGAGAACATAAAAAAGGGAAAAAGAAATAAAGAGAATGAGATAGAACAATAAAAAAATTACTTTAATTCATCGATTTATTTTGGATTCTGATTTTTTCTAGGCTTCGCTTTTTGGTTGCATAACAATATTAGTTTACATTGTCAAAGTGTTTTTCGTATTTTATTGTTTTATCTTTGCAGGTAGTTTTGCATTCTTTCTTGGGCTCTGTATTTTGCTCTATTTTTTCTTTTTAATTTTTTTTTTTACTGTTTTTGTTTTATGGGTGAACAATGGGAACTGAAGAAGTGAAACGGAGTCTCTGATGATGTTACTATGATTGTTTTTCAAGATTTTTCTTGTGAGTTTTTTGGGTTCTCTGTGTTTTTTACATTCAATTGTTAATGTATGATCTATTGCTTTTGTTAAGATTCTAATTTGTGATCATGGGTTCTAAAGTTATTTTTAGGGTTTTGTTTAGGGTTTTTATTTTTTACACAAGTCTGTCCTAGGCACATGGAAAGGAGGGTTGAAAACTTGCATGTTCTATGTATTTTTTTGCTTTGTTTATTTGCTTTTCAATGTATGATAAATAGGGTTTTAGGGCATGGTGAACGAAGGCTTTTTGCACTAGGTTGACAGATTGTGTAGAAACATAGTCTATTGTCCTTTATGGACATTAATTTTTTTTAAAATTATTTTATAATGGTGTTAAAGGGTTTGGCTATTCAGCCCCAGTGGCCCAAATGGTATGTTCAATGAGGTTTTGTGTAGTTGATTACTCTCCCCCTGCCCCCCCTTTTTTTTTGGAAACTTTTCTATGAATTTTTATTCCTTTTTTATTTCACTTTCGTGGTTTATTTTTAAATGGATGTTTTTTATTTATGATTATGATTTATCTAATTTTTATGGTTTACCAGTGATTTTTTTTCTTTTCTAAGTTTTTTGGGTTCTATTCTTCGGATTCTCTTTGTAATTTCTATTGAAAATAAATAGAATATATTGGAAAAAATAAAATGAGGAATATACCTGTTAAGATTGTATGGTTCAAAGACCAAATAATTTGCGCCACTTTGAAAGGCAAAGGCATTGCACCTAGATCCCATATGTATTGATGATAGGTTATAATAATATTAATTTGAGTATGTATATATATATGACTCAAAATGAATTAATTTCTATCTGTTTGTAATTTATTACTTGCTATATCTTTTTTCAAAAGTATTAATATTTTGGATTGGATTGAGTTTAGTCTTTATATGCATGATTAAAACTCCTTTATGGGCTTTCAGGTGTATTACTTCCAACATAATCTTCTTGGAGACTATATAAACACAGCGATGGGGTTCTTAGCAAACCCGTAAGCTGTTTTCAAATGTTAGACCTGTGACTTTGTTTCATAAATCATATTCTATTTGACAAATCTTATTTATTTTTCTTGGGTTATGCTCATGTAGATATTGTATCAAGGCACTGAAAAGTTAAAGAAGTGTAGACATGACGTGGAAGATCAGGGGACAGGATTTGGGAAGGGGCTTTGTAAAGAAGAAAAAGATCCAGAGATCACTAATGCGGAATTGGAGTACCTTGTACTGAGCTAAAGACTAAAAGAAACAATTAGAGAGCAGAGGAAGAAAATCTGGTACTATTCTTAATCATTGCCAAGAGAATAAGGAACTATCTAATAGCAAGTGAGTCATATACTTATATTTTCTCTTTTCTTGACAGAGGAACTGTCCATTTTTGTGGTGGCATTTTGGGATTGACTGCATGTCTTTGTAATTATAATTTTTATACCTCCTTTTTTTACATCAATTCATGTTAATTTTGCTTATAGTAATTTCTTCTGTTGTGCATTTTTGTGGTGGCTTTTTGGGGTTGACTGCATATGTCTTTGTAATTATACCTCCCCTCTTTACATCAATTTATGTTAATTTTGCTTATAGTACTTTCTTCTATTCATTTAATACTTCAAAGTATGAGTGGTGCCGATATTTCGCGTACTCTATTCTATTAAGACACTTCTCATACTTGTGTTGTTAATGCACCACATGGATTAAATTCTACAATAAAAATGTTTTTATAAATATAGTAGTCCATGTTTTCTTGGTGATGAGAAACAAGAGTCGCCTCATACCAAATAATAATAATAACTATTGAGTTTTTTGTTTCCAATTGAACACAGAGAAAAAAAAATTCAAACTTGTAATTTGTTTTATGTTAATTTGGATTCAGTAAGTTGATTTGACAACGGACTCTCTATTATTTTCTAAAGTGAGGACGAAGGTGTCATTCAATTTTTATAAGAATATAGGAAATGTCAATATCTGAATTTTTATATTAGTTGGAGTTAGTAAGTTATAGTAATTTTTTCTCCTGTTTTGGGGACTTTCATGTAGTTATTGAGTTCTAATGCCAAGCCACCTGTTAGAAATCATTTGAATGGTTTTTTATTCTGTCCGTCAATGGCTGGTTCTTTTCATTTTTTTTATTTATATATATTTTTAATGAAGTAAAATGGCTGGTTCTTTTTCTTGTTCTTCTCTTTCTTCTTCCCTTTTTTGTTTTGTTAAGTTTGGACCCTATTCCCCCACATAATGGAATGTGTGATTTTGAATTTTCTTGTTATTTTCTAGATATAGATATAATGGAATCTTGAAGTAATGATTAATTAATTATATGTTATTTTTGTTAAAATCATTTGTAATATCTTCAAGAAAGAGTTAGAAATATGTAGCTCTTCTATGCTTTTCTAATGGATTATGATTTATTTTTCAACGTGAACATTGTAAAGGTGTTGGTGTGATGCTACATGTTCAACTATGGGTTTATTCTCTAGATGATGTCAATCCTAACTCCTAAGTTATATACTTTTATAAATATATATATAGCCCCTCATTTTTTTTTCATTTTTTGTTGTTGTTGTTACGGCTATGGATCTTTCTTTAGCCCTTCTCAACCTGCTATTGCGCAAAGGGTAATTCAAGCAGTTAAGGCAATGCTAGATCGATTTGTCTTGAAGTGCTTCGTTTCAGATTAATTCTTTGCTGCAATCCCTTTAATTCACCCTTGGCCATTGTTAGCGACAACGGCTCCCAATTCGTTAATGATAAAAGAAAGTGGAGAATATTACAAAATGAAGTTTGCAGTCGCTTGGATTGAAGAGCGGTAGCAATGCTCTTCGGAGCGCTCAGTCAATTGGGAATGAAAGAGAGGGAAACTACATTAACCCATTTCGTCAATGATAAAAGAAAGTGGAGAATATTGCAAAATGAAGTCTGTAGTCGCGTGGATTGAAGCACGGTAGCAATGCTCTTCGAAGCACTCGGTCGATTGGGAATGAAAGAGAGGGAAACTACTATTTAAAGGATTGAACAAAATAAGTAAAAGTCAACCAACGGGTGGAGGGCGCAACTTGGATTAGATCAGTCCTTGATTTAGGACGAAATCCAGACTTTGGGGGCAGGAATGAATGGACTGATTGATTGCTCCTAGCTCAGAAGGCAAGGGGGAAGATTAGTCCCTTCTAAAAAGATTATTTAGAATAAATAAGTAATAGTTAGGAGAGGTGCGCTAGTGGCAAGCAGAAGCAAGGTTGACTACCTTGAGTACGGGCCATCCTGTTGTGGGTCCTACGATTGAATGCCAAATCCCCATAAGCAAGAATTCATATAGTATTTTTTTAAGTACTTGTTTCCACCTAAAAATAGCATTTTTTGGTAATTAGTGAAAAGCCAATGTGAATATGCCATGTGGCCAGTTATGGTTAATTAGTTGAGAGCATGTGTGATTTGACTTGGTCAAAAAAGAAGTGGGGAAGTGCTGATTTTTATTTATCACATATGTTTTATATGATTTTAGTGGTAACTAACCATTCCAACAAAAAAAAAAGGAAGTGGAGATCATGGAAGATGTAACTGTCCACTACCTTGCCACATATCATTGTAGGAGAAAGAAATGCAAGCATAAAGATATCCACTACTCCTCATCTGATGATAACCACCCACTACTACTTCCAACATGAGAAAGAAATGCAAGCATAAAGATATCTAGTACTCCTCATCTAATGATAACCACCCATTACTACTTTCAACATGGCACCATTCAAATAAAGAACAAGGAAGTGGAGTAGCCCACTAATTCAAGCATGTGCAGTAGAACTTCAGCAACTATTGTAGCACTCCCAACATCTATAAATAGCACAAGAGAAGACCAAAGAAAAGGTTTCATAACCAACAACAAATCCTTCTCAGTAAATCAAAAAAATGAAATTCTTACTGCCTCATTAGCCAACGGCCTTAAAAGTTTGGCTGACAAATTTTCTTTTCTTGACAAATGAAAATAAAGTGAGAGTTTATTGTCCCAAATATATAACCCTAGAGGGGGGGTGAATAGGGTTATTGGCCAAATTAAAGTGTAATTGCAAACTCAAAATTAAATTATTGCAAGTGAAAACAAACGCAACAACAAGCAATAATAAGGAGATTAAGAGGAAGAGAATGCAAACGATGTTAACGAGGTTCGGCTTCTCGCCGACGTCCTCGCCTCAAGAGCTCGCTTGAGGATTCACCAATCCACTATCACTCTCCTTCAAGGTGGAGCAGTAAACCTTTACAACTCAAAGTGTTCTTCACCAACACTTGTTCAATAAACACTCTTCAAGTGCTTACAAATGGGGGTTCTCTCAACCCTTGAATACAAGATGATTTGAGTATTTTTTGTGCTCAAGAAATTCTCTTAAAAGAGTAGATACACTGAAATTGAAAGCTCACTCAGCTATTGATTAATTCACAATAAATGCTCATAAGTGAGATTAGGGCTTGTAAATAAATGATTTTGTTTGTAGCTTAATGAATGCCAATTAATGAGTTTAACTGATGTATATATAGCCCAAAGGGTCCAAGTGACCGTTATGTAGCAATAAATGTCGGGAAAGATGGTTTGGTGGGCATTTAATGATCAAAAGACCGTTTGAAAAACTAGCCGTTATGTGTCAGTCTCGAAAGATTTAGACGTTTGAAATTGATTTAAGACGTTTGATTCTGTTTAAGACGTCTTAATCAGGCGTTTTAAAAAACCAGACGACTGAATTCTATAGAAGTTTTTCATGGTCACTGTTCACGAGGATTCAAATGTCTTAAACTAATTTCAGACGTCTTAAACCTCTTTAAGACGTCTTATTCTCACGTCTTAAAAAACCAGAGAGGATGTATTTTTGAGGTCTCTTTATTTCAGACGTCTTAAACAACTTTAAAACGTCTTAAAGTCCATTTCAGATGTCTGATTTAGATGTCTTAATAAACCAGAGAAGGTGTATATTTTGTCGTCATTCTTCAGACGTCTTAATCATGATCCAGACATCTTAAACAGAGTTTCAGACGTCTTAATTAGATTTTAGACGTCTTAAATATTTTTAAGACGTCTTAATTAGATTTTAGACGTCTTAAATATTTTTAAGACGTCTTAAAGCTTTGCAGTAGAAATAGAATATAAAGAGCTTAAGACTTGATTTTTAAGGGATTATATGCACGAGTCAAGAGACTCAAAACGTGATTGAATTAGTTGATTTTAAGTGTTACCAAGTTAATGCATGAACCTAAAGCCCTTAAATCACAAATGACCATTAAATTGGATCAATCTTACATTGAATCCTATAAGTTTTCACTTGATCTTCTTTTGGCTTTGATGTTGATTCTTTTTGATGTCCACTTATTGCGTTATGCCTTTGTTTGACTCAATTGATTTGCTATAGTTGGATTTTACCTGTCTTAGACTTAATTTGAAATCATTAGACCTTAAGACCTTTTTATGCATTGTTATCATCAAAATTAATGGTATTAAAACCATTTGGGCCAACAGAGTCCAACAGTCTCTAGTCAAGGTAAACCAAATGCGACGGTTGAGAAACCTCAGATCGTTGTAGTTCCAACACCTCCTCGGTCAAAAGAGGAAACGGCCAATTGACTCTTCTATGTGGAAAATCTTGCATCATGTGCATCACTTCATCATGGTCTGGTAGATCGTTTTGAAGCATACCGTAATCTCTCGGGCCATTCCTTTGGCCTATATTTTTTGGAACGGTTATACCACCAAACACTGTTTCCAGCGGCCTATGGCTACTATTTGGTATATTTTGAGTAGACTGCCAAACATGTGATAAATAAACTTCCCCACTTCTTTTTTAACTAAGTCAAACCACATATGCTCTCAATTAATTAACCATAATTAGCCATATGACATATTCAAATTTTTTAGTTTAGAACCTTTGAGAGAAGAACCCCTATATCTCTTTTATCGCCTGATTTACATTTTAATCTCAAATACATCAGTGACCAAATAGGCACTTGGGGCCAATGACCTTGAATTCAATGGTCTAGGAGGTGCTGAGGGGTTGTGGTCACACGATCTTTAGGCTTTTGAGCCTTGGCACACCCACTGTAGACACCCCATTTTCATCCCCATGAGTTCAAGATAGCATTTGGTTAGGTTTAGAAGCATTTAGGAGTCCCTAAGCCTTAAAGGACACTTTTGCCCTTTTAAGCCTTAGGAGAATAGGTCATCATTGCATGCATATTTTTGTCTCTTTGTTGAGTCCCATCACTTGAATTTAGTTTCTAGGGTCATTTTGGATATGTGTGTCAAATTTGGTTCAGTTCTAGATAAGTTTGGATAGTTAATTAGAACTTTTGCGACTTGAAGGGCAATTTCATCTTTTACTTCGTATATTTTCCAATTGACTTCCAAATTTGTTCCGGAGTGTTCCATTGACCTTAGAATGATGAAATGAGCCTAATTGAAGTGCCAATTTAATTTATTGATAGGTTTTGGATTGGTTCACCACATTACCCTATAGTTAATTGACATTTTTTCGGGTAATTGCCTCATGAAAACCCAGCCACTTGACTGTGGTCAGGGATTTTTGGCTCAAGAATATTCTAGGCTTATTCTACATTGAATTCTTGAAATTTTGGCTTTTGAATTACTCAAATCGGAGTTAAAATGAAGAATTTAAGTCCGTTTGAAGTTAGGAGTCCAAACCGAGTTAGGAATCCTCAAAACCGAGGAAACCTGAGTTCACTCTTGGGTGACCGGTTCACCCAACCGGTCACCCGAGCGTTTCGTTCTGATTTATCTCTTTTTGAAGTTTTGACAAAATGGGACTCTACTACTCCGAATTTCAGCTTTCTAAAGGACTTCTAAACCTATTGGGAGGTGGTTTTGAGTTGTTTAACATTCATGAGATTTAATTACAGCCCTAGATTGGTTTTATGGTGAATTAATCTCAACCATTGGTTCATACGGCTGGTTGGTTATAAATAGAGGCTCATTCATCAGCATAGGGGACTTTGGACACTTCATACTTATAAGAGAGAGAGGGACCACGAGTTTGCACACACCCATATCACTTGGAGGAGGCTTTCTACTGCAATTTCAAAGGAGAACTAGAAGGGAACCAAGCCAAAGAGAAGGAAGAACGCAGCGAAGACCTTTGCTTTGTTGTAAGTCTCCTTTGCATCCTTTTACGATTCCTTCTTCTTCTACTCTATTCTCTGCATAATTATGGCTCAGTATTGAATTAGGAATCATATATACTCTATATTTTAGAGTGTATATGATTCAAATATGATGAGAATGCATGTTAGTGGATTAGGATTGCGAATTGTGTGCTGGTAGGATAGTTTCTCTCTTAAGGATAGGGGTACGTTTTGCATAAAAAATTGGTTGATGTGTTTAGGCCGTTTTCTCTTCATGATTCAATTATATGCATGATTTTAAGCATCTTTTGTATAGGACACTTGCTGTGTAAGCCTCATCTTCATAGGTGTATGGATGATTATTCTTTTCGAGGATAATTATCGTCCTTAGAGGGTGAGGTTGTGCATGGGTGCTTTTTGGAGTGTGTTTAAGTGCACTGTGAGTTTCTTTGCGTTCTTAAGTATATATTTTACGTAGGATATGTGAAGAAACCATTCATGCGGAATGATTTCTACGTAAAATAATCTCCAGATAGTTTTACTTAAGAAAGCTCGCCGTAAGGATGATTATTTCACATTCTTACATAAAATACTTACCTAAGGCATCATGTTAGATTTTCTTTTCATGTTTAGGATTGTCATATGATATTTTCATCATGGTAATGCCTATTTAGCATGTTTTTGATGGTTTTGTGCATGTTAGGGTGTTTAGAGCATATAGGAGCATATTAGGATTTTGTTTTTCTTTTGATTTTTGTTATTTGCATGAGTTTTAGGTCATTATATGCATGTTTAGTATTCTGTCCAGATTTGATTTAGGTCTCCTAATGATTATTTGAGCATGAATATGGTTGGTATGAGCTTAATAATTGCCCTATAGAATACATAGGGTGATTAATTGATGTTTTCTCGATGTTTCGAGATAATTTGCATATGGTAAGTGGTTCATGGTAAGTTTGTTTTGATTTGTTCTCTTCTCCCCCCTAGGGTTATTGTCTTTACTTTGAATTAGAAGTCTTAAGTTTCCAACTCTCTTAAAATTCTGTTTTACTTGGAGTTCTATTCTCTTGTGAATTCAAATCACTTTAGAAGTCTATTTGAGTTAGAATTCTATTCTTTCTCAAATACTTACCTTTTTCTCAAATCATTTTTGGAAACTCCTAAGTTTTAAAACCTTTCTTAAGTTGGAAACTTAGGATTTATAGTTCATTATAAAGGGAGTAACCCCTTCTCAATCGAACTACGTGGACTTTGATCCTTATATCTTTGTATGTAAGGCACGTAGGCGCTCATTTGATGTTCAAGTCCGCCCTAGGATACTAAGTATCCTAGGTTTTCTTTTTCTTTTTTTCCTATCCATTTGTCCATCACATATATGCTAGAGGAGTAGGATGGCCCATGCTTCATCATTTATCCATCACTTATTTGCTAGAAGAGTAGGATGGACCCATGTTTACCCATTTATCCATCACATATGATTGCTAGTGGAGTAGGATGGATCTGTTTCTTATTCTCTATCTCTCTTACTTGCTTTCCATATAACTCATACTTGTTCATGGATGTTTACATGCTTTATAGATGTTTATTGCTTTATGGATGTTCATGGATGAATGTGGATTATTTATGGATGATTCTTTACATATGCATGGTGACTAATTAGGAAGTGATTGAAATAGCCCATATAAATTCAGAGACCCATTTTGGGGCGATGTAGGTGCCTATAGGATGTTTCCTAAAACCTTCCCACATCGTAACTTAGTCTCCGAATCCTTTCTTGTTTTGATAGACCTGCTTTTCCTTGATCGGAGTCATATGATTTGTTTTCAAAGGTTTTCTTTAAAAACTGTTTTTATGGTTTTCCTCTTTTCCTAAAAATGAGGTGGCGACTCCTTGTTTGTTTTGTTTTTGTGAACCTTTTAAAAACCAGATTTTTATTAATTTAAATCTCTACAAGTCTTTTTTTAAAAGAAAGGTTCTCCTTCCCCTCCCGGATCGAAACCCGTGGTTCACACCAGCGCAACATTTTACTGTGAACACCTTTTTGGCATGCCCAATAGGACTTGTGAGTGTCAATGTCTAGGAGGAACACTCGTACGGTGGGAACTTTTGATGGCCAATAGCCAACAGGAGAACCCCAAGAAGAGAACCCATCTAGGGAACTCTTTATGAGTGAAGAAATGAGTAATATGATTTGAGACATGTTTGAGGCCATTCAAGGACTTATACTGTCAACTAAAAAGAATTTTGATTGTTCTTCTGGAAATTTGAAGCAATTGAAAGAAACGTTGAACAAGGCTTTTACAAAACAAGTTGAAATTTTTAGTGAGACAATGAAAAAATAAAATGAAATTCTCACTGCCTCACTAGCCAACGACCTTAAAAGTTTGGCCGAAAAATTTTCTTGACAAAGGAAAACAAAGTGAGAGTCCAACAGTCTCTAGTCAAGGTAAACTATAGATGTAACGATTGAGAAACCTCAGACCGTTGTAGTTCCAACACCTCCTCGATCGAAAGAAGAAATGGTGTATGTTCCCCTACTTTTGAGAAATGGTCAGTTAGAACGACCTATGACTCATGACTCCCAAAGGGTAGGGGGCAAGAAAAATAAGAATGACCAAACTGATGGTGGAAACAGCCTTAGTGTTTTAGGCCAAGGAAATCGTCAAGAATATATAGGCCGAAGCAACAACCAAACCAATACTGTTAGTCAGACCGTTGGAGGCGGAATTGTGAATCCTTTATTTGAAACTGAGTTTAGGTCATTTCAGAACTTAGAATCAGTTGAGACTAGGCCTTTGTATGGAGGTCATGAAAATAGGCAATCTACTCAAAATATACCAAACAGCGGCTATAGGCTGTTGGAAACAATGTTTGGTGGTATGATTGTTCTAGAAAATATAGGCCAAAGGAACAGCCCAAGAGATTATGGTATGCCTTAAAAGGCTTATCGGATGGTGATGAAGTGATGCACATGATGCAGGATTTTCCACATAGAAGAGTCAGTTGGCCACTATATATGAAACCATATCCCAAGTAGATAGACCGATATAATGAGTTCCCTTAGGGTTTTAGGTGTCCAGAGTTTACTTTTTTTTTCTGGTGAAGAACATCGGTTTACAGTAGAGCATATAGGCCGTTTTACTATGTAGTGTGGTGAATTGGCCAACAATGAGTTTTATAAACTCAGGCTATCCGTAAATTCTTTAACTGATGCGGCCTTTGCTTGGTATATTAATTTACTTCTAAATTCTATTCAGACTTGGAGGGAAATGGAGGAGGCTTTTCACATGCAATTTTATAGATCGACCTCCTTAGGAGGAGAGAGAGAGAGAGGGGGGGGGGGGAGGGGGAAGAATTTCAGGCCGTTATATGGCCATCAATATTTTACCAAATAGATATGTGATCTTTGGTCTATAAGGCCGATGATTCAATGAAAAAAAAAAGAGAGTATCGTAGGCCAATGAAATGGCCAGAACGGTCTTATTGAACGTTGAAAAGAAAAAAATTATTGTAAAGCTACATGGCACCAGGGGGTTTTATCATCCATCTTTTCAAGATTTTCAAAAATAGATGATAAAGGGGGCATTGTTTCCACCTAAAAATAGCATTTTTTGGTAATTAGTGAAAAGCCAATGTGAATATGCCATGTGGCCAATTATGGTAAATTAGTTGAGAGCATGTGTGGTTTGACTAGGTCAAAAAAGAAGTGGGGAAGTGCTGATTTTTATTTATCACATGTGTTTTATATTATTTTAGTTGTAACTAACCATTCCAGCAAAAAAGAAGGAAGTGGAGATCATGGAAGATATAACTATCCACTACCTTGCCACATGTTATCGTAGGAGAAAGAGATGCAAGCATAAAGATATCCAATACTCCTAATCTGATGATAAGCACCCACTACTACTTCCAACATGACACCACTCAAGTAAAGAACAAGGAAGTGGAACAACCCACTAATTTTCTATTAAGAAAAGGTTCTACAACCAACAACAAATCCTTCTTAGGAAATCAAATCCAGTTTAAATTAGCTTCATAGCTTTCCAGTTTTAAGTTTGTTATTTGCTTTTTAGTGAAATTATTAATTCATGCTTGGATTTTAATTATTGGACATCTTGTTGTTTACGTACTTGGGATCTCTGTAAGTCTTTCTTTTAAATGAAGCATTCTTATTTTCATTTCTTTGATATAGCCTTGTGAATTCTGTTTACATATAGACTTTAGTTTAGAACCTTTGAAAGAAGAACCCCTATCTCTCTTTCATCGCCTGATTTACATTTTAATCTCAAATACATTAGTGACCAAATAGGCATTTGGGGCCAAAGGCTTTGAATTCAACGGCCTAGGAGGTACTATGGGGTCGTGGTCACACGATCTTTAGGCTTTCAAGCCTTTGCATGCCTACGCAATATTTTTGTGTGTAGACACCCCATTTTGTCCCTACATTTGATGATGATTTCCCGATGATGAGGTCCACAATGTTTGCCGTCTACTCGAGTCTCTTTCTACGCGTAAAGCAAGCAAATGGGGGTTCAAACGATTAAATTAGACAGCTAGGGAGTGTGGTGCGTACGCATATTTATAATATGCGTACGCATGGTGGTTTCATGCGTACGCATGAATAGCCATGCGTACGCATAAAATGAATATGCGTACGCATGAGATTCTATTTTTCTCATCGGAATGATGCCTGCTCTCCACTTCGGCCGAAAGTTGTTGTCGGGGGAATGATTTATGCTTGGGTTGGCCCGACCATTGAGCAAAGGGAACGTGGGGGGGGTCAAAGAGGAGAGAGTTTGAGGTCATGCATGACGACCTCACTTGGGTGATTTCTCCTATAAATAGCAGGAGCTCTTGGGAGCTCAGGGAGCAGGACGGAGAGAGGACGGACGGAGAAGGCAGAAACAGGGGAGGTCAATGAGAGGAAATAGATAGAGAAATAAGGAGGAGCAGCATTTTGAGTAACTGCTAGTTATTCTGAGGGTAAGAGAAATATGGGAAAGGTGAGAGAAATAAACTGAGAGAAAAGAAAGGAAAATATAACAGAGAGTTAGACCAGTGAGACTGGGAAAAGCTTGTTTTGCGCAACAGGGGAGACGCTGCCGGGTTGACGGTGGACCTGAGGGAAGGATTTAATTTCAATTTGCTTTATTTTTAAGAGGTACGTAATATTTATTTATTTATATAATTATGTAGGATGTTTAGAAGTTGATTTATTGTATACACTGTCCATTTTTGGCCAATAATGTTCTTCGGGAGGTCCAAATCCGCGGAGAAGATAATTTGGTGAAACCATGAGTACTCGCGAAATGTCATGCGTACGCATAAATTTATTATGCATATGCATGGTAGGTGCGTATGCATGGTGAGACCATGCGTACGCATGATAATACCATGCGTACGCATGGTAAGACCGCGAGTACTCGCGACAGTGCGTTTTCTCTTATTTTCATTCCGTTAAAGCTTCTATACTTTGTTATTAAATATTTATGCTTTGTTTATTTATTCTATGCCATTAATCCATCATTCGTGTGTGCCATTTATTTATTGTATGATTAACAGGTGTTCCGGATTTTATTAAAATATTAAATATGGTCAATGAATATAAGAATGAGGGCCGGTTTATTACCGGGCATTGTTGGGTGCCTAACACCTTCCCAACATGTACCTTAGCTACGAACCCATCTCTGGTCAATAAAATTGGTCCTAGACCCTTCCAGGTGGCGACTCTCATTTGCACGCTAATCCTAAATGGATTAGCACCATCAGAAAGCAAAAAAGCAGGTAAATACAGGTGAACTGAGGAAACGCGCGAGCGCGCGTGGCGGCGGTGGAAACAGGTCGGTGCGACCATAGTGGCGACTCTGCTGGGGACTGAGCTCAACCTCAAAGTATTCATTGACCATAATTAATATTTTAATTTAATACGAAAACCAAAAAAAAAATGAATAAATGTTTTTTTGAAAAAAAAATATAATGTTGTTTTTTTTACAATAAAATACTGCACACACACACCGGCCTGTGTCTAAACCCCGATGGTAGTTGGGTGAGGGTTCCCAGATTCCACTCGATTCTTGGGTAATTCTTATCTGCTCCATCAGCCCACAGCCTGTGCCACTAGCCTGTGATAAGCTTGTGAGTACGTTAACGGATTGCTCTCGGGCATCCTAGCTTGGGTAACCCATTGAAGGCGGAGGATATAAGGAGACCCTTGGTTTGAACTGCACGTTAAAAACATGGGTAAATTTACTTTTTCTGTACAATCCTGTGTGAATGTGTGACATGCATCATTTTCATTTTTAGGACCGGGTATGGGGCAAGGCCCAAAATTGTATAAAGGTTTTTATCATTTCTAGGATTGGTAATGGGGCGAGGCCCAATATTGTTTAAAGTCTTTTAATTAAAACCCAAACAAAGAGTCAATCTTGCAATTAGTTCACACCTATTAGAGAGTTATGAGACCACTGCATGTGCCTACTGTATAGAGATTACTGTTCATAATCGTTGGAAACCTACTAGTTGTAGCCTTTGGAGTGCACTCTTTTTAGCTTTTTGGGATCTGCTATTTCTAGCTATTATAGGATTGTTCCTTAAGTACCCATTGTTATGTCTCTTAGATCTGCGTCTCTGCAACCATGACTTCTTCTGAGTGCTTTATAGCTGTCGTCTTGCACTTCATCCTTTTCATCTTAATGGTCAACTTCTGTTTACGTGAGGGGGTTCCAGTGGAGGTGGCAGTTTCATTTGTGACATTTTTTATAATGTCACTTGTGTTGATGTATTTCCTTTACTCTTAGGTCTTTAGAGGTTTGTTCCATGTAAGTGTGTTTTGTCGGTTTTAGCTATGTATTCCGATCATTTTAGGTGAATAAATGATAGGCTTCCTTTGTGTTCATCGGTTTGTTTTTTGTTGTACTCCCACAAAAGAAAAAAAAGGAGAGAGATTTTATACACACAAAAAAAAAAAATAAATAAATAAAAAAAGAGAGAGGGGGGTGTTGTACATCAAAAAGTCCAAAAACCAAAAATCAGAAAAAAATCAAAAAAAAAAGGAAAGAGAGAGAGAATTGCTACTTGTTAGCAGCATCCTGAGGAGAATTTGAAGGCCCTGCTTCAGATTGTTTCTGAAGCCTTTCAAGTTGTTCTCGAATCTGTTCCCCGAACCCTTCTAGCTGCACAACCCTGGGCACAAGGCCTGTAGCATAGGAATCTATCATTCTTTTCAGTTCGTCGTTCTCTCCTCTTAGGGACCTCATTGTCCGGTTAGATCTGTTAAGTGTTCGCTGGAGGCGTTGGATATGGTCGTTCAACCTCTGTATTTCCATGCCCCTAGCATATAGGCGTCGAGTCAGGTTAGCGGCAATTGTGGTTGCCTGAACATTTAGGGCCAAGGCACTCCTCATGATATCCACATCCGACCTCGTACTCAGTAGCACCTCATCGCGAGGAGTGATAAGCTCTGCACCCACTGCAGCTGCGTTTGTAGGGTTGTACACCAAGGTGTCACTCACCATGACTGGCTGGTCACCGGTTGGGAATACCGGGCGCCAGATGTTTGTTTGTGCTTCTGGCGCCGGCAATGCTTCTGGCACAATGTTTAGGTCTAGGTGGTTTGGAGAGGAAGAGGAAGATGCCATGAGAGTGAAGTCTTGGGAAGAGTTTTGAGAGTTGGATGATTGAAGGGGAACTGTGAGTCGCTGGCAATTCAATCTTTGTTTTTAGAAAGGTTAGGGGTCATAAAGAGGGTCTTTTGACAAGCAATGCGCTATTAGGGCACCCAGCGCGTCATCAGAGGATCCAACGGTATTAGGGTTTGGGAGTTATTTTAATCCTCTCGAGATTTGCATTTGTCGGCCAGTATCACCGTTTTGATAACAAGTGGCTAAGACTCAACAGGTCAGCCACAGTGTCTGTGTCGGTAGGAATCTTGGGCAGTTGGGTGAGAGATAGGCTTCCATGTTTGGGCCCAGGGACTTGGACGTACCAAGTACCCATGGAAACAAGTTGAGTGTTATTGGGCTATTAGCCCAATACTCGTCCGTCAATAAGAATAGGAGCCCAGGTTGATTTGAATTTCTGATAGGTTTGAAAAACTTATTGCAAGATTGAAACAAGTAATTGGGCCTTTAAGGAAAAGAAATTAAACAATGATGTGGCCTACTTTGAACTAACCGACCCACTCGGCATGTGGATTTGGATTTAACTATTGAATCTGGCCTGGGTAATAACCTTGAAGCCCAATGTTATTTGAATTTAAGCCCATTTAGTGTGAGGATTGTACAAAAATTGTGTAAGGAACTCATGCCCAACAAAAAAAAATATATATAATAAAAAAAAGGGGGGGCTGAGATCCAATTGAGAGTAGGATGAGTGCATTGTAAAGGGCTTAAATTCACAATGACATTGGATTTCTCTTGATTTATCTTATGCTGATTCTCTGAAGAATTAGTAGACATGACGAAAATTGGCATAAGATAAATGGATTCTTAAAATGTTAATTATGTTGGGGTGGAACCTAAACAATTCTCGACTGGCAGAACACAATTGGTCGCTCAACAAGATCACAAGACCTCAGTACTGCTTGGGTTAGGTCGCCGACAACAAACAGATTAAGAAAAGATAGGGCCATGGCAGACTTCGCAATGATGGAAGTGTTGACCAGAATGGAGGCAACAATGGGAAAATTGGATGGGCGTTTGTCTGGGATAGAAAATCGCCTCCAAGTCTTGGAGAAAGAAAAAGAGAACGAAAAGCCAGAAGGAGAAACGACAAGTGAAGAGATACCTTCAGCAGAAAGAAAGGAGGAAGGGGCCTCAGGGGATAAAAAAGGCAAGGGAAAAGAAGAAAAAAAGGGAGTTGAAAGTGAAATGTGGGAGGAAGATGATTATGCTGATTATTTAAAGAAGAAAAAAGAATGGGAAAAATGGGAGAAGTATACGGCAGGGCAGGAGGAGATGAAAGAGAAAGTGGAAAAGATGCATGCAGCAATGCGAAAATCTCAAGGTATGGATGATTTCATGTTTGTTGGAGGGTCGTCCTCTGATCCTTTAGCAAATTTGCCATCCAAATTCAAAATTGCTGACACAGAAAAGTTTGATGGGGGTGGAGATCCCAAACAGCACATTCGCCAATATATGAGCATTGTAAGAATGAAAGGGATGAACGAAGCCCAAGCTGTGGCTGCCTTTCCATTATCACTTGTCGGAGAAGCCTCTAAATGGTACTATGGTCTGGATGATGCACAAGTTTCGTCTTGGGAAACCTTAATGAAGCTTTTCAAGGACCAGTATAATTACAATACCATGCTGGACACAACCTTGCGGGATCTTGAGATGACGGTACAAAAGTCTGGGGAGACATTCTCTGACTTCCTAATCAGATGGAGAAAAAAGGCGATCAAGATGGTGAACAGGCCCACAGAAAGAGATCAGGTCAATTTGATCATAAAAAATTTGCAGCCTGTGTATTTCAACCGATTATTGGCATCTCCTGTCATGAATTTTGAGCAGCTGTATGATTGTGGGACACGTATCGAACAAGCCATAAGCAGCGGTCAGGTGGATAGGTATGAAGGGAAGGCAATGAAGAAAACTTACGGGGCTGGAGGAAATGGTAGCAGTCAGGGAGGAAACAGGGTTGCCAATCCGCTTCCAAACTCAAGTACAGTAGCTGCTGTGAACCAAGGGGCTAGAAGAGAATTCGATGATCTGGGAATGTCTCTATCTAAAGCTTTCGCCAATTTGATGAGGAGAGGACATCTGCAAGCCTTAGCACCGCGTCCCCTGCCTAATCCTCTCCCACCACGATATAATTTGAATGAATTTTGTCATTTCCATCAAATGGCAGGGCATAAGACAGACAACTGTGCCAGGCTGAGGCATGAGATCCAGGACTTGATTGATAATAAGAAGATTCCCAAGCCAGGAGCAGGGGCCGAACCAAACATCCATCAGAACCCTTTACCAGAATATCAGAGGAATGTGGGGCTTATAGAACAAGGCACCGGGATACGGGATCCCTCCGATCTTATAAGGGAAATAATGGTTGGAAGGACTGCGACGAAGTCAATGTCAAGAAAAGGGATTTCTGGGGTTCTATGGATGATGAGGATGGAATTCTGCATTTGACTCGATCTGGGAGGCATTTCAAACCTTCTTACCTGGAGGGAGATCACCCAGGAAGAGAAGCTGAGCTAGAAAGGAATAATAAGAAGTCAGATGAAGAAGATGATGAGGATCGTGTGCTGAAACAATTAAAGAAAACTCAGGCAAATATCTCTATATGGGGACTCTTGGTAGCATCCAAAAGGCATCGACAAGCTGTTTTAGAGGCCCTTGCCAGAAAAGAAGTACCTATGGAAATTTCACCAGAGCAAGTTGTAGCACTGATGGGTACAAACCCAGAAAGTGAAGCTGTATTGACATTCTCAACAGAAGATTTGCCAGCTGAAGGAGTAGCACATGCCAAGCCCTTGTATATCACCGTGGAGTGCAGAGGAAAGAAAATACCGGTGGTCCTAGTGGACAATGGATCTGCCTTAAATGTCTGCCCAATGCGCACTGCCTCCAAGTTAGGACTCACTGAAGAGCAGCTTACGCCATCCGCCTTGACTGTGCGAGCCTATGATAATGGATGTCGCAAGATTGTGGGGACCTTCAAAGCTGCATGTATCGTGGGACCAGTCGAGTCCGAAGTAGAATTCTGCGTGATGGACATTGATACCAATTTCAATCTCCTATTGGGTAGAACATGGTTACACCCACTAGGAGCCGTACCCTCTACTGTTCATCAGAAGATTAAGCTCCCATGGAAAGAAGGAATTCTGATAATACACGGGGATGGTGAAATCACTGCTCCGGTCTGCGAGGTAAAGGGGGAAGAAGCTGAAATGGCTTGGAGGGGATTTGAGATTATACAGGTTATTGAAAAAGAAGGACCGTATGGGATAGAAATGATTCCACCAAATCTTGGGGAAGGTGTTGGTCATATTGCTGCTCACCTCATGAGAAAGATGAATTTTATGCCTGGGATGGGTTTGGGAAAGTATAATCAAGGAGTAGCTGAGTTTCCTAATTTCAAACCGCAGGATAATCGTCTTGGTGTGGGATACAATGGCGAAAATAACAGTTTACCGGTCAACAAGGGCACACTCAATGGGAACTTTGTTAAAGAAGGAGATGACTTTCCTTACTGTGGATTCCCAGAACCTTGGTTCGATCGTATGACCAGAAGAATGGTCCCAGGATTGGAAATCTTTTTCAAAGCAGTGCTGAAAATTGAGGAAGAAAGGATGACCGATGCAAAGAAGGAAGAATCTAAGACTGAAGACTGGAAGGATCTTTTGGAAGGGGAGACGATGCAAGCACTACTAGAACCCAAGCAGACTGAGAGGATTAATGCCTTGACTGATGAAGATACTGCTGACGACTCTGCCAATCTGATCACTCCTGCTGATGGAAGTACCAGCACATGGGAATGGAAAAAGGGGGTTGAAATTGTAACTAGCATCATAACTGAGAATAAGCTCAAACCCAAAAATGTGACCACCCCTTTTGTTGGAAATAACATCTTTAATTCCGCGTATTTCGATGAGTCTTTCTATGATGAAACTGCATTATCACAGGATATTGATTACATTGAAGAATTAATTAAAAAAGATCAAGAAAGGAAAGTAATACCTATTCAAGAAGAAACTATTTTAATAGACTTAGGTGTTAATGAGAATCATAAAGAAATACGAATTGGTTCCACCTTATCTGAAGAAGAGCGGGGCAAATTGACAGCTTTGTTGCATAAGTATAATGATGTGTTCGCCTGGTCTTATCAAGATATGCCTGGTATTGACCCTGAGATAGCACAGCATCACATACCAATAAAAGAAGACGCTAAGCCAGTGAAGCAGAAGTTTCGCCGCATGAAGCCTGAGTTGATGATAAAAATCAAAGATGAAGTCACTAAACTTCTCAAGGTGGGGTTCATTCAGACGATGACACGAACTGACTGGGTGGCCAATATTGTACCGGTTCCAAAGAAAGATGGGAAGATACGAATGTGTGTAGACTACAGGGATCTCAACAAAGCATGCCCGAAAGACGATTTCCCGTTGCCTCACATTGATGTCCTGGTGGATAATACAGCTAGAAGCGCAATGATGTCATTCATGGATGGGTTCTCAGGCTACAATCAGATTAAGATGGCTCCGGAAGATGTAAGTAAGACAACCTTTGTGACAGAGTGGGGAATCTATGGCTACACAGTCATGCCTTTTGGCCTGAAGAATGCAGGAGCGACTTACCAGAGGATGGCTACAACACTCTTACACGACATGATGCACAAAGAGGTGGAGGTATATGTTGATGACATGATTGTGAAGTCAGAAACTAGAGAAGAACACTGGGCCAATCTGAAGAAGTTCTTTGATAGAATCAGGAGATATAAGCTGAGGTTGAACCCGCAAAAATGCACTTTTGGGGTAACAACTGGGAAATTACTGGGTTACGTGGTGAGTAGCAGAGGTATTGAAATAGATCCGATGAAGATCAAAGCCATCCTTGAAATGGCGCCTCCAAAAACTGAGAAAGAGATCAGAGGATTCCTAGGGCGATTGCAGTATATCAGCCGTTTCATAGCCAAGATGACCACTACTTGTGAACCAATCTTCAAGTTACTGAAGAAAGGAGAAAGCAAAGAATGGAATGACCAATGCCAACGAGCTTTCGATGCGGTAAAAGAGTACCTTTTAAAACCACCAATTCTACAGCCTCCTAGGTTGGGAAGACCGTTATTGCTTTATTTATCAGTATTCGAGGAAGCATTGGGATGTATGTTGGCTCAGGATGATGGACGAGGAGGTGAGTATGCCATATACTACCTCAGCAAGAAGTTGCATGATTATGAAACACGTTATTCCTCAATTGAGAAATCGTGTTTCGCTCTTGTGTGGGCTGCAAAGAAGTTAAGGCACATCCTGCTGAGTTATGAAGTTTGGGTGGTGGCTCGGATGGATCCCCTGAAATACTTGTTTGAGAAGGCTGTGCTGAATGGGAGAATGTCGCGATGGGCAATAATCTTGGCAGGATATGAATTGAAATATGTCACTCGGAAGAGCATAAAAGGGCGAGCAATAGCAGAACACTGTGCGGGACATCCAATCATGGGGCCAACTCTTGATGACGATTTCCCGGATGAAGATGTTTTGACAATTGAAGAAGGAAGGATGTGGAAGATGTACTTCGACGGAGCCTCAAACCAGTACGGGGATGGGGTCGGGGTATTACTAATTGCTCCAGACGGTTCGCATATCCCAATGTCTGTGAAGTTGAATTTCGAGAATTCAAACAACACAGCAGAGTATGAAGCATGCATCGCGGGAATGGAGGCTCTATTGGTTTTGGGGGTACGAGAAGTGGAGGTTTATGGTGATTCTGCCTTGGTAATATCCCAAGTTCAGAAGATATGGAAAACCAGAGAAGAACATCTCAAGCCGTACCAGGGGTATTTGGAGAAATTAGCTCGGAAGTTCGATAAAGTTACTTATACTCCACTCCCTAGGTCACACAATCAGTTTGCCGATGCTCTGGCGACTCTAGCATCCATGATCAATGTACCAGAGGGAGCCCCAATAAAGCCGTTAAGTATAAACCAGAGGTCTCGACCTGCATATGAAGAGGCTGTAATGCTAATAGATGCAGAACCTGATGATGGGAAACCTTGGTACTACGATATCAAGAATGTGATTGAGAAAGGGGAATATCCAGAAGGCGCTAATCGGAAGGATCGAAGGGCATTACGCCTTATAGCCGCTCAGTATATCTTATGTGGGGGAGATTTGTATAGAAGGTCGTATGATGGGGTCCATTTAATGTGTGTGGATGAAGAAAAGGCCCGAGTTCTTATGGGAGAGGTGCATGAAGGTGTCTGTGGGCCTCACATGAGCGGCAAGATGTTAGCCAAGAAGATAGTCAGAATGGGGTATTTTTGGACAACCATGATGAGAGATTGCATGGAGTACGTAAAGAGGTGTCATCAATGCCAGGTATATGCCAATTTGAATTACATGCCGCCAGTGGAATTGCATCAAATGACCTCACCTTGGCCATTTTCCACCTGGGGCATCGACATAATTGGAGAAATTAAACCCAAGGCTACAGGTGGGCACAAGTATATTCTGGTTGCCATAGATTATTTCACCAAATGGGTAGAAGCTTCTGCTTATGCGGAGTTGAAGTCGTCACATACAGCTCGATTCATTGAGCAGAATATTATATGTCGATATGGAGTGCCGCATGAAATAATCACAGATAATGGGTTACATTTCCAAAATGAGGTCAAAGTGCTACTCGAAGAGTATCAGATAAAGCATCACAAGTCTTCCCCGTATAGGCCTCAGACGAATGGAGCGGTAGAAGCTGCCAACAAGAACATCAAGTCCATCCTGGAGAAGAGTACAGTCACGTACAAAGACTGGGCGGAGAAACTACCATTTGCACTATGGGGATATCGTACATCTGTAAGAACGTCAACTGGTGCAACACCATACTCTTTGGTGTATGGGATGGAAGCTGTACTGCCAGTAGAAATGGAGGTTGGTTCGCTGAGAGTCATGGTGGAGAATCGGATACCAGAAACAGAATGGGTGAAGAGCAGATATGAACAATTGGCGTTGATTGACGAGAAGAGATTGCAGGCTCTGTATCATGTCCAAGGCTATCAGAAGAGAATCGCCAGAGCTTTCAACAAAAGGGTGAGGCCTAGAGGACTAAAGGAAGGAGATTTGGTGCTTAAACAAATGCAAGCGCAGATATTTGATCCAAGGGGCAAGTTCAGGCCCACTTGGATGGGCCCATACATTATAAAGACGATCATGACAGGAGGCGCAGTTAAGTTGATTGATGGGGACGGTAATGAACTCATGCAACCAGTCAACATGGATCGATTACGGAAGTACTATGTATGAGGAGAAGCATATGGACTACGAGGACCTGATTTCCCGAGAAGAAGAAAAAGATAAAGAAATAAATCATGATATCGCAACGTTTAAGTCGGGAATACGTAGGCAGCCTTGAATGGGTGCGGTCCATATTATGGAAAGAAAATGAGATGTTATAATCTGTGGAGGCAGTGGTGGAACCAATCCGTAATTATCAAGATTCTTGTTAAATACACGGGTCAATTAAAAGCGAATTCTCGAGAATGGATAACTAGTACATCCTGATCATTTTTACTTAAATTAAAAATGTAAGAAGGAAACGATGAAATGTGCAGTGAAATCTGAAGAAAGAGGCATCGGCATACGTTTCATTTTCACTTTCTTATCCTCTTTGAAAGCCCTTCTTCTTCAGTTGATTCTTTCCTCTTATGGGGAGACTTTGGTTCCACTTTCTTGGCATTTTCTAAATCCCTAGCCAGCCAGTCATAATAGGATGATGGTGGGCTCACTAATGTCGGAGCCCGAAGGTTGCCCATCCGGGACCTATTTGCCCATGATGATCGAACTCGCTCAACAGCTCGAGAAAAGATGGGGCAGGTGTATCCAGCATGATCTTTAATAAGAGCATATTGATTCTTCCCAAATTGACGTGCAATACGGGACGCAGGACAGTATGAGATATCATGCAAGCCAATCAGCATTACACTCCCGGGGAATACTAACTCGGTGGTCATTTGATCGATATGCCACCACGGGCAGTGCCAAAGGATGTGGTGACAAGATAAAGAGCCCAAAAATTCTTGTAGTTTCTCATGATTGGGAAAGGGTTCAGCTAGCTTGCGATAGCGATAATGTTCTGGACGAAAAGGATATACCGTGGGCGCTTCAACCAATTGGAGACGTTCATGCAGCCATATCTGATGGATGGGAAAAGTAAAAAAAAAAGGGACGAAAAAAAAAAAAAAAAAAAAAAAAAAAAAAAAAAGAAGAGGTTGACACTCCCCATGCGTACGCACGTTTTTTCATGCGTACGCATATTTGTGATATGCGTACGCACCATCCTTCATGCGTACGCACCCCTATTCATGCGTACGCATACTTTGGTTATGCGTACGCACCCCAAGGCCAAATTCATCTTTTTTACTCGTTTCTTGCTTTGTGACATGTTTGGTCCTCAACCCACTCATTACCATCCACCTGATAAACTTTGTTGGGCTTATTTCTCGTTTAAAGATGCAGATACAATAAATAAAGTAAAAAAGGAGATAAAAGGGAGATATCACCACCGAAAGATGCAAACAAAAGGCAAGAACATTAATCATATGGATGGAAAGTACGAGGCACCCATGTGCCTAATTCAGTCAAAAGGGAGAATAGGTGCACCCACGTGCAGATCAAATGTGTAAGATAAAGAAGTAAACAAAAGAAAAAGAAATTGTTCAAGTTACACCCCAAATAATAAATTGTTTTAAGAAAGCAAAGCTAAAAGGGCCCTCCACGACGCCCTCGCCCTCGAGTACTCCTGCTCCTAACACTAGGGGCATGAGATGAACTCCCACCCTGCTGAGCGCTCGAAGCCTCATCACCACCACCTCCAGGTGGACCCCCAGGTGGACCACCAGGTGCCATTGGACCTCCATGCAGCCTCATAGAATAATCCGTCACCATAGCCTTCAGGCTTCCCACTAGCTGGATCATGTCTGCGGACTCAGCCATGTTGAGCTGCAATGGGGGGAAAATGTGAATAGTCATACATACATGTGCACATATTTTGCAAATAAATTCATTATGCAGGAAAGAAAAGGAAGAGAAGAACAGGTACGCACCCTGCGAGTGCCAGGAGCCATGGGATAGCCCAGAACGTTGTCCCGGCGCGGGATTTCATTCTCAATAAAATATCCAGCAGGCGACCATTCAGTCACACGCCAGCCAGGCAACACCGGATTAATCCCTTCATCCCCACCCTCATCAGCAGGAGGAGCAACCTAGGAAGAAATGCAATCAGCAAGAGTTCAAGTTGTACAGTAAATTGAGGCAATGAAATGTAAAGGAATATATACCTGGGGCCCAAGGAGCCGGGGCATGAGAAACTCAGCTGCAAACACATCATAATCTCCATCGGGAAGGAGACGAGCATCACAAGGTATACCTACCTGCCAGACACCCAAGTCCTCCTCACTGATATTGTATGGGTAGATCATGAAGGAAGGAGGAAGCATAGGCACCCGCTGCCATGCAAGGACCTCATCAGAAAGCTGCCACATGACCCTCTCCGGCAAGTAAACAGCTCGGGAAATAGGAGAGTCGAGTATAGAGCAGGTCAGTGAAGTCCTCAATGCTGCATCATGCATGGCCTGGTCGCCAGTGAAGGGGACACCAGTCCATGGGCGGGGTCGAATCTGTAAGAAGAAAAGTCAGAAAATTGCAAAGAAATTAAGGTACTTGGTTAGAGAATTTTAAAGGATTATGCCTTGTTCAAGGGCGCAGTGTCCAGGAATTCGCGTATACGGTCATACCCCGATATGGGACGACCATCATCCCCGGTGAAGTCGATGTAGCGGCGGGCCCAAAGCTGTGTTAAAAAAAAAAAAAAAAAAAAAAAAAATGGAAATGGTGACGGGCATCAAAATATAATAGGGAAGCAAAGGACAAACAAAGCAATGAAAGAAAGCTTACCGCCCATAATCGCCAACATCCCGTGATGGAAGAAATCTGGTCCCTACTCAACGAATCCATGGAGGTATACAGATAAGACAGGACTGCCTGACCCCAAGCAAACTGACTGCAAGTCTCCAGATCCTCCAAAGCTACTAGCCAGACAGTGGTCATAGACTGGGCAGAGTTTGGGAATAGAAAAGCACCAATCAAGTACAGGATGAAACTCCGCGCCATGATCTGTTGCTCCCGGGTAGTCCCCTGAGGTCCATACTGAAAGGCCTCCGCCACATCAGTATAATGACAATGGCCCGATGTGAAGCTCGTCCCTATCACCCGACGATGAAACTGGGCGATCTCCTCCCCGGAAGGATATGAGGATGGAATGGAGGAGCCAATCACCCTCAACCCGGTCAGTCTAAAGACGTCGTAAGGGGTGATGGTTAGCTCTCTACCAGCGATGTGCATGGTGTGGGTAGAGTCCCACCATCTCTCAGCGATGCAGTAGCAAAGGGATTTGCTCCCGTCATGTGTCAGGAGATCCACGACTGAGCCAAAGCCGGCCTGAATGACGTACCCCTTGGTGTTGTTGTTCAACCGCTTCCACCAAGCCCAGGCAGTGGAAGCATTCCCTCGAGTGGAGAGATCGCGACGCGCCTGCCAAGAGCCAAACAGGTACATGACAGCACAGGTATGTGATAAGTAACAATAGGTGGTGCTTCAAAAAGTGCCAAAAGAAGGAAAACAGGAGAATAAGTCGGCACCACCCGCGTCATGCGTACGCATAATTTAATATGCGTACGCATGGTAAGACCGTGCGTACGCATGGGTCTTCATGCGTACGCATATTATTTTATGCGTACGCACCATGAGGCCATGCGTACGCCTGGTTCGGTGCAGAGTTTTTTATATATTTGTTTATCGTGTCTGTAAACGAAAGGTTTGATTTTTATGCCAATCTTGAGTTCAAAAATGAGTTTTTCTTCCTACATGCATATGTCAGATAGGGTCAAGTATTATTCTCCTGGTTTCATCAAAATATGCATTCAGTTTTGAATAGGGTGGATGTACAGTGGACTTTGCACAACAAAACAATCAAAAGATTTGATTTTTAAGGTTCGTTTACAGATTAAAGGATAAAGTAATGGTTTTGGTAATGCTTCCAATCCAGATTCCACAGATATTTCATGCATTATTTCAGATCCATATATTGACAAAAGCTTTATGAAAGAAAAACAGGTACAAAGAGAGCGTACCTCGCCCACCCGACAACGCCGGGACAAGTGCTCCGCTGGACGGAAGGTAGGGGTGATGACCTCGCCAGAATGGATGGTAGGCAGCCACCTTTTGTTGACAGAATCATCCCCTTGGGAGTGAGAAGACCCATGCTGTCGTTGTCTCTTGGGAGCCATGAGAAGAACACAATGGGTGCAAGAAAGAGAAGTGTTTTGGAAGAAGGAGGAGTTGTAAAGAATGAGGATGGGAAAAGACGGCTGAAAAGAATGAGAAGGAGAAAGGGTTTCAAACCCTTTATAAGTACCGCCTCGAAAGGCGTGTGATTGCTGAGGGAATTAAAACCATGCGTACGCATGGAGATCCAGGCGTACGCATATTTATAATATGCGTACGCATGGTTTGACCAGGTTTGACCATGCGTACGCATGGTAGCTTTGAAACTTGAAAAAGGAGCGCGACTTTTGGGATGCTGATTCCCCATAGCATGCGTACGCATGATGTGCTGCGCGTACGCATATTGAGAATATGCGTACGCATGTTTTGACCGAGGTCAAAATTTTTGACTCAAGTTTGTCTGCGGAAAACTTGATTTGCCTTGAGAGGGCCCGTCCCTGATTTTTGGAAGGAATTGCTGCGGAATTCCGACATTGATGCCTGAGACTTGCTGCGGGAGTCTCGCTATGCCTTGATTGGGCAGGCTTATAATTGGTTGACTGGGATGCTGCGGGACCAGTCAAACCTTGACGGAATATTTAGTTAGAATTGCTGCGGGGTTCTAGCATGTCTTAGAATTTGTTGAAGAAATCTTCCCTAGGATTGATTCGACTTTGATTACACGAACTACGTGAGGGTCTGATCTCTGCGGAGTACGTAGGCAGCTGGATGCGTCTAGCACGACCTAATGCATTGCTTGATTGCATACATAAGGACGAGGTATTCGTCACACTCTGGGGATTTTCTGCGGAAATCCCACTTTGATCATTTCGAACTACATGAGGGTCTGATCTCTGCGGAGTACATAGGCAGCTGGATGCGTCTAGCACGACCTAATGCATTGCTTGATTGCATATATAAGGACGAGGTATTCGTCACACTCTGGGGATTTTCTGCGGAAATCCCACTTTGATCATTTCGAACTACATAAGGGTCTGATCTCTACTGAGTATGTGGGCAGCTGGATGCGTCTAGCACGACCCGACACATTGCATGAGTGCGTGTGATTTGCATGTGGACAAAATGTTCGTCTAGAGATTTTCTTTCGAATCCTCCCCACGAAGTAGCGAGAATTCGAAAGAGGGGCAACTGTAGACACCCCATTTTGTCCCTACATTTGATGATGATTTCCCGATGATGAGGTCCACAATGTTTGCCGTCTACTCGAGTCTCTTTCTACGCGTAAAGCAAGCAAATGGGGGTTCAAACGATTAAATTAGACAGCTAGGGAGTGTGGTGCGTACGCATATTTATAATATGCGTACGCATGGTGGTTTCATGCGTACGCATGAATAGCCATGCGTACGCATAAAATGAATATGCGTACGCATGAGATTCTATTTTTCTCATCGGAATGATGCCTGCTCTCCACTTCGGCCGAAAGTTGTTGTCGGGGGAATGATTTATGCTTGGGTTGGCCCGACCATTGAGCAAAGGGAACGTGGGGGGGTCAAAGAGGAGAGAGTTTGAGGTCATGCATGACGACCTCACTTGGGTGATTTCTCCTATAAATAGCAGGAGCTCTTGGGAGCTCAGGGAGCAGGACGGAGAGAGGACGGACGGAGAAGGCAGAAACAGGGGAGGTCAGTGAGAGGAAATAGATAGAGAAATAAGGAGGAGCAGCATTTTGAGTAACTGCTAGTTATTCTGAGGGTAAGAGAAATATGGGAAAGGTGAGAGAAATAAACTGAGAGAAAAGAAAGGAAAATATAACAGAGAGTTAGACCAGTGAGACTGGGAAAAGCTTGTTTTGCGCAACAGGGGAGACGCTGCCGGGTTGACGGTGGACCTGAGGGAAGGATTTAATTTCAATTTGCTTTATTTTTAAGAGGTACGTAATATTTATTTATTTATATAATTATGTAGGATGTTTAGAAGTTGATTTATTGTATACACTGTCCATTTTTGGCCAATAATGTTCTTCGGGAGGTCCAAATCCGCGGAGAAGATAATTTGGTGAAACCATGAGTACTCGCGAAATGTCATGCGTACGCATAAATTTATTATGCATATGCATGGTAGGTGCGTACGCATGGTGAGACCATGCGTACGCATGATAATACCATGCGTACGCATGGTAAGACCGCGAGTACTCGCGACAGTGCGTTTTCTCTTATTTTCATTCCGTTAAAGCTTCTATACTTTGTTATTAAATATTTATGCTTTGTTTATTTATTCTATGCCATTAATCCATCATTCGTGTGTGCCATTTATTTATTGTATGATTAACAGGTGTTCCGGATTTTATTAAAATATTAAATATGGTCAATGAATATAAGAATGAGGGCCGGTTTATTACCGGGCATTGTTGGGTGCCTAACACCTTCCCAACATGTACCTTAGCTACGAACCCATCTCTGGTCAATAAAATTGGTCCTGGACCCTTCCAGGTGGCGACTCTCATTTGCACGCTAATCCTAAATGGATTAGCACCATCAGAAAGCAAAAAAGCAGGTAAATACAGGTGAACTGAGGAAACGCGCGAGCGCGCGTGGCGGCGGTGGAAACAGGTCGGTGCGACCACATTGTGTGAATAGTACCAAAAGAAAATAACCCTACAAAAAATAAATGCACAATCATCGGGCACGTGCTTTACACATTCCTACTCACCTAGTAGAAGTTAGAAAGAAAGAGAAGGAAAACAATTAAATTTTTATATCAATATGTGACTGTCAAAACAAACAACAGTTAGGATATAGTTATGAAATCCAACAGTTGGGATTTGCCTCCTAAACATAGGCTATTTTTGTAATACCCCATTGAGGATTTTTTGAGGTTGAATATCATGTTTTTGAGTATAAGAAGGCAAAGTATATCTATTAGTTTATTTGTCTCTTGACATTGGCAATGAACTTGCCAGTTGCGACTACGATTGTAGAAAGGGAATTTTCTATTAAGCAAATTGTGAATAATTGATTGCACAATTGAATTGGAGATAAATGGATGAATGATAGCTTGGTTTGTATAATATTAAGAAAGAAATATTTAATGACATTGATAGTGAGGATATTATGCAACACTTTCAACACATGAAGTCTTGTTAAAGGCAATTGTAAAAATAGTGAATAAGTTGTTTTTTGCTGTAAATGAAAGAGTTAATGGTGGATGCCACCACTTCTTAACCGGCATTCCTTCAATTGACAAATGAATGCAATTGGTTTATTTCTCTTTCTTTATGAATGTAAGCCTATATAAAGAGGCTTTGTTGGATGAATGAGACATAGATGAGAATCTTATCTCTATACAATTTTTATTGTTTTAAGTTCTTATCCTCTTTAATTTCACAACATGTTATTAGCACGAATTGCTCAAGGATTTTGTAAGCAATATTATACTATTGCCATTTCCTTTCTCAACCAATTTGGTTGTGGTAAATTACATACACATATATTCATCTTCCATACTTACCATGTTTTTATGGTAAATCATTTATTTTGATGCACTATTAACATGCTGATTTTCATAGTAATAAATTTTATTTAACAAGGTTGGTTTTTGCATCCATGTTACTAATCCAACGTAGAAATTATATTTGTATTAATCTTTATTGCTATGTTATAAGTTCTGCTTATTGTTAATTTTTCAATCTAAATTCTATATCTCGAATGGAGGAATGTCCATCTTCTCTTCCTGAAGCAAGAGAATATTTAAAAATAAAACCTGAAGTTTTATAATTAAAAAGGAAAAAGGGCAACGATTTATCTTCTCTTCCTGAAGTAAAAGAAAGATTTAAAAACCTAAAGTTTTCTATAAGAAAAGTTATTATTCATTTGTTTTCTTCCTGAATTAAGATACAAATTTGAAAACCTGAAGTTTTAGAAATTTTTTTGAATAATGTCTCAATTTAATCCAATTGTTTTCTTGTTGTTTTTTTATGTGTATATTTATATGTCAATTCAATGTAGTATGTTAATTTATGATCCAAACGACTTTCAATTAAATATGTTTCGTACCTCTTTGTATTGAAATATGCATATTTCATATTTTACTAATGATCTCATGATAAATCATAAGGAATTTAGCATTTATAAAATTTATTTACTTCCTTATATGTTTTGATTTACTCATATATTAACAAAATATTATTTTATTTTGACATATAATTATAGCACTCCGACAATGTCAAACCTTATGAAACTTGAGTTTGCTGCCCTTGATATTTCGAGAAATAATTATTTGTCTTGGATTCTTGATGTTGAAATCCATCTTACTGCAATGAATTTGAGTAATACAATTCAGCAATAAAATCAAGCGTCCCCGCAGGATCGCGCCAAGGCATTGATTTTTCTTCGCCATCACCTTAATGAGGGGTTAAAAATAGAATATTTCACAGTAAAGGATCCTTTTGCCCTATGAAATGACTTGAAAGATAGATATGACCACCAGAAAACTATCATTCTTCCAAAACCTCTTTATGATTGGATGCACCTGAGGTTGCAAGATTTCAAAACAATTGCTAAGTATACCTCAGCACTATTCAAAATTAGCTTTCAATTGAAATTGTGCAGAGAAAAAGTAACAGAAGAAGACATATTAGAAAAAACGTATTCTACATTTCACGCATCGAATGTGCTCCTGTAGCAGCAATATCAAGAGTGTAGATTTTCAAAATATTATGAATTGATATCATGTCTTCTCGTTGCTGAACAAAACAACGAGCTTTTACTAAAAAATACCAATCCTGTCCAATCAGTTATGCAGCATTCCCTAAAGTGAATACAATATCGTCTCGTGGTCGTGGACAAGGTTGCGGATGTGGCCATAGTCGCGGGCGTGGTCGCGGTTGTTGGCAAAATAATTATTCATAACGTGGTGGTTATAATAATTTTTCAAGTGGTCGCAACAATAAAACTACATCATACCACCAGAAGTGGTCTACCAATGAGGCCAGATAAGAAAGAGAGAAAAATAAAAGGCCTAAGCAGTATAAAGATATTTGCTTTAGTTGTGGTATAAAGGGGCATTGGACGCGTACTTGTTGTATGCCTGACCATTTAGTCAAACTTTACCAAGCCTCATTCAATGAGAAGGGCAACAAAAGTAGAAACGGATTTTATTGATCACAATGACCCCGTGGATATAACTCATTTAGATGTTTCAGATTTTTTTGAAGAGTCTAATGGAAAAATTGACCATTTAATTGGTGATAGAAATATCCGCATTAATTAATGTTATTACCTTTTTTCTATTTTCTTATTATCAATAAGAATGTTATTTCATATGCATTTTGTTTTCATATTTTATCTATTTGTCTATATATTTTTAGACTTAGATTTATATATTTTCATGAAAAGTTATGGATCTTGATAATGAATTATTCAATTTCGAGATGACTGGTGGAGATATATGTCTAGCAGATAGTGCCACAACGCATACTATCCTTTGAGATAAATGATATTTTTCAGACATTATATTAAATGAAATTAATGTCAATACAATATCAGGTTCTGCGAACCTGATCGATGGCCCCGGAAGAGCCACAATCATGTTTCCTGGTGGAACAAACTTACATATCAACGAAGCTTTATATTCAGTCAGATTCAAAAGAAATCTGCTAAGTTTTAAAGATATATTGTAATGGATATCATATTGAAACTACATGTGAGCGTAACGTAGAATATCTCTGCATTACTTCTATTATTTCAAGCTAGAAGCTTATATTAGAGAAACTTCCAACTTTCTCTTCGGGGTTGTATTATACAACCATAAGAACAATTGAATTAAATGTGGTGATGGGCCTGAAGTCCTCTGATCCAAAAACTTTTATACTTTGGCATGACCGACTTGGTCACCCGGGATCAACAATAATGCATTGAATCCTTAACAATTCACATGGACATCCATTAAAGAGCCAAAAGATTCTCTTGTCTATGTACTGCTTGCTCCCAAGGAAAATTGGTTATTAGACCATGTCCTACAAAAGTTATTGTTGAATCTCCAAAATTTTTGGAATGAATTCAAGGGGAGATATGTCGACCTATTTCTCCACCAAGTGGATTGACTATTTTGCTATTTTATGGTTTTGATAGATGCCTCAACGCGATAGTCACATGTTTGTCTACTATCTACTCGCAATGTTGCATTTACTAGGCTCTTTGCCCAAATAATCAGGTTACAAGCACAATTTCCAGATCATTCAATCAAGAAGATCCACCTAGATAATGCTGGTGAATTTACATCTCAAACATTTGATGACTTTTGCACGTCAGTTGGGATTGATATTGAACATCCAGTTGCTCATATCCATACTCAGAATGGGTTAGCAGAAGCTTTTATCAAACACCTTCAACTGATTGCTTGACCTTTACTTATGAAGACTAAATTACCTATTTCTGCCTGGGGACATGCCATCTTACATGCTACAGTATTGGTTCGCATTCGCCCTACTGCTTATTAGTAACAATCACTATTACAACTTGTACTTGGTTAACCATTGAATATTTTCCATGTACGAACTTTTGGTTGTGCTATATGAGTTTCGATTCCAGCCCCACAATGCACTAAAATGGGTCCTCAATGTCAATTGAGAATATATATTGGGTTTGATTCATCTTCCATCATTAGATTTCTTGAAGCATTGAGAGGTGATGTTTTTACAGTACGATTTGCAAATTGTCATTTTGATGAAACACAGTTCCCACCGTTAGGAGGAAGAAATCCACCAATAGAGGAACGGTATGAACTTTCTACGAATGTACCATCTTTGTCTCATCTTGATCCACACACTGCTTAATGTGAAACTGAAGTGTAGAGGATCAGTCACCTTCAGAAGATGCTAATCAAATGCCTGATGCATTTACAGACGCAGCAAAAATAACTAAGTTTTATATACCGATTGCAAACATACCAGTAAAGATCAATGTACCAATTGGTAAGTCTACTATTATTGTAGCAAATGAATTATCTACTATACGCCTAAAGTGTGGTAGACCCTTGGGTTCAAAAGATTTAGTTCTCCAGAAGAGGAAAATAAAATGGCAACAAAATATAGAAAATAGCAATCCAGAAGAGGCTATTGAACAAGAAATAAATATTCCCACAAATTCTAATATAATAATTCCTGAAGAGGAAAATGTCCCTGAAGAGACAGAAAACAATAAAGAGGCATATGCACATGGAAATGAAGAAATTTCCATAAACTATACATACACAAGAGAATTGTGAGATTTCACAGAAGTGGTTATTAATGATGTATTTTCTTTCACAGTAGCTACTAAAATCTCAAAAGATGATGATGATCTCAAACCATGCACTGTAGACGAATGTCACAGTAGACTTGATTGGTCGAAGTGGAAAGAAGCAATCCAAGTAGAATTGGATTTGCTAGAAAAACGCAAAGTATTTGGACCTGAAGTCCTAACACCTAATGATGTGAAACCCGTGGGATACATATGGGTATTTGTAAGAAAGCATAATGATAAAAATGAGATCGTCATATATAAAGCTCGTTTAGTAGCACAAGGTTTCCTTTAGAGACCTGGAATTGATTATGAAGAAACATATTCACTTCTAATGGATGCCATTACATTTCGATATTTAATTAGTCTGTCAGTCTCAGAAGGAATTGACATGTGTCTTATGGACGTAGTTATTGCATATCTGTATGAGATGTTAAATGCAGATATATATATGAAGGTCCCTGAAGGATTCAAATTGCCTGAAGCAAAAACATCACAACCACAAAATATGTACTCAATTAAACTGAGACGATCCTTGTATGGATTAAAACAATCTAGAAAAATGTGGTATAATTGTCTCAGTGAGTACTTAGTTAAAGAAGGATATGTTAACAATCCTATATGCCCTTGTGTATTTATAAAGAAATCAGAATCTGGATTCTCCATCATTACAGTTTATGTCAATGAATTGGGACTCCTAAAGAGTTAACGAAAGATGCTGAATATTTGAAAAAGGAATTTAAGATGAAAGATTTAAGGAGAATAAATTATTATCTCAACTTGCAGATTGAGCATAAATCAAATGGAATTCTTATCCATTAATCAGCTTATACCAAAAAGGTATTGAAACGTTTTAATATGGATAAAGTACATCCATTAAGTTCTCCCATGGTGGTTCGATCTCTTGATATTAAGAAAGATCCATTTCGCCCCAAAGAAGATAATGAAATGCTATTTGGTCATGAAATACCATATCTTAGTACAAAAGGTGTTTTGTTATATTTAGCACATTGCACTAGGCCTGATATAGCATTTTCATCCAACTTGTTAGCAAGATTCAACTCTGCTCTAACTCGACGACACTGGAATAGTATTAAATATATTTTACGTTACCTTCGTGGAACTACATATGGGTTTGTTTTACTCAAAAGAATTAGCCTATGGTTTTATTTAGAAGGATATGCAGATTCTAGATACCTTTCCGATCCTCACAAAGCTCGCTCATAAACAGGTTATGGATTCACATGTGGCAACATAGCGATCTCTTGGCGATCTACAAATTAGACTTTCATTGCTACATCTTCTAATCACTCTGAGACATTTGCACTCCATGAAGCAATTCATGAATGTGTATGGTTAAGATTTGTAATCCATCACGTCTGAGATATATGCAGGTTACTTTTGATTAAAAGTATGCCAACAACAATTTATGAAGAAAATGTTGCATGTATTGCATAAATTCAAGGGGGGTACATCAAAGGTGATAGAACCAAACACATTTCACCAAAGTTCTTCTACATTCATGAACTCCAATGGAGGCATGAAATTGATGTGAAGCAAATACGTTTCAGTGATAATCTTGTGGATTTATTCATCAAGGCTTTAACATCATCAACATTCAAGAAATTGGTATATGGCATTGGAATGAGTCGGGTTTGCGGTCAATCAAGTTGATACTTATCGTCTTATTAGGGGGAGTATTCATTTTTGGACATATGCATGCTATACTTTTTTTCCTTCGCCCAGGTTTTGTCCCATTGCGTTTTCCTGGGAAGGTTTTAATGAGGCAGTTTATTTAGTGCGTCCAACACCACTCTAAGATTCACAGAAATGTTGTACTCTTTTTCCTTTGCTAGTTTTTTTTTTTTCACTGGGTTTTTCTAGCAAGATTTTAACGAGGCACATTATCTTATCGTGGTGGACTTCCAAGGGAGAGTGTTGTAAATGAAAGAGTTAATAGTGGATGCCACCACTTTCCTAACCGGCATTCCTTCAATTGACAAATGAATGCAATCGGTTTATTTCTCTTTCTTTATGAATGTAAGCCTATATAAAGGAGGCTTTGGTTGGATGAATGAGAGACGAATGAGAAGCTTATCTCTATACAATTTTTTATTGTTTTAAGTTTCTTATCTTCTTTAATTTCACAACATTTTTGAGGTTGTGGGGGCATTGTTCTAATATAGCCTATTAACGCTGACTAGGTATTTGTCAATCTGGTTGGTTTGGTATAGCTTTTTGGGTTTTAATTTGTGTATCTCTTTTTTGTGTTGGAGATGGGTTAGTATATCTCTTTTTGGTATCGTGCTAGAGATAGGTTGGTTTTGGTTTTTGTTTTTCGAAGAAAATCTCTTCCTTCTTGCTATATCTCTTTCTCTTTCTTGATTTATATTTATCATTGTCAATTATCAATCAATTTTTTAGTTATTTATCATTAATTAAATAATTTTTTTTTAATCTTCTTATTGTCAATTAGGAATATACTTTTTTAAAATACTTATTATTAGTCTTGACTCTTGACCTTTCATTATTAAACTTTTGGCTCTGCTATTGCATGCATGCATGGGCAAAGCCAGAAGGGATGAGGTGGGGCAGTTGCCTTACCTCAACTTTTTTTTTTTCTTCTTGTTACTTTGCCATCCTTTAATGTTTTCAACTCCTTCTATTATTCTTTATTTCTCACCTTTTTCATTTTTTATTTTTTCCTCCGTATGAAACCCTCAATCACCAACCCCTATCTCTAATTCCCTATCTCTCTTGAATTTTTTTTTAAAATAATAATTATCATTGGATTATAAATTTTTGCATTTTTTTACCTCAAAATAAGAAGATGAAAATTTTTTTGAACTAAAACTTCTTGAATTTTTTGAATTAGAATAAAGTACTACAACAAACCAAAGTTAACTTACCTTCCCTAAACTCAATTTCTGGCTTCGTCCTTGCATGCATGCATGCACATAACCAACTCTTCTCAATCATTTGGACGAGTGACAAAATATGAGAAAGAAAAGAGACTCCTTCACATCAGTGCAGGTCAGCTAGGGGCAAATATTATTAATTTTTCCTCATCTTGGAATGATGATATGCATGTTGTAGTGACCTTTGAGGATGAAACATAAGATTTGTATGGCTTAAGTACAGGTTAGTTTGGACCCCCTTTAAGTGACAGTTATAATGGCAAATGAGCATTCCATTTTCTTTTATTACAAAGGTAAAAAAATGTTCTCATGTGGAAAATATTATCCTCTCCAATAATAAAACTATTGGACATGCATGCATGATCTATATTGTATATATCGTCCAAATAGTGGGTGTCATTGATAATGAAGGGTGAAGATTATTTTAAGTTCAAAAAGGTCCTAAGTGTACCTTTTCACCCTACAAGACTTTCAAACTCTTAAAATAATTTTTTGGAGTGTTTCTTAAAGTACCTAAAATATCGATCCCAATATGCCATCCATAGACCATAGTCACCGCGGTGCATATGCATATTCCATTATCGTTTGGCGACGACGACAAAAAAAAAAATTAAAAAAAAATAAAAAATAAAAATTCTGAGCATCTTCTAAAAAATCTGACCTCATCTTGAAATCTTTACCCTGAAGCTTTGAAAATTAAAATAAATTTCTCAAAACCTAGCAATTAGTTTGAGGAAACCCAACCCTTAAGAAGTTGTTTACGTGCTTAATTCAACCAGCTAGCTTGGTGGGACGGTGTGCCTCAAATCCCTTATCATTTGAACATCAGGTATCTCTCCATCACACTCCCTCACTTGTGTGTTCTATGCTCCAAAAGCAAGTGGCCCCCCTTCTTCACGTTGCCGTGGGCAGCAAGCTAGACACTCTGAAGTCTAAATTTTTGTTTTTTTGTTTTTTTGTTTTTTTTTTCCCTTGATGCTAACAAGGAAAGCAACAAACCATCCCAGAACCCATCCCAAGATATTTACCCAAAAATTTAAGAGGGAGGTTATTGCTATCATATAAAGTATTCTAAGTCTTCTATTTAGTTTACATTTTTAAAGATTTTATGAGGAATATGAAAGATTTTTACGAAAAATAGTCGCGCACAATCCACTAGAAAATATAATTCTGAACAATTTTGTAGAAGAAATATTTTTTCAAAATTTGTCATTTAAGTAGATTTTTTGACCATTTATAATTTATGTTTCATTTTTACAAAATTTTCCATGAAAAATGACATAAAACTTCACTTAAACAACAAATTTTGGAAAAAGCTTTTTTCAGCAAAGTTGCTTAGAATGATGTTTTCTAGTAGACTACACAGTTATTTTTCATAGAAATCTTTTATATTTTTTATAAAACCTTTAAAAAGCATAAACTTAGTAGAGACTTAGAATACTTTATGTGGTGGCAATAGCCTGACCCAAAATTGAAACAAGGCATATTAATTTGACGAGCCTATCATTCATAGGAAAAATATATTCTCATGAAATTAGACTAGGCCATGGTAACAAATTAAATGCACATAAGGGTGCTAAGGATTTGGTACGTTTTGCCAGACCAGCCAATTCGGCATAGACATTTACTAAAGACACCCTCTAATTTTGTTATTACAACCTATAAAATTGAAAATACCATATGCCTGAATTTTTACATACTAATTTTTATCTTAACTCTCTCACAAAATGTGAGACTAACAACTTCATGACCTCATCTATATGGACATACGTAGACTCAACCCGACTCCTTGTATACCCTTTTGTGAGAGAGTTGAGTAAAAATAAGAATTTGGAGTTGGTGCATATAAGATTACTAATAGCGTCCTTGTTGCAAGGGGCCACAGATAGGCAAATGCTAATTAAAGAGTTTAAATTTTTTCCCAAATGATCAATGTGGAAACTACCACAACAACCCATTGGTGTTGCCATATCACTTGGACAAAGAAGTTGAGCTATGTAGCATTGCTCATCATTGATAATAGATTATATATAGAGATGTCGGCCACATTAAATGTTTGAGCTAGTGATATTCAATTAATGAATATAAAATAATTCAATTTTTTAACCAAAAAATGAGTAAAGAAATAATCCTATTTAGTTACGCATCCATTCGAGTATTCCAGATACCAATATGCATCCTAGTTGTAATTATACTTTTATTTACACTCCCTTTTTTTACATAAGGAAACACCTAACTAAACTCCATCCTATATGTACTTACCGATGACATGATAATCTTATGACATTCTCTTCACTTATTGAATGAGCGATCTTGGTTTCATGTTTATGGAGAAACTATCATTGATACCCAATAGTTGATATTAGTGGATCAGTAGTATATATGGATAAATTCTATCGATTATCCAAACAAAAAACGAAAAAAAAAAATCCCCAACTTATACTTGATGCCTTTGTTATTATGCTATAATGTACAAGGTACTTTGATGATTAATTGCCTATTTCACCATCAACACATATTAAAACCATAAACATATGTGTTTAATTTGAACAATGAAAGTTCATTTCCGTAGGTTGGTTCAATAACCTTTTATCAAAACAAAAATAAAAAATAAAAAAAGGTTGGTTTAATAACCTAGCCTAACAAGCTTCGAAGGGTGGGCTAACTATTTGCCGGCGCTGCCAAACTTATACATAAATTAAAAAGCCAAAGATCTTTGGTTCAACTTCATTTTCCTATTAGGGTTATTTACAAACCAAGCTCATTCTAAACATTAATTTATGCAAACGTAGTGATCTAATTCGATCATGTCCAAAGGATTCATCGGGATGAAAGTCTAAATACTCAGTTGACTGAAACCTAGCTAGCTGCGCATGTCAAAACTGGAATAAAGATAAAAGATGTACTTGGAAACCTACCCATCCACCCCACCACCCACCAAAATAAAAATAAAAATAAAAAGATTATCTGAAGGTAACTTCGACTAATATTTTTCAAAAAAAACAAAAGCAACTATATTGTATTGTTATTGGAGAAGAAATATATAGCATAATGGAATTAGTAAAATTCTACCTGAAAACAAAAAAAATCCAGCATTTTAATTAGTCATCAATATTTATAACAGAAAAGCTTTCAGCACTTTAATGCCCCAAACTAATAGTCGAACCAAAGAAAATAAGGGTTGTTGACTGTCACTACCGTTCAACATGCCGGTCTTGTATGTGCTACAGAACATTGACTAGAGACCATGTCAACTCGGATCTCCGAAGTAAACATCAAAACAAATTTTTACAAGACTTTCCAAAACTATATTCCAACTTAGCATTAATTGTGCATCAAAACAATAAATATAATATATTTACGAAGGGAATGGATCACCGGCAAACTCCACGACTGATCTGAGCTCATCCCAGTTCTCATATGTCAAGAACTCATTCACATCCCCATTCAATACGCTCGAGGATGTCGCCATTAATGGCGGTTGAGTTATGACTGGACTCGAGTTTTCTACAGCAAACTGGTTCGTCCGTTCGCCCATATGACCAACGATGGGCGGCTTCTTTTCTTTCTGACAAACAACCGGAGCTGCAAAGCTGATGTACCCTCCTTCGCGATTGTCAGATTCCATGCTGCATGATATGGAAGAGCTTGAGGCCGTTGAATCTCGTTTCGCCAGTATTTCTCTCCAGTTGGGTGTGTACTTTTTGTGTGACGGATCTCGCTTGAAAATTCTACACACTGTCCAAACTTCCTGCAACCACGAACATAAACATAAAAAATTAAAGGTGATCGATTTCAAAGCACATTCTTAGATATCTATGAAAAATTGTGATATTGAACCAACTGCAATATTGCTCGAGAGGACAACTTCAATACTGAAGCAAAATCAGTTGTGAGCTATGTTACATATATGGACATTTTGAAATGTGTGAAGTACTCATATATGTCAAACACTTGTGACGTGTGTGTGGGTACTCTAGTCAGATACTTCAATTAAAATAGTGAAATTTTTTTTAAAGTAGATGAATCCGACACTTAGATACATATCCGCTTCCAACTCCCATACCCAAGTTCATGTAACATAGGTTGTGAGTGCAAATATTACCAGCAATAATAACTAAGAAATATACTTAGAGATCCATGCATTATAGAAACAACTAATATATATAGTTATGTACAAATCTGGAAAAAAAAAAAAAAAATTTTTCTTTTGTATGAAAACAGTTTATTCAAGTATTAATATAAGATCCATTGTTCTGGCTTACAGCTTCTTGAGTAGTGCACTTGGCATTGGGGAGGTTGGTGTTTTTATTGTCATCGGCTGGCTGGCGAAACTCATGCATCATCCAGTCAGTTTTGGTTCCCTTTCCTGCACTTCCGCGGTAGTATACTAACGATTTCTTGAGTCCAATGCAGTCTCGGCCTTCTCCTTCAACAGAATAGACTGGCTTGTCGATGCCCGTTGCTTTCCAAAATCCTGACCCTGTGACTCTATTGGGTCTGATGCTGTTCCTATACTTTCTTCCTCTTTTGCAAAAGAAGTACCACTCCTTGTCTCCCACAGTACCCACCTCTGCATATTTTCCAAAGACATATGAGAGAGAGAGAGGGAGAGAGAGAGCATTTATACTAAGAAGAATTAGGTCTAGTTAATTCTTTTGATTTTTAGTTTTTGGGTCTTTTAATTACCTTTCTGCTTCCTCTATTTTAGTAAATTAAGGAGGTTGCAACAAAGTAGACTCAGGTCCCGCAATGGCCTATGCGGCTTCAAATATATAACAAGACATAAGTTAAAATCATTTGAAAGGACCTAATAGTTACTATCAGTATTATATATATACTCGCTTTCTGAAATATAATTGGCTATGGTTTGCAGGAAAAAAATCTTCATGTCAAGTGAATGATCGTATCGTATACATGTTCCATAAAATGATATTGTGCCATTCCTTTTTCTGATAGCATATATATGATCAAGCACAAGTCCTTCTGTTTTGGAATTATTATGACAATAAACGATATCTTAAAAGAATAAGAAGAGAATGAAACTCATGGAAAACTCTAGAAACAACCCTAGCTAGCCTCTGTGAGTGTTAAATATAAATTTTATATGCCAAATATTTACAAGGTTTCATTTCATAGTTAAGTTTTCCAAAATCCATATATTTTGTGATCAAATAGATCGAGGTATATATGTATTTAACTGTGAATTGATTAATGTTAAGCCATTTATGGTCAGAATCTTATGAACTTTCGAATTAATCAACCCTAACTACCTATATGTTATTGATAATCTGAATGATCTATTACAGGAAATAATAATAATAACAAAGAAAGAAGAAAGAAAAATCATGAGAACTAAAACTATTGCATACTTGGAAGATCCCAAGGATCATATTTGTAAATATCCATCTGTTTGATGAGTTCGATACTGGTTGGTTTCTTCTCAACCTTCCGGCGAAGATAAAACCCTACGAGTTCTTCATCGGTTGGATAAAATCGAAACCCTGGAAGCTGAACTTCATCATCCTTACTGCTTTCTAGGTTACTCATCTTCACCACTACCACCCGTACCACCTCTGTGTCTCTCTCTATCTCCTCTAAAATTAAATTATCAATAAGACTTTTGAGTCGGAAAATTCTTCTTATAGTGTGAAGAGTGTTCAAGTTATGGCTGCATTGGTCAAGTCATGACTTGAGTCTCTATTTTGGAGGCCAATCAAATTAAAGATCTTAGAAGAAGTCTTCCTATATATGCTTAACTCTCTTATTTTATATTTTCTATAAATATTTTTCAGTGGGGTATGATTTGCTTGTGAGGTTGTCATTGGGAACTTTGAAAAACTATAGGAAAAATCGTATGCGTGCTGCAGCGTGCACACCTCTCCAATTCATTTGGGTACCACCAATTATGGCACGACACCACGTGCACAGTGTCGTTCCGAATAGGGAAAAGAATTGTATTTATCAAATGTCCCCTTGCTCAAGCACGACATTAGGAATTGATTGTTTGAGAGTAGGGATGGTAATGGGTTAGGTTTGGGACAGGGCACCCTTATCGCAATCCGTCCCATTAAAGATAATCTCATCCTAAACCCGTCTCAACCCAATGTTGGGACGGGACAGGTTGGGGCAACGAAAATATGCGGGGCGGGACGGGATCTTGTCGGGTCGTTTACATTGATAGAAAACAAATTTTATTTAAAAATGAGAAAACAAAATCAATCTTAAATCACACATTTCACTTGTAAATTTTACCTCTTTATGGTTTAATTTGTAGAAGCAAATATTAAAAGAATTTAAACATAAACATAAAATTATGGAGAAAAAGTAACTAATGGTAAATGTGAAATTCAAGAAAACATGAAAGGTATTAGAAAATACCAATATTTACACATATTTAGGAGCGGGACAGGATGAGATGACGTTAAACCATATCCCGTTCCTAATTAGACACAGATTTTTATTTTCTCCTTAAACTTGCCTTTACTCTATTTACTTGCTCCCCAACACCGTCCCAATAGGGACAGGATGGGACGGGATACCCGCTTTGTACAGGTTCATTGCCATCCCTATTTCAAAGAGATGGCTCATGCATTATGACTGTTCAATTGATAAGATAAAGTCTACCATATGGGACCCTACCAAGAAAATGAGACAAATTGGAATGGAGAAGGTTCTCGTCCAGTGACTAATGACTTGTTCCTCTTATGGTCAAAGCAGTTGCAAGTTGCAAGTTGCAAGTTGCAAGACACATCATACTTATTACGTATGCACACACATTAAAATATAAAATAAAAATAAAAAGCTAGACGTTTTCAACTTTGTATAGGATTTGTTTGGGAATTTCAAAAATTGGATCTGATTAAGTTTAGCACATAACTATTATCTGGTTTTTAAATAAACCAACTCATATTTGGTTTGAAAAAAAACTGTGTTTATGCTTTATTTTTAGCACAAAACCGAACTATTTAGTAGAAAAAAAACAAACTTACCAAATAATATGAAATCAAAACTGGTTAGAGTTATCGTCAGTTGGCCAAGTTTTCAAGTTTGCCAAACAACCCTTAGAAGTCGGTTTGAGTTCATCTTTTCAAAATGTGTAGGATAATTTAATGAAGGTGCTTTTTGGTGTCCATGGAAATAGCGAGTAACCCCATTCTTTTTCTTTTCTCCTTCTCTTTTTTCTTTTTGGTTTGGGTGGGGTTGGTATTTTAATTTCATCGACGGGAATTTGATTCCCATTACACTTCATTTGCTTGAGGTTATTTCAATTATAGTACTTATTCCTCTGTTTCTAGTCGATTGCGTTCTTTGAAAAAACACGTTTTTTTAAGGAAGCTTTATTAAATGCTTTCAAATCAACATATTTATTATAATATTTCAATTTTACCCTCAAGTTTACAAAACATTGGAGATAGATAAAACATGAGAAAGGGTATTATAGGAAATTTAATTAAACAAATCATTGACTTTTTGAATTAGACAATAATTTTGAAACATCCCAAAAAAGAAGGAAAGCCAATAAAATATGAACGGAAGGAGTATACATAGATATATATGAGCGGGTATTTCAAAAGATGGTGGACACATTTCGATCAATTGCTATATAAGTATATTTTTATGTTATAATGTAAAACATAATGTCTGCAATGATTAGAATTTTCGAGGATGTTTAGGCTACAAATTAATGTTAAACACATGCTAAAATTAACATTGAGCTTTTCACAGAGAGAGAGAGAGAGAGAGAGAGAGAGAGAGAGGGGTTGTGGATTTATACCTTACATGTGCTTGTCTAATGAGGATTATTATTTTATATATAAAAAAAAGCCTTCCACAAGCAGCATGATCTGGTTTGCATTTTTACTAGAAGAGGAAAAGCTAGACCCAGATGCACATGAAATTAATTATAACCTCCAATATAAAGGGGATAAAGTTTCAAATATCTGCAGACGTGGCTTCCAATTGGTTTCAAAATAACTACCAAATCTGACTTAATTACTATAATTGGAAGATTTTTTTTAAAGAATTTTTTTACCCTATGAGTCTATGAGTTACGGTGAGAACCCTTTACTGGTGCGGAAAAGGATTGTGAAATCTGGGCTTAGGTGAAATGTCTCATTAGATGGCTAATCAACTTGTCCAGTCTGCGACTTGTCCGTGATCGAGAACTAATCAAGAACCTGAAATTATACCAACCATTGAAGGCTCGTATGGATGGCCATAAGAATTGGCTTATTATAATCACGACAGATCACCCATTTTTTGTTACGTTTACATGCGTCATTTAGTATGTGTCTTGTTAGGGATGACAATCAGTGACGGCGTTAAAAATTTGATTTAGAGAGGCCAAATTTTGAAAGAAAAACCACGAAAGAGAAAGCCAACGCTATTTTTGGATAAAGAATTTTTGGATAGAATTTGTCTTTGAGATGAAATTTGTAAAATTTTTATAAAGAAACTCCTTATAAAAATTTTACAAATTCCATCTCAAAAGACAAATTCTATCCTGAAAATTCATTATCTAAACATAGCATAAGAGTAAATATTCATGAAACCCTAGAAATTCATGGAATGTATGGGTATATTTTGAGTAGATCGAAATAATTTAATGGCCAAAAAACAAAATTTCATAGTATCAAATTTGTAATTCTTAAAAATTTAGTGCATAAAATGTAAATAAAAAAATTTCAGCAGGACCAAGCGACTGCTAAGAGCGCCATGACCCCTCAGGGCTCCACTTGGTTCCGCCCCTGATAGGCAATTAATGGGGTGGAGTTGGAATGGGAGAAGATGCTGGCTTGATTAACTATAATGCCCAACTAATCCCGACTCAAACCAGAATTGGGTTTTTAATTTAGTTGTAATATTCCAACCTCACTCCAATTAACTTAATTAAATATGCTTATTTTGGTAAAACTATAATTAAGAATAAGCTTGTAAATATCAGATCGAAGTATATCGAAATAACAAAACTATAATTCTACAAACAATATTTTCAAACCCAAACCAACTGGGATTAATTTAAAATTATAGCCTGAACCCGTCCCAACCCCGATTATATTTTTCTTCAATCGGTCTCGACAGGGCGGGGCGGCCAACGGGTAAGCCAGAACCACTGCGTTCCTTCGATCTTGCATGGATCATATTGTTTCACTTAGAAAGTTCCTTTCCCTTTGCAGCTGATGCTTAGCTGTAACCACTTTTGTTAGTGATAGGCCAAACATGTACCTAATTTCTCATGTCTCTGGCCGGCCGGACTTTTTTGAACAAAGACTTGTTAGATCCTGGTACTGCGCGTAGGGTAGCCGAAGTCGTATCTCATGCTTGAACCTTTATTTTGTTTCTTTCCTTCTGGGTGAAAGGAGAAAGAGAAAGAAAAATGCATTGTATATCATGTCCATTTAACGTGCCTAAACCCCACTTGGCCTTGGATTTGGGTAAGTAGACTTGAAGATTGATACGTAAGGATGTCAAAATATTCAGCTCCATGTCCGGATCGAAGAAGCCAAGAAGGAAGTTTGACATCTCCAACCCAACTCAGGCCCATATAAGACACTTGACCTGCATGGTTTGACTATTTTCTGGCATTCCTGACTTGGACTTAGATTTTTGAGATATAGTTTTGTCTAAATTTTATTTTATTTTTCAGGTTTCTTGTACAGCCACAAAAGATTTGAATCATGGTCATATCATTTTATCTCGTATTTTGTATTTTTATACTAAAATTTAATGTCCATATATATATATATATATACAATCATGTATCATTAAGATCCTCATCTAGCACCAAAGCTGTCATAGCATGCATGGTAATTGAATCATTGAGGTATCTATAGGAGATTTGATTTTTCTTGTCCAAAAAAAGAAGAAATGGCCTGAAATCATTCTTAGAAGTAGAAGGCTGAAGGTCTTGGGTTTGATTTTCAACTCTTACTCGACACAGCAATAACCTTACTTTTACATGTGAGTTTAGTCACGTGAGTAGGAAGCCACACAAAGGAGAATTACTGATTGATATCCTGGTTTTACTCCATACTCTTAGCACAGAACATGAACAAAGTTGCTTTTAATCTCCATACTCTGAGCACAGTTGTAAGGAAAATATTAATTAAAATTAATCAATACGTAGACGCATTATTATTTTGATTAATGATTTATTTGGGGTATTCAGGTTTTACTTCTCAAGCTTTCGGTCCAAACTAATCTCTTAATGGTTCGTGTGAGACGTCCTATACTTACACAGATAGCAATAGTTATGAAAAGTCGAAATATAATTAGTACATGCAATAAGAATTGATATGGTTTAAATTTATGCCATACAAGAGGTGATGAGATTTCTTTTTCTTCGGTAAGACTATTACTAAATGCTGATCTCATTTAAGCAAAATCCTAAAACTGTAAGCTGTATACAGTCCTAATCTGTGCATTTGTGCTGACAGTCTAAGACTTTAGCTATTACAAAAAACAAAAATAAAAAAAATAGTGGCCCTCTTCATTTTTTTTTTTTAATATCAAAAAATGAAAATTAAATATTGGTCTGTGATTAAATTTAAACTCCTCAATATTGCGCTACAATAAAATGGCAAAAATGTGATACTTTTGAGTCCAACCCCTGTGGCCAAACGCCTCGCACAAAATCAACACAATCAGACCTTCACCAGATTTTTTTTTGCTTTTGTTTTTGGTTTTTTGTGATATTAGGAAAATAGGTTTCAAATGCTTTATTCTTAACTAATCTCCCAAGCATATGTAATTCCAGTCCCACATCCACCGACTGATTACAGGAAAAAATCCATGCGGTCACCTCAAGGGGATTAGACCTTCACCGTATACATAGGATGTGGAACTTAAATGGCATGGGACAAACCAGCTCTTTACCCAAGGCTCAGTTTTAGGTAGATGCGGATGGGATTGTTACCAAATCCCAAAGCTTATCCATTTTCATGCCGTACGTGCCTACGTGGGTGACGAAAATTGTTTGAAAAAATAAATTACTATCCACTAAAAACAAAGATAAAAATTAAATTAAACTAATGGCAAAGATGGAATTAGGGAATTAAAAAAAGATAAAAAATTTCCTTGAATATGCCATTTATAATAATATCATTTAATATAAGAAACCCATATCGTCCAGCTGACTGGAACTTATCGCTTAATTAGGTGCACATGACTCCAAAATTGACTACTTCCAACCTCATCTTATTTCTATTTCGGTGGTCAATTAAAATTTCTAGAAGTAAAAGAAATAAAATATAAAATATAAAATATAAAATAAAAGATAAAAAAAAAGGCATTGCATAATTGACGTGGTTTAATTCTGGATAATGGTATGCTAAGTGGACTGATGACTAATGCGCATATATACTAATACCCATATATACTAATACATATAGAAGAATGTGAGGTTCGATTTGAAATTAGAATTGTGGATTAAAGAAATGAAAATCTGAAAAAGACAAATAAGATTTATAATAATTATAGTTCCTCTTTCTTTCTTTTCTTTTTTTTTAAATAAAAAAAATTGAAATTATATTTATTGAATATTGTAACACCGAGTTTAAGGTTGATGAGATGACTGACTCAACTAAGATATGGAGTCAAGAGGGATCAAATATATGGTCAAGTCAAAGGAAGTTGGTCTTCCTTAATTAATATGAACCAACCCTAATTAAGTAGACAATGAGACACTGCGGGCCTGCTCAACTCTATCTCAACTTGTGCACAAATTAAATTTGGCTAATTTAATCATTTAATAAATCGTGTTTGGACCATAATTGACGGAACATTGCGTTTGTTTAATTTTTATTTTTTTTATTACTACAATAGGCGTGTTTCGACTAGGCATTTCCATTCTTTAATTGGCTCTAAAGCGTAACAAGTACATGTTCTCCAGCTAGAATTATATCCAAGCATCCCTCACTCCTATAAGGCCATAAATATGTTCCCTCCATCTTTAAAGGATGTCGTCGCTTTGGAAATTTTTATTTTTTATTTTTTATTATTTAGGAAAGTGGATTTAATGTATTCACACCCGTTAATTTATTTTGGTTTTATAATTTTACTCATAATGGCAAAGGATATTGCTTTATTTTTATGGTGTAATTTATATTGTAAGAATGGATATTTATGAAAATTAATCAAAATTAACTTATTAATCATTTGATGGGTACAAAAATTATGAGACAACTTCAAACAAGACATTCCGTATTTTGTATTTTTATTTATTTTTATACTAAAATTTAATGTCCATATATATATATATATATATATATATATATATATGTACACACACAATCATGTATCATTAAGATCCTCATCCAGCGCCAAAGCTGTCATAGCATGCATGGTAATTGAATCTTGTGGGGGATTGTTAGAAAATATGTGATTTTCTTTAAAGCTTTCAAAACTTCGGACCACACATGTATGTACACGTACGTAGCCTATCTCGATACGAACCAGCCGGCCGTGTCGTGACATGGCACGTGAGTGATATGACATGGCGTACACGTGGCTTTATGGGCTGATTTTATGAGTTTTATTCCATTAGCCATTGGGTCTTAATTTATATAATTTATGAGTATCCGTTACTAGCCGTTGGGCTTTTATTTCATGTTATTAATTGGGATGTTATAAGAATTATTATGATATTTATTTTGGGCCTTTATTAGCCCAAACCAATTTCAGCATTTTACTATTATAAATAGTAGGCTTCTCTACATGAATATAGATGGTTTTTTGATATAATCTTCTCAAACCTTTTCCACCATATTTCTCTAAGAGTTTTGTTGAATTACTTTATATATTGTATTTACGGGCAACTAATCGTGGATGGGTTCACCATACTCTTCTTGTGGACGTACCCATAGAAGAGGGAGCTGCGAGCTTTGGGGTTGTATCTTGGAGGTCCTATCGTCCGTCAGCACCTGTACGTAAGGAGGCGATAGTTCCTTTAGGACAGCGTGATCTCACGTGCCTTCCCACAGGCCAGCTCTTCTTACTCATTTTATTTTATTTTAATTCAATATTTCTTGTGTTGATTTTTGTTAATTTAAATTATGATTATTAAGAGATTTATCCGTGTTCAATTTCATTGTATTTGTGATTTTTAATTTGTGTTGTAAATTATATTCATGTTTAATTTTTAATACATATTCTGTGACAAATTTCACAAAATCCACGAATATCCCTAACAGGTATCTATAGGAGATTTGATTTTTCTTATCCAAAAAAAGAAGAAATGGCCTGAAATCATTCTTAGAAGTAGAAGGTTGAAGGGCTTGGGTTTGATTTTCAACTCTTACTCGACGCAGCAATAACCTTACTTTTACATGTGAGTTTAGTCGCGCGAGTAGGAAGCCACACAAAGGAGAATTACTGATTGATATCCCGATTTTACTCCATACTCTTAGCACAGAACATGAACAAAGTTGCTTTTAATCTCCATACTCTGAGCACAGTTGTAAGGAAAATATTAATTAAAATTAATTAATACGTAGACGCATTATTATTATTATTATTATTATTATTTTGATTAATGATTTTTTTGGGGTATTCAGGTTTTACTTCTCAAGCTTTCGGTTCCAAACTAATCTCTTAACGGTTCGTGTGAGACGTCCTATACTTACACAGATAGCAATAGTTACGAAAAGTCGAAATATAATTAGTACATGCAATAAGAATTGATATGGTTTAAATTTATGCCATACAAGAGGTGATGAGATTTCTTTTTCTTCGGTAAGACTATTACCGAATGCTGATCTCATTTAAGCAAAATCCTAAAATTGTAAGTTGTATACAGTCCTAATCTGTGCATTTGTGCTGATAGTCTAAGACTTTAGCTATTACAAAAAAAAAAAAAGAAAAATTAAAAAAATAGTGGCCCTCTTCATTTTTTTTTTTAATATCAAAAAATGAAAATTAAATATTGGTCTGTGATTAAATTTAAACTCCTCAATATTGCGCTACAATAAAATGGCAAAAATGTGATACTTTTGAGTCCAACCCCTGTGGCCAAACGCCTCGCACAAAATCAACACAATCAGACCTTCACTAGATTTTTTTTTGTTTTTGTTTTCGGTTTTTTGTGGTATTAGGAAAATAGGTTTCAAATGCTTTGTTCTTTATTAATCTCTCAAGTATATGTAATCCCAGTCCTACATCCACCGACTGATTACAGGAAAAAATCCATGCGGTCACCTCAAGGGGATTAGACCTTCACCGTATACATAGGATGTGGAACTTAAATGGCATGGGACAAACCAAGCTCTTTACCCAAGGCTCAGTTTTCGGTAGATGCGGATGGGATTGTTACCAAATCCCAAAGCTTATCCATTTTCATGCAGCACGTGCCTCCGTGGGTGACGAAAATTGTTTGAAAAAATAAATTACTATCCACTAAAAACAAAGATAAAAATTAAATTAAACTAATGGCAAAGATGGAATTAGGGAATTAAAAAAAGATAAAAAATTTCCTTGAATATGCCATTTATAATAATATCATTTAATATAAGAAACCCATATCGTCCAGCTGACTGGAACTTATCGCTTGATTAGGTGCACATGACTCCAAAATTGACTACTTCCAACCCTATCTTATTTCCATTCCGGTGGTCAATTAAAATTTCTAGAAGTAAAAGAAAAAAAATATAAAATATAAAATATAAAATAAAAGATAAAAAAAAAGGCATTGCATAATTGACGTGGTTTAATTCTGGATAATGGTATGCTTAGTGGACTGATGACTAATGCGCATATATACTAATACATATAGAAGAATGTGAGGTTCGATTTGAAATTAGAATTGTGGATTAAAGAAATGAAAATCTGAAAAAGACAAATAAGATTTATAATAATTAATATTTCCTCTTTCTTTCTTTTTTTTTTTTTTCTTTTTTTTTTTAAAATAAAAAAAATTTGAAATTATATTTATTGAATATTATAACACCGAGTTTAAGGTTGATGAGATGATTGACCCAACTAAGATATGGAGTCAAGAGGGATCAAATATATGGTCAAGTCAAAGGAAGTTGGTCTTCCTTAATTAATATGAACCAACCCTAATTAAGTAGACAATGAGACACTGCGGGCCTGCTCAACTCTATCTCAACTTGTGCACAAATTAAATTTGGCTAATTTAATCATTTAATAAATCGTGTTTGGACCATAATTGACGGAACATTGCGTTTGTTTAATTTTTTTTTTTTTATTACTACAATAGGCGTGTTTCGACTAGGCATTTCCATTCTTTAATTGGCTCTAAAGCGTAACAAGTACATGTTCTCTAGCTAGAATTATATCCAAGCATCCCTCACTCCTATAAGGCCATAAATATGTTCCCTCCATCTTTAAAGGATGTCGTCGCTTTGGAAATTTTTATTTTTTATTATTTAGGAAAGTGGATTTAATGTATTCACACCCGTTAATTTATATTGGTTTTATAATTTTACTCATAATGGCAAAGGATATTGCTTTATTTTTATGGTGTAATTTATATTGTAAGAATGGATATTTATGAAAATTAATCAAAATTAACTTATTAATCATTTTATGGGTACAAAAATTATGAGACAACTTCAAACAAGACATTCCTTATGGGACAGAACGAGTAGTACTATGTCAAAGTGTATTCATGTTGATAGGGATGGTAAACTTGATCAAGTCTGATAGACTTTTATTAGCCTGGTACCATTTTTCAGCTAGTGTTCTTCTAGTGGGGAGCCACATATTCGTTTTAATTTGCAAATAAAATAACTCTACCCTTTCTTTCTCTCTTGACTTTGTACCAGAGACCATGGGTTCCAAATACAATTCAATTAAACAATTAATGAATTGAAAGGGAGGTGGAAGAGAAAAAGTCAAAAAAGTCATTGGCCGGTCTAAAAAGTGGAAATGGGGCGCCTCACATGCATTGGACCTTTAGTGGTAGTCTAAAGAATGGAAAGGGAGGTGGAAGAGTTTATTATTTCACCTCTTTACGACTATCATTGCATGTATCGGTATGAGGTGTCCCACATAGGTCATTAGTGTTAGAAATTTTTCCCTAATCTAAGATTTACAAGATATGATAATAAATACATAAACGAAAAATCAAGAACATATATATAAGAAATACATATTTATGTGGTTCAACAAAACTTTGCTTACGTCTATGGAGTCATTACAACTTTCATTATTTTTTTTGAGAATTAAATGGCCACCCCCACCATAACGTATATATAGAACTAGGGTTACAGGTTACAAGTGCAAAAATACCAATTAGAGGTAGGATGTAAAGTAGAATCAAGCTCCATACTACCTAATAATTAATTTTGGGGATTAGTCTGAACTGAAATTTTGATGAGAGTAAAGTCAAAGAAATTAAACCCTAATCTTCAAAAAAAAACCTTTTTTTTTTAATTTTTTTTAAAAAATTTTTGGAAATGGGTCCTTTAGAACCTTCAATTAATTTGAGAAAAAACTTTAAAATAATAGAAGCTATAGGCTCCTGGCCTGTAATTGCAAGGTATCCGGGAAGCAACTCATGCTATGTTTGTTTGGTTGGAATGGAATGAATGGAATGGGATCTTATTCTAATTCATTTCAAACAAAATGTTTGGATGAGGTAATTAAATGAGAATGGAATCAACAGTAGTAATGAATTATAATGATATTTATTGCATAATGTTTATTTCAATATCATTTCATTTTCGACTATTTTAAGGATGAAATCAAATTTCATTTCCACCCATTCCTGCCCATTCCATTTTAACCAAACAAACATGGCCTAAGTTAAAATATTTAGCCATTCAGGGCTCCATCTAGCTAGTCCTTACGGTTCAGCTGCAACTAGCGAAGAGCACTAAATGCAGGAAAATTATCTTGCACTGGATTGCATTGTATGTATTATGTGACTAGTCATTTGTTTTTAGCTAATTTTTGTTAGGTTTCTTTTATTAAACTATTGAAAGACCAAATAAAACTATAAAAGGTAGTGTGCTGACTGAGCGAGCTATCAAGAGCGATGAACTTAATGGTCCAGTCAAAGGCAGTTGGGCTTGGTTATGAACCATTCCTGAGTTAAAAGACCATTCCTGAGTTATAAGACGCTGACCAGTTCAACTCTCTCTCAAATTCTTCACACATTTGGCTAATTTAATTATTAAATAAAGCATGTTTGGACCATAATCAACAATATATATATATATATATATAGGGAGGATTCTGTTGACACATGCTATAATAGGAGGGTTTCGTTGACCCTAAACCATAGTAATAATATTTCACCAATCCAACCGTTGGATTAGAAGATACTCATTAACATCATGCATGCCGAATTTCAAGTCAAATCGGATTTGAAGAAGCAATGATCCGTTAACTCACATTTCTTTTATAAATAAAAATATAATTTGGGACACTTTATGAAGGACATGGCTCCTAATCGATCTCTGATTAAATTAAAATTTGACATCCATGACTCAAATGAGTAAAGAATCTAATGTAAAGGTTGGATTGGTGAAATACTATTCTTACAAAAAGATATTAAGGGGTGTAACAGTAAAAAGCTTTATCCTATATATATGTATTTACAAGAACTCATGAGTATAACAATTACACGTCCTTAAAATAGTACCATATTCGAGATCTACGATACACGCATACCTCTGGACCAAATAGAAAAAGAAGAGGGAAAAAAGAAGAGAGATCTACGTATCTACAAACACCAAACGAACTGGGAAATGTCCTCTTACAATGCTTTCAAAACATTCAAAACTTATGAAATTTGCATTTTGTTTTTGTTTTGTTTTCCAATATCTTCATCAATTTTGATAGGAACTTCCTCCTTATTTAGGTTTAGAGGTTTGACAGGGTCAAAATGAGGGAGAATTGATAAGATCGAGAGAATAGTACCCTCGTATACATGAGATGCACTATATGCTGTATAGATGCCTTGCTGAACCCATTGAGACGATTCACACAAGATTTCATAGTTCTAATTATAAACCCTAGACTTACTTAATTTTTGTGGATTATTGAGTCTTATATAAGTCCGACCTATTAGGAAGTCCCACTTCCCATATCGATTAAATTTCAAATTTGACATGACTTTATAAATATATACTCATTTGGATCTTCTGCTTACATTGTATCAGAGGATGTCATTCCTAAGTCCGATTATGCTCATCTTTGTTGTCCACATGATCTGTCTGGACTCTCCATTAAAGATCTCATTGTTACCAAAAAAAAAAAAAAAAATGGGGAAAGAAGTGTACGTGTCTTGACCTATTTGACCTAAACTGAGGGTGCTTTGACCCACTTGTACTTGTTTAGGTAACACAATTATAAGAGTGGTCCTTACAGAGATATGTATAATCTTCTTTATTATAGGTTTAAAGTATAGTTTGGCTTTGTTCTATCAACTGGATATTGACATAATTATAAGTCACCTACGCCAGTTTTCTTTGTCTTTTTCTATTAAATTTATTTTTTTTCATTTAATAATATGTAAGACCTTGAGCACATGATGATGCCGAGGGCTGGGGGGTGCCAACCTAGTTGGAATTCCTTGACTCTCCCTTATGCTTAAGGACCTTTTATTATAAAATATATATATAAGTTAAAACTTATATAACTTAAGTCATAAGTTAACTTAAGTTAACTTATGTTATAACTTCAGTTATGATCAGGTAAATATATGCTAATATAACTTATATCAACACTTACAGTGAAAGTTGTACCTTATGTATTAATGGATATGAGGTACATTAGATCAATTTAAAAGGTACAACTCTTAATACATGGTGCTGGTATAACTTATATCAATATATGCTTCTGAGAAAATAACATTATATATATATATATAGGTGATCCCATCAGCACGTGCTGATATAAGTTACATCAGCACTGTGCATTGGGGGTTGTACCCCTTGCATTGATTCAATGCATCTCACATTCCATTAATGCATAAGGTACAACTCCCAATGTAGGTTTTAATATAAGTTATATCAGCACGTGCTTACCTGATCATCATTTTATATATATATATATATATATATATATGTATATATATAGTCTCATAAAATAAAATAAAATAAAATGTGGTCCTTGCAGCTTTTTCGGAAGCACGTTTGTTAGGGTTAGAAATTTTATTGCAGTCTTGACACGTAAACGTGGGGATTTAAACCGAACCACTCAAAATTGTTGACATGGATGTGTTGACTTTGGTTGTGTCTTGTTGATTTTTCAACCACTCCAGAAATCTTTGCTTGCCACCCAAGTGGATTTTACCAATATTCAAAAGCTAAAACGAATCTGACATTTTTCTAACACTCTTGAATATCTCATATTTGACTAGATCCAATTGATAATTCATAAATACCTTTGCTTACGTGGATGCTGATAGGGATGGTAAAATTCATCAACTATCATGGGCTTTTATTTGCCCTAGCAATACTAGAACCCTTCGTTTTGCCAGGTTTCTTCTCTCGGAGAGCAACATACCAGTCTTTTTCTTATTTATTTATTTTTGGGTAAATTTGTTCTTTCTTTCTCTATCTCTCATTAATTTGTACCAAAGACCAAGAGATCGTAATACAATTCAAGTCAACCATCAATGAAGAAAAAGCCTTAAAAGGGAAGAAGTTCGAAGAGAAAAAGTCAAAAGTCAAAAGTCAATGGTCTAGTATATAGAGAGGGAGCAAGTGAATGATTCAAGGACCCTGTTGGCTAGTCAATAGTGTTAAGCTTGTATCCTCTGCAGTTGAGTGCAGTAACTGCAGGAGAATTATCTTGCACTTGATTGCCCTGCCTTTATTTTGTCTTCCATTAGGTTGATATAAAAAGTCCAACAAAAATGGGCTTAAGGAAATAAAAAATAAAAAATCAAGGGGTCGTTTGTGAAACATGAAAAACCTGACTATAGAATCAGACCCGTTTAATTTTATCATTGCTTGATAGATCTTTTTTCTTTTTCTTTTTCTTTTTTTTGGTGAAAATCTATTCAGCCTTGTGCTGAAAATAAGGTTTAAACATAATTTGTTTCAAATCAACAAGGGGTTTGTTGTTTCAAATATCAAATGCATTAACGCTATGTTTGGATAAATAATTTTTAGGTGGAATTTGCTTTTGAAATGAAATTTGTAAATTTTTTATAAGGATTTTGCCCATCTCATCCTCATAAAAATTTTCCAAATTCCAACTCAAAAGCAGATTCCACCTAGAAATTCTTTATCCAAATATAGCGTTAGGGAATAGACTCAACTTGATCTTTGTTTTATCAACTCTGCAAAATGAAGGCCATTTGTTGGGCTATGTTGATCTTGTTTTTAAACTTTCCAAAGAGGCCATTTGTTGATAGAACAAATGGTAATGGGGCCACATTGAAACTTAGCCTTCATTCAAAGTACTTTTGGGCTGGGGATTGGATGTCAGCCGCATATTAAATGGCATTCTTGATAAACAAAATGTAAAAAATGAAGTTGATACAAAAGGAACAAATTATACCAACATCATTAGAGTTTCATTTAAACCCAATGATCGAGTTTTAAAGGTGCACATGACTGCTGTTGTTAATGGACGATGGCTGAAGTGATGAAACCCAAAAGGAAAGGAAGACTAGCTTTCATGGCATTCATACTCATTTCCAGGTCTTCAAATTCACAATGTTAATTACTAACATGCATGTAACTGGGAATGGGGTCAATGACTCCAATTGGTTCCCTTCATTGAGAGCCATCTCCATGGCCTTCTCACCATGCTAAATAGTTGTCACCACTCATCACATTGTGGTGTGGAACTGAGGAATGAGGATAATTTGGACAATCGGCCTTGTGAGAAAAGAAAGAGCCAAAGGAAATAAGAGAGGATCAGTCATATTTGGGGGAAGATGGCTGGAAAAGAAGAAGGGTAGATTCAATAAATTTGGTCGGACCAACAAGAAATGCAATTTTTATTTTAATGTAGTAAATTATGTATTAATAACAAGAGAGTTTAGCCCAAGTACATGAGACATATACAAGCACTAACAAAAGACCCCTCTTAACATTTGAGAAGGTTACAAAATGGACAAAAGAGAGGTGATTACAACTAGCATAACTAGAATACCACAAATAAAGGTATTTAACAAAATAAGATTTGATGTCTCTAACCAACTTTTCTGATTCCTTTCAAAATTTCTTTGGTTCCTCTCCCTCCAAATACATCGAAAAATAGCATGAGGGGCCATTCCAAATCACCTAAGACTCCTTACTCTCCCCTATGAACCACCAACCAACAAGGTCATAGGTAGAGGAAGGAGAACCCAACGAATACTAACATATTAAAAATAAGCACCCAAAGATTTCTAGCTACCATGCGATGTATGAAAAGATGATCAACCCTCTCCGCCTTCTCTTTACATAAGATACATCTATTTGGCACAAACCACCTCATCTCAATAAGATGATTCAAAATCAAACACTTACCACTCCCTACCAACCAACAAAAGAAAGCCACTTTTGAAAGGGACTGAAGTGATCCAAATAATGTTAGCTGGAAAAAACAGAACCCCTTGTGGTCTCAAAACATTATAAAATGATTTCATGGAGAATAAACCTTTAGAATGCTTATGCCACACCAATGTATAATTCTCACCCACCAAAATCTTACTCCCATAAAGAACTTGAAAAAAATTCATAACACTTTCCAATTCCCAATCATTGAAATGACTTAAAAAAAATAACATTTCAATATATGACTCTAAACACCTGAACCATGTACTCTGAAACCAAAGCTTCTTTATCCAAAGCAATAACATATAAATCCGGAAATTCCAACATAAGATCGAGGTAAGTTGGAGCACCAAACATCTTTCCAAAATCTAAATTTTGGGGCTAAGTCAGCCTGATCTATACCATTATAAAAAGAAAAAAATTTAGAGTTTTTATTTTTTAAAATGGAGAAATTACACTTGATCCCTTAAAATTTACCCTATTTTCACTTATACCCAATATGAATTATAATTACACTCCAGTACTCCACCCATTCCAGCTATATATGGATGAATTGTTTGTCATTGAATTCACTCCTCCCTTATACAAGGGGGCAGTTCCATCACCTGCAACTATAGTAGGCATTTTGTAGTTAAAAAGGAGGAGAGGAAAGAGGAGAGAAGAGAGGGGGGGTGGGGGGGGGGGGGGTTGGCGCCTTGATTTCCGTTAATGCAAAAAGTACTGGCAGTTTCGCATCAGCCTTTTGAAAAGTAAAGCACCCTGTCTCAATGTCCAATGACAAGAAGAATTTCTTGTGGCTTCTGAACTTTATGAACTTACACTAGTCACAATGTCTACTAGCTAAAAAAAACAAAAAAAAAAAAAAAAAAAAAAGGGTTTCAAAGGCTTATATATAAAACAACCACTAGCTTCAACATGTTTTGAGGAATGCATACAACAGAGCCACCATATTCTTACAAAAGCCTCAGTAAGAGGCTTTCAGTCACATTAATTCCATCGTCACAGCAGGCTTTTCCAACCAAACTGAAAAATATTATTAACATCTGTGATCCACTGATCCATCTAACAAAAGTTATCAAATCATGAAGAGCACAACAAAAGAAGAAGCCACGAGTTTTCAGAAAGTGTGCACTGCACAGTTGCATGGATAAGCTGATACTAACCCATGTGCTTAACATAATCATAATTATTAAAAATAGTACACAAGCAACATATTCTGTATTTCCCAGGAAGAAGCACTAAAAAAAATGGAATTTTATCTAGATCCATATCAAACTCGTTATAAAAAATTCAGTTGTTGCTGAAGAAATTACAATTCTAAGCATTCGTTTGTTAGAACAGGGAAAATATCAGCCAAGCATCCAATTATGACAAGCTATATATATATATATATATATATATAGATAGATAGATAGATAGATAGATAGATAGATATATTTTCATCCATTTGTTCATATAGAATCACAGCATGCATGGAAATTTAGTTACAGTTTCTAACAAAAGTATGATGGGCATAAAAGCATTTTCTAGTTGTGTGGCTATGCTCAGTGCCTCATGTTGTGTACAAACTACCCCATTCTTCTGGGGGCCTTCAACATCTATACTCTCTAGTCATGCATAACTACCCCATTCTTCTAGGGGACCTTCAACATCTATACTCTCTAGTGATGTATTTGAATGTGATATAGAGGGCCAACAACCATTTGATCCCTTTGTCAGACTCTGTAAGTAGGCAGTTTCAAGCTATGTTACACGGACTCAGGTATGGGTGTCAGGTGTGGGTATGTGTCCAGGTGTCGGATTTGTCTACTTTTCAAAGATTTTTCACTATTTTGAATGTGTCGAGCAGGAGTACTCACACACCCATGTCACAAGTGTCCGACATGAGTACTTCATACATTTTGAAGTGTCCAAGTAACATAGGTTCCAAGTGTATCCCTTAAGGCTAACACAAATTTGGATATACTTCTTGACCCACTTGAAGCCATGAATCAGTGTCCTGTCCTACTTTGTTGCCATCCTCATATCTCAGCAATATCCCAAACAAAATCTTCCCCTGTTTATAAAAAAAACCTAGGTTTAATGACACTAGGGGAATCAAAATTAATTAGAAAACGAGCATAGCATCAAAGTTCAAGTAATACAAATTGACTGACCTTCACTCTCCTGTATGATGCTAAAGTAGCCAAGGGTTCATTTGACTTTTGCACTTGACCTGCTTGATGATCGAAATTGATCATCTGGCAACGGTTGCACCCACCTAATGACTGCATGAAAAAAAAAATGCTGGAATTTATGGGTGAAATTATGATATATCAGCAAAATAAACACATGCAAGTGTGCACACACTCATGCAAACATGATAAAATATGCTTGCAGAGAGAGAGAGAGAGAGAGAGAGAGAGAGTGTAGAGTGTGTGCATGCTTTTGTGCATGAGGAATATGAAATCTCTTTTTCTTTTTCACCCATTTTCTTGGCAGGGAAGGAATATGAATTTAGTCGGTCTTTATCGGCTTTATAATCATGCATGAAAAAAGAATCATAAAGTAAAAGAGTAGAGGCATAGCATCATAACGTCTGCAAAATTGTGCAATTGTCATGAGGCCCAAGTGGTTGCTGATGTCAGATATCAGCAAACCTCTTGGTATTTTTATAATAAACATTATCCCAATGCCATTGAGGTTGTTATTCAAGGTCCCTAGAACATACTGTAAAGTATTTATTTCCAATTTTTAGATTCTTCCATCCATCTTCAGCATATGGTTCCCCACCAGATATGACAAGGTTGGGACGGAATCTCATTGGATTGACTTGAATTGGTGGTCCACGAGAACCTTTCTGTGAATCTGCAGACAACAAAAAATGGTTTGCATAAATTTGTACGCATTTATTATAAAATAAAACTGACAGAATTTCAAACACCAACATTTCTACTATCTGTACATTTAGCAAAATCAAAGTGATAGTGATGCAGGAGCATCCAAGAGACATATAGAGGCCAAGCGGGTGCACCAGGCAGCCTGGTTTAGTCATTTGATAGAGTTGACCGCAGGCTATTCAGCTTTATTAAATTAAAAGAACATTCAAACACTAGGATCACACTAGGATCTTAGGGTTGTTGTAGTATAAATATTCTTTTATGTGAGTCATTGTAATAATTCTTTTTAGTATTATTTTAGAATTTCAGATTCAAGAGACATTATTGGGCTTCTAAACCCCAGAATCTGACTTGCTTACGTTTCGATTTTGATTCTACCTAATTTCTAGCTATTTCCTGTAATTTTTTGCTGAAATTCTTGTGTAGGGTAGTTTTTTCAACAATTGCAGCAACTAGACAGCATGTTCTCGCTTTTTTGCTACGTCAAATTGGTACCAGGCCGCAAACATATATCTTAACTATGTTGGATGTGGTGGATGAAGAAATCAAGACTAAAAAACAAAGATGGCTTCGATATGGCATATAATTGAAGGGATGTTGTGGGCTAAGCAAAGGCTTTAGTGACGAGAACGTGCAGAAGGTCGAATGAGATTCCCCTTTCACAATCTCAAACATAGAGATATTGAGGATCGTGGTGCATTGGAAGAGAGGTTGGTATGTGGCAAGAATGTGAAGAGCGTGCTTATGAATCTACGCTAAGAGTATTCAAAAAGAAGCAATCACTGCGTTCTAGCAAGGGTGGTAATTCCACCATATCTTTCCATATGAAAATGATATTATCGTACTCTTAACATGCAAAAATGAACATAAACAAACAGTAAAATGACCTTAGTGTGAATGGAATTTGTCGGTATTTTAGCCTTCCCTCAGGTCTGCTGCAGTAACCCTTGCTAATATTCCTTTTCCAAACAAAATGAACACGATCCTCCCTCTTTCTCCCCCCCCCCCTCTCTCTCTCTCCCCTATGTGGTTTCCAGTCTCCAACTTTCAGGATCCCTAAACCCTAGGCTTAGGTTTTTATAGTGAAAATTAGGTTAAACCTCATATGGAAACTTCTTTTCACCAACTCCCTTGACCTCAGCCTCCCAAGGATGGGTTCAGAACAGAATTCGTGAGTAAAGAATGAACAAACAGAAAATGGGGATCTTCGTGTGTATGCATATTTGAATTATGCGTACGCATATTGATACACTTGGTCATTTAGGCAGCTCAAACCCCACCGTGCTTACTTTCCTCGTCGAACGAAGACCAAAACAGGCGACAAACAATGTGGACCTCATCATCCGGAAACAACCACACAATGTAGGGATAAAATAGGGTGTCTACAATCGACAACTGAAGCTTGGGTTACAAGTAAATATTTCTTGCTGGGAATCATGTGAATACATGGGATTCTATCATAACACAAGCTTAACTTGCTTATAATAATTTGGTGAATAGAACCACAAAGAAAACACCATTCGAAGCGACTTATGGACTATAGCCTCAGCATGTTCTCGATTTAGCTTCATTACCATAGGAAGCTTAAGTGAGTGAAGATGGGGAGGCTTTTGTCTATCAAATTCAACATGCTCATGAGGAAGTGAGGGCAGCACTTGGAAGTCAATAATGATTCATATGCCACAACAGCAAATCAACATTGGTGACCCAAGGATTTTTAAAAGGTTTTAGGACATTCGAGGTGAAACAATTTCCTATTGGCACTTGTCACAAGATCGAGTCCTGTGAGTTTGGGCCATGTAAGGTTCTCAAGAAGATTAGCTCCAATACTTGACAGAGCTACCACTAGACTTACAAATTAGTCCGGTCTTTAACGTCTCTGATCTGTATGCAATTAAGGGATTTGATGGGGACAAAGCAACAATTGAAATCATAGTGGGACTGCTTTGCCTGCATAAGACTCTTGGATGCCCCGCATGGCTATGTCAACCTCCTCAGTTGGATAGAACTTGGCTCCGGCAAGAAAGCATCATAAATTTAGCACGTATCTTTGGATGGAGTTCAAATTTTCTTTTATTCTAGTACTTTTACTTGTTTTCTTCTATTTTATCACAAGTTTGTTGGAAAATACTACATCCCACATCGTCTAAGTATAAAATTTGACATGTCTTCATATACCAATTTGGGCCCTCCAACTAATACCTCAGGCTTTTGGATATAGTGTCAAAGGCTTTTGTTCTCGTTCTTGGACCCGTTTTGTTGTTGTTTTTCTTGGGCCATTTCATTTGTGTGTCCATCTTTCTTTTTTTTCTTTTTCATTTTCCTTTTTCCCTTACATGACAGGCCCGTTCTTGTCTATTAGCTCTGTTCTTGTCTATTAGGTTTGCACGGGGAATGTTGAAAAATATCACATCCCACATCATCTAAATGTAAAACTTGACATGGCTTCATACCTGTTTGGGCCTTCCACCTAATAGCTTAGGCTTTTAAGTTGGAAACTTAACAAGTTTATAGACCATTATTAGGTTCAAAGTCTCTTAAGTAGTGTGACTAGCATGTGATTTTATAAATAGCTTGGAGGTTGAGATTTACAAGAGCATTCATGGATTGGATCCTAGGGTTGCTATAGGCATAGTATAAATAATCTTTTATGAGTTCTTGTAGTTACTCTTTTTAGTATTATCCAAGAATTTCAGATTCAAGATACATTCTTTAGTCTCTAAACCCTAAAATATCACTTGCTTACGCTCCGGATTTGATTCCATTTCTACCTCAATTTCTAGTTATTATTTTTGTTATTTTATTGTTGGAAATTCCTCTCTAGGTAGGTTTTTTAACCACGGTAGCAACGAGACAAGTAGTTCTCGCTTTCTGTCGCATCAAATAGGAAAGATTGAGTTGAAGAAAAATAATTATTTTTTTGAACAAACAAATGAGAATACAACAAAAATAAGTCTTGTCTTGCATCCATGCTTGCAAAGTTGTGTTTGAAAGTCCCATGAAAACTGAGTCGGTCCATTTTTTATATTTAATTTTAATTTTTTTTTGCATAGTCTTTGGAGGAAAATTCTACTCTCTAGAAATAAATGGAGCCATCAGTCCAAAACCACAAATGAAAGTCAAAAAGTGAATCAAAAAGCTATGAAACCCAAATATTTGATCCTAGACTTGAAATGAAATAACCTGCTATGAAAACTAAATGGACTTAATTAAAAGGATAATTAAAACATAAAAAATAATATCTTTTTCCATGGGATGTACAAACTAGCGCTTAGTTAACTATCTCTATCTCTAGATTGGAAATATCAAGGACATCAGGCATAGATCTTAGATGATTTTAATAGGCTTGATGCTCTAGATAAGTGTATCATGCCTGAATCAAATAACATAAGGAAAGGTGCTCCAACATTAATCAAGTAATTTCTTGGATGCTATATGTAACAAGAATGCAAAGTACTTGCACATTAACATATCACACAGAATAGCAAAGAAATAGAAATTTTTTTACATTAGGAGTCAAAGAATTAGCTTTCCTATGATGGGAAAGGAGCACAGAACATACTTGCGCTTAGTCTGTTGTTGAGGTCGGATATGCTCTGCTCAGATATTAATAAGAACTGAGCTTCATTGACAAAATTCAAACTGGTCTCCACATCTCTGCACACGCCTTCACTTCTGCTCTTGTTCAAGCAGTAGTAATACTCTGAACTAGAACATCTTAATAATGAGCAAGGTCGACCAATGGCATTGCTAAACCAAATGTTGACTTCATTATCATAACCCTGGACCTCATATCTGATTAAAAAAATAATCATTATATCAAAACTTCTAGATTATTAATATAAGTTAGTGAACTTAACTTGACAGAGGAGGATACAGAAAGAATAAGAGGTATTACTTAAACAAATTTCAGATTTTTTGTATTGCACATTCAATTAAATTGGGAATTATTTACAAAATGTAAAATTTGTTAACAACTCTCGGTAAATGAAATAACAAAATTGAATCAAACTCTTGATATTTCAAATGAGATTTTAATATAAAAAATGTGGAAATAGAATATAATGCATCATCCTTTTAAGTCTACTTAAATTGGAATCTCAATTTCAATTTCGAATTTGGGTCATTTCCACAAAAGAATAGAAAGGATATTACAGGAAGGATGATGATCAGGTGAGCACATGCTGATATAACTTATATCAACACCCGCATTGAGGGTTGTACTTTGTGTATTAGTGGGTTATGGGGTACATTGGGCCAATGCACAGGGTACAACCCCCAATGTATGGTGTTGATATAACTTATATCAACACGTGCGGACTTGATCAGAACTGAGTACAGTAATATCCTAATACCATAAAGTAGGGCTTTGCTATTGATCCTACTAAAAGAAGTACTGATCATTCCAATCTACAGGTTCTAAGCAAAGACTTAAATATCGATATCGATGGATATATCGAGGGTCCAAAAACATGGATATATCGGATACATCGATAGATATATTGAAAATTTCGATATCAATTCAAAGATATGACGGATATTGTTAGTTAAACATGTATATTTTCATTGAAATTCTGGGAACAATGATTAGACTTTAATTAACAGTTTAGAATCAAAATATTCCAATTTAAACGTGTATTAGACATGTAGTGTATAGGGTATAAAAATTGTGCCACACTGAGGGATAGAATGAATATTTTAACAAAAAAAAATGAAAGTTGTTATTTCATACACTAATTTAAGCCATTAGTATAATTGAAATATTTATATAAATCAATACTAAGAGAGTAAGGGGTGATAATTTTGACGTAATAACTAAAAAATGAATATCTCGATATCGACAATACTATGTGAAAGAAAGAAGATATTATGGATATATCGAGATATATCGAGATTTTATCAATAATATCGATAATATCGTAAAGATATTTTGCGAAAAAGATATGTAAGTTAGATATCGTATCGAGGGGTATAGATAAATGGATATATCGTGGATATATTGGAGATATCCTGGATATTTTAGTCCATGGTTCTAAGAACTATGTTGATGTGACGCTACTTGTAACTTAGGGATTACTATAAACCAATTTCAACAATTTTCCAATTTGAGTTAAAAACAATTAAAATAAAAATTCATGACAACTTCATACTTTCATAGTATAGGAGTCAGCCATGATGAAGGTGAACAAGAGGCCGTGGCTTGATTAGGAAGATATACTTTGGAATTTCAAATTTAATCCTTGTGTACACAAACTTTCTCATGGAAAAATTTTAGTAGATAATAAATACGTATAAATTTTTACATAACTCTATTGTCTTGATGAGAATGATTTATGCATGATTTATGCTATACTTAAAGCACATAAGTCATTCCAAGTGTTCTCTATACCAACAACAGTTACAGGGTAATTTTTGAGTAATTACTAGCTTCACCTATTTGATCATAGAGATCTTGGAACATTTCGATTTATTACCATGGTCCAAACATTTACTTCAGAGCTGGTTAGGTGAGTAGTGGTCCATCATAAAAAAGAGGACTTCCGAAAAATGTTTTCGGATGCAGGGAAACAAAGCAATATTTTTAGGTACCACTGGAATCATATGAAATAAATGAAATTTGAACAAAATTTATTAAACGGTAAAGATAATTTCACATAATTATAAAAATAGCACATTGTTCACCAATATACCCACTCACACTGATGTTATAATGAGGCAAAGAAGGAATGCAGTTTGCTGGGAAAAAATCTTTTCAAATTGAAGAAAAATTTATAAAAGCATGAATATAACTTATGAATATATAGTATATAAAGTTTAAATGCCACAAAAACACTTCTATCATCATTTTCCCTTAAAATACAATTAATTTGCTATCGTTTATGCATTATAAGGTGTAAATCCACAGAAAAATGAACAGCACATGATTAAATTATAAATTATAAAGTCCATAAAAGTATTCGTGTCTGATCCATGAGTGATGATATTTAATCTTTTTCAAAAGAACACAAAATAAAATAAATAAACCAATAATTTAAGTATCTATAAAAATACGGATAATCATTGAATATGTTTTTTATAAGGTCAGCTCAATGAATATGTTATATCAGCAAACATGGAGTGAGATTTCATCCAAATGGATTTGTTGACTTTTTTATTGACTACTGATTCTAGTAGATTCAATCTAAATACGAAACTGATAATGAAAACTAACTCAAAAGAGAAGGAAAAAATTATTGTCAGCTTTTAGATTCTGGTTTTTTAGGATTTCGTTTCTATCCCTTGGGAAATTATATATGCTTTATGAATCTTAGCAATTTTTTGTAGCTTTAAATCATCACATTTTCTATAGATTGAACACAAGTGCCCAAACTAGCTGCTTTCAATAGCTCAAGAAGGCTGCCTTTCTTATTATGGAAATTATCGAAAAATCATCAAAATACTCTGACAGACTTTATGTTGAATAGTAGGCTAGACATAAAATGGACTACTAGCTATCATTAACTTCGCTACCGAGGAACCAAACAGCATGAGGTCGACAACTCTTAATGTATTATACCAATTAAATGGGGTTGACACATTGTCCATTCAATGAGAATAAGTAACAAAACTGTTCCTCCTATAATCTTGAGACAAGTCTGAAATTCAAAATTAAGAAATCATGTCTTGGAGAAAATAGTAGATATTTCTCCAGGTCATAAAAATTGGCAGCATGGAGCACCTTTGTAAGTTTGTAACTTAAGGGACTAACTAAAAGCTGATTCACATATCATTCATTCTAAGTAGGTCGTTCAATTTAGGTTTAAGTTCGTAGCTGCAATAGTTTCTTTGATATGTTTGCATCATCATTATATCTGCTGTGCCTTATCTCATATCTTTGGCTTGGGTGGTGAAAGTTATACCAAGACGTTTCAGTCTGCCAAGGAAATGTTTGTGGTGAACAAGATCTTGAGACAAGGCCATGCTATATAAGTAAAATAACAGACAAGTAATTAAATATCACACCTTTGGGCATGTAAGTCCATATCTTCTTTCCCACCATAATATGAATCTGATTGAAGGTTAATAGGCAATTTCACTTTGCAGCGTGGTGACTCTACAAACAATATTCTCTGATTGATGTCAATGAAAGTGCTAATAAGGCGCATTTCTGGAACCTATAAAGCCATTTGCAGATGAATTAGAATTCAATTTCACATGTTAATGACAAAAGAACAAAAATTTGTCCATAAAATGACAAAGACATGTAAAGAAAACTCTTTTCTATATAAAAAATAAGTACTTTGTCACATTATAAAATGCAATTAAGCAGACAACCAAATACACAATGAAGATTGACCCACAGGAATCACTAAATGAGATGCATCATTTCATATGCAGGAGGTCAATTTTTAGTTCCAATGTTAGCATGGGGGTTTTGAACCATTACAAAATCAAATTTTATTTTTTAATTTTTCATAGGAAACATAATATATTTTTAAGCTCAATCCACTTGAAATAATGAAGATAACATAAGGTCAGATATGCCCAGCTCATCTTCTTTCCAAAGGTCCCAAACAAAGGTGCATTGTCTTCATTTTGATTCAGCGAACAGAGTTGAGTTGGAAAGGGAACCTCCCCTCCCCCCAAACCAAAAACCAAAAATACAAAATGTAAATAAATAAACCAGTAAATTTATATTGGCGCATAACGGTTCTCCTTTATTGCATTGTATTCCTGTATTATTGCTGTTGAAATTTTTGTCTTTATTGAGAGAACAATTGATGCAACCCTTCTTAACATTTTTATTTTGGTAGAGTCTCAATGAAAGCGCTAGCTTTTGTAAGGTGAGAAAGACATCCTATAATCAAGAATAGATTGATGACACAAGACTCCACCAGCTCGTCTTTTTCCTTCATTCTTGTTTTCCTCCGTTTTTTTTCCTTGCCGATCTTCTCTTGAATGTTTTCTCTTTCAAGAAAGTTAAGAATCTTTCTTTTTTAATTCACTTACCTTTTTTTTTCTTTCACTTCAATTACATCATTGCTATATTTTTTTTATTCTCCTATTTTTATAAGACCACCCCCATTCTCTCTTTATTGAAAGCCTGTCTCATTGGCTTACTGCTAGTGTCATTTCCAAGAAACCGTATCTTTCCCTATCTGTGGCATCGCATTGAAACCTTTAGAATTGCACAGTAGAGAGAAATGAGAGGCCATTACTCAATAGTCCAGTTTAACAATAAAACAAGACATGACAACTTGTTTCCAAGTATGCCAAGAAATAAGAGAGTTTCAAAGGAAGATAACTAAGTGTAGAGAATCAACTCATAAATATCTGACTCATTTTACGTAGGAATAGGTTGAAACTGAACACTAGAAGAGAGTGGAAACAAGAACTAACTATGCACCACAAAGGAAACGATTGATGTGCAAGATAGCTGCGTCATATAAAGAGAGAGAAGTAGCAACAAACTAATAAACAACGTGAATATTAAAGTTGTTAGAATGCTTGGGTAGAACTCACCCCAAAAGCTAGCTATTGAGGTAAGGGTACCCTTCTACTTATATATTGCACATCACATCTACTCCCAAGCGATGTGGGACTTCGCTTCACAAAAGTCAATGTGAGGATTAAAGTATAATTGAAAAGACAACCATGGATTAAAATATCCACGATATCTTCGATATATCCACGATATATCCGTGTATCCGTACCCTTTGATACGATATCTAACTGGATTAAAATATCCACGATATCTTCGATATATCCACGATACATCCATGTATCCATACCCTTTGATACGATATCTAACTAACATATCTTTTTTGCAAAATATCTTTACGATATTATCAATATTTTCGATATTATTGATAAAATCTCGATATATTTCGATATATCCATAATATCTTCTTTCTTTCACATGGTATCGTCGATATATCAAATATATCCATTATATCGAGGATATATATCGACGATATCGAGATATTCATTTTCTTGTTATTGTATCAAAATTATCACCTCTTACTCTCTTAGTATTGATTTATATAAGTATTTCAATTATACTAGTGGCTTAAATTAGTGTTATAAAGTAACAAATTTCATTTACTTTGTTAAAATATTTATTCTTTCGCTCAGTGTGGCACAATTTTTATACCCTATACAATACATACTTATCTAATACATATTTAAATTACAATATTTTAATTCTAAACTGTTTATTAGAGTCTAATCATTGTTCCCAAAGTTTCAATGGAAATATACGTGTTTAACTAACAATATCCATCATATCTCTAATCGATATTGAAATTTTCGATATATCCATCAATATATCCAATATATCCGTGTTTTTGGTCCCTCGATATATCTATGAATATCGATATTTAAGTCCTTGAAGACAACCAACAGTTTGATATGGAGAAATGATAATAGAAAGTGACCCACAACCAGAGCTTCAATAGAAGTTCACTGCACAGCCCTTCCCCCTCCACCCAAAAAAAAAAACCCACCCACCCACAAACAAACTAGAGGGTGAGTAGGTTGGTTGAAGTAGCATGAGATTTTGTATCAATGGAGCATGGGAGAGTACATCAGAAGGACTACAAGCAACCTATAAACCCAAAAACTGTCTAAGAAAACTAAGATATTTTATCTAAAAACTAGGCCAATGAAAATCGCTATTAAGTTGATTATGCAACACATGATACCCAGTAATAATTCTGTTCTCAATAAAAAGATGAAGAATCGTTTCTATGCTGAAATATGAACAATCATATCATTATTATCATTGCTAAACAACAAGCAGCTAATATAACAGCCTAAATGACGAGAAAGCATGGCTAACAGATGAGGCCCTTGCAACTTTCTTGTGACACCTATTTGGCCCTAACTTCATTTAAAACCACCATCCAAAATTTTGAGATATTCTCATACATAAGAAAGATTGTTATAACACGAAAGAACTGTGTGGATCTCCTTCAATGGTGCTCCTTGGTGGAGTCTACATCGGTTTGTCACGTGCTAACATCCTTAGAGAATAAGAATGATCTATCTCAAATTATTCACTATAGCTATATGTGGAATCTTGATGTATGCCATGCTTTTTGGAAGACATATTATTATTATTGTTGGGAAGTCCCACATCCCACAATGTATAAATATTATGTTTAATATGGCTTCATATACCTATTTGGGCCCTTCACCTAATAGCTTAGACTGTTAGGTTAGAAACTTAACTTGGTATCAAAGCCCATTGTTGTCATGTTGTTCTTGGGCCATTTTCAGTCTGTAAGCCCGTTGTTGTCGTCCACATAACAGGCCCATTTGTGTTCTGTTAGGCTTGCATGTGAGGGGGACTGTTGGGAAGTCCCACATCCCACATTATATAAATATTAAGTTTAATATCGCTTCATATACCTGTTTGGGCCCTTCACCTAATAGCTTAGGCTGTTAAGTTGGAAACTTAACTATTATTATTTTTTATTTATTTATTCATTTTTCTTTTCCAAATTCTGAATTGTGGTTATATTGCAAGCTCACTACATCACTCAGCCATGTATTTCAGAGAAGTCAATGTCCTAAACTAGCATAGTATATGATTAATAAATCTGCATGTCCAATACACCAAAATGAAAAACAAAAAAAGTACTATTTTATTTATTTATTTATAAAAAGTAAAATATATTGAAAAAATTCACCTTTTATAATATTTTTTTTAAAAAAAGTTATGCTTAAATATTCATGTTTGAAGATAATTAGGGTATGCAAATACATGTAATCACTCGAGTATATACATAAATAAGTCACCTTTTTCTGCGTAAGAATTTCACCAGTTAGGCTTCTGAGGAGCCATTCTCGATCATGTTGCAGACCTGACAACAAATTCATAGTGGAAGAATGTAAATATTGTTCAAATAAATGCCATAACTTTTCTACAACTCATGCAGAGAACATGCTCTAAGCTCTCACGTCACACGCATTCCAAGATTAGGTCAATTATTAGGCCTACAAAAATAAATGAGCAGGTTTGCTAATTCCATCTTTAAATAATTGTTAGTAGTTTTAACTTTCAGGATCTAGGTATCCCAATTATATAAATCTGCTAGTGCTAGAGGAATTTTCTATCTAATCCTATGATCCACAGAAAGTTAGAATTTATGGAGAGTTGTAGAGCCTATCTTTGAAAAACCATTTAATATTGTGTTGATTTTTTCCCCTTCTTAATGGGAAACAGAAGAACTTTTTTAAGCGGATGAGAAGTACAAAAGAAAGAAGGACAAACAAGAAGAACCCAATCTGTCCACTTTAATATTTAGAGTCAAACACTAGGATGATTCATAATGGCTTTGAGTCTCCGATAGCTTTTCATTTTTTCCCTCTATGGACCAAAGGAAATTTCTTATGTGATATGCAAGTTACTGAATTTGGTTCTGATATCTCATCTCCACCGGCTCACAAACAGAAATATTTTTAGGTGCCATTCCAGATGCAGAATGAAAATGGTATAAAATATGGATGTGCATCGAAACAATTGGAAAGATATAAACTGAATATTTAAATGCAAATCAAAGCCCAATAAATGACTAATTAAGGATCTTGGAATAGAATACACTAGTGAGGGACTAGAGAGGGAAAAGCTATCATTCTTTTGATTATCTACATCCTCAATAAAAACTACAGATCTAACAGGATAATTTAGCGGACAATCACACTGCCCCTACTTTTATGGAACATAATTTGAAACTTTGTCCATACAATAGTGATCAGCCATTCCTCATACAACTCTTTGCCATCAGTCTGTATCTCTATGCCATTTGGCCTAAAATTACCTACATTGTAGATTTGTAGTACATCTATACATGCTTCAGAAAAATACCGGCTAAATATATATACTTATACAGCTGTACCTCACTTTGTATCATATGCAGTTTTTTATATATAATATTTTTCCGAGTACCCTGCCAATATAATCTCATCCCAGTGCTTTGCTCTCAATAAAGAATAATTCATGTCTCCCAATATTACAGTACCACAGTATTAGTTGAAAATATAAAAACTAATGAAATTTATTTTAAAGTCCCACATCCCACATCGCCCAAATATTGGGTTTGATACAACTTCATGTACCTGTTGGGGCCCTCCACCTAATAGCTTAGGCTTTTAGGTTGAAACTTAACAAAAGTGGTTTTATTAATTTATTAGCTGTAAATACCTCTCAGTGGTTTTTTGAATCATCTTATATCTTAGAAATTTATCCCCATTGATTCACTCACATTTAATGATGGTCCAGCTACCTTTGTTGGTCCATGTGAGCATTTTTTTTGGCCTTTGTGACCATCATCCACCTTGAATATTTACTATGGCTACCAAGGGAATTTTGTTCCTTGAAGTTTAAGAGAAGAGATATTGTCTCTCATCATATAGTTGGAGTTGAGTGTTGAGCCACGACCACTGAATTATTTATACTGTTTGGCTTTAGCAACTTCTTAATATATGCCACATTGAATAACAAAAGCACCAAATCATAAATTATTCAATAATTTGACAATCACTTTAATCTCTCCTTTAGACTTCAATTTAATTATTTCATCACATACAATTAAGCAACTTTCATTTCTATTTTACAAACTCCTGGTATATAACTCACTGTTCCCACACTTTCGGTCAGTTTTCAAATCTTTTAAAAGAGTCCCATTACTTGATAAGTCCAAGAACTTAGATAACGTATCTTGCTATAGCCATTAAGAGGGATATTATGACAGCCATTGTCCACTACTATAAACGAAATTGTTTGGCTCAATGCCTCAATCACTTTAACAATTAAGAGTTACTCCCTCCGTCCCACAAAGATTGTCATGTTTGACAAAACACGCAGTTTAAGAAAACCCATCATTTCATTGACTTGTCATTTATTAAACTCTATTTTTCCAAAAGTGTACTCTTCTACTTTTTATTGGGTTTTGAGTTAAAAGTAGTTATTGAAATAACAAGAGGTAGTATAGGAAGTTGGAAAAAAAATTATGATTTGACTTTTCAAAATGGATAAACATTTTGGTACAAAAAAAGTTGCAAAAATGGCCTATCTTTGTGGGACGGAGGGAGTACTAATTTACATCTATCCTCTCAATTGTGATGACCAAAGTGGTAATCAGAGTTAGTGATCTAAGATTTCATAAGCAAACCTAGCTTATTGAGTTTGAAATTTTGCTCGTAATCAATACTTTGCCAGGATATTCTGGTTGCCTAATCTTTTATAGACATATCAGCTTGCTAGTCCCCTCAAAAAGTATACACATTTCAACAACTATGACATCAACTTGACAAACTCAAAATCAATATCCATTGTGAGTTTGAGAAGGTTGATAAATTATGAAGCATGTCAAAGTTTATAATTAACCAATGTGGGATGTGGTATTTTTCCAACACTTCCCCTCACGTGCAAGCCTAACAAGATAGAAACGGACCTAGAAACGTGCCTATCATGTGGACAACAAAGATGGGCTCATGAATGAAAACAGCCCAAAACGACATGCTCTGATACCATGTCAAGTTTCCAACATAAAAACCTAAGCTAGATAAGTGAAAAGACCAAACAGGTATATGAGCAATACCAAAGTTTATAATTAACCAATGTGGGATGTGGTATTCTTCCAACATATCTATATATATATATATACTTCCTAGTACATCATTCTTATTATGAAAGGCTTATATACCATACATTGTTGGAAAAATACCACATCCCACATTGATTAAATATCATGTTTAACATGACTTGATATACCTGTTTGGGCCCTTCACCTAACATGGCATTGTATACCTATTTAGGCCCTCCACCTAACAGCTTAGGCTATTGGGTTGGAAACTTAACATGTCGTTCTTAGGCTGTTTCGGTCATGAGCCTGTCTTTGTTGGCCATGTGAGAGGCCATTTGGATTTTGTTAGGCCTACATATGAGAGGGAGTGTTGGGAAGTCCCACATCCATTCAATAAATATCGAGTTAAACATGTCTTTATATACCTAAGCTTAGGCTGTTTGGATGGAGACTTAACATACATCGCCTAGTATCTTTCTCCACAAACTTGGGCTTTCCCTTCACTAATAAATACACTACAGTCTCTTACTTTTAGTGTAACATTGCCTCAGAGTGCCACTAGTTTGTCATCATTAGTTAAGTGGGGCTTAAGTTAGCCCAGATTCAAACAACTCCCCCTCGCCAGGAAAGGGAGCACCCCAAGATTTTTTACTTTTTATTTTGATAATAGGGGAACCATTCCACAGCAGGCCCCTTTAGACCCACCTATAGAACCTAAACCCCAAGGGAGACTAGTGCAATAACTCACTGCCATGGCCCCCCTTTTAAATCTTGGGTTGTCCTAGCAGGAAATCAAACCCATGACCGTGGCACGCCTAACCACACAATCACAAGTTCAGCCCTCACCAATTGGGCTACCCAAGGGAGGGGGGGCACCCCAAGATGAAACTCTACAAATCAATAATATGTTATATAAAGATCATGTGGAAAAGTTATAGTTGCATAGGCATAACATTTAAAAGGGAGAGGTGTAGATAGGTTCAAATATTATCATACACCAAAAATGGAAAGGGAAAAACATAAATATCATGCAAAGGCAAAAGACATGTATAATATGTAGACAACAAATGGCTACCAGTACAGCTTAGAGGCCAACTCTCCACGTTGAAGCCTGCACATGATTTTATTGGGTAGATCGTAATTGACTTGAGATTGAAACCCTCAGTAAAGAGTTTTCTTTCAAGGCCTGCAAAGTAATAGCAATTATAATGTTAGGTTTGACCATGAAGATATAAGAGAACCTCCAAGGGAGGTTTAAAAATAAAGATAAAAAAAAGTAAAAAATTGTACTTTGCTACCTCATTTGGACGTGCACTCCAAGTGAGGTAACAAAAATGATTATTTTATTTTATTTTTTTAAATCTTTGAGATGGTCACCAAAAGCACACCACTTTAATCTCTCTCTCACAATGTTTCGGTCAAAACCCACCCCTCCCCAAACGAATCTCAATGGATCTCTTTGTCTTTCTCTCCTCCTTCAATAGGCTTCGTCAATTTTCATCCAACAATGGCCATTTATTGGGTTGGTCAAAAGCCACCCCTCCTGCGAAACCCACCCATTTTTTTTAATCGTCAAAACCTTACCCCCTTCACATATCAGCAAACACAAAGATCTAATCAAAACCCTTCCATGTTTCAATCCCTCTCTCTCTCTTTCTTTCTCTCTCTCTCTCTCTCTCTCTCTCTCTCTCTCTCATATAGTCTCGAACCAAGGATTTCCCCCCTTTCTCAGTTCCTCTCCACAATCACAAACCTAAACCCTACAATTTTGATTGGATTTGGACCTCGGGTTTGATCGATGCCATTCACCACAGGCGATGATATTTTGGTTGATGCTTTCAACCTAGGGTTTGATTGGCGTTAGAGCTGCTGAGATTGGTGATGAAGCCATAAAGGATGGTGATTGAAGACCCAATCACCACCATTTGAAACCCTTGTCCAACATTTTTCCACAATTTTTGTCAAATTCATTTGCTAATTTCCTCGGAAAAATCTAAATGTGATGAAATATGAAAATTGGGAAGTCCTTGCAAGTTTCTTGCAAGTTTCATGGCTTCCTTTATTTAGTTTTTAATTTTGTTGATATTTCCCCTGATTTTGGCATCTCTATTCCACTAATGGTGCAGCGGTGACACTACCCACTTCCGGCAATGCAATAATGAAGAAGGAAGATGGTTCCTGGTTCTTCTTGTTTATAACCGTTGGAGGCTTTGGAAGGGATCAAATGGGGTTGTCCATGTACAACTCTCAATTTTTTATTCCAAAATATAATTTGCTACCTTATTCTCTCTTTATATATTTGAAGAGAGAGAAAAGGTAGAAAATTTGGAGTGTCCTTTGCTTCGTTGGATGGTGTTTTGGGGGGTTTTAGGTAGCAAATCTAGATTTGCTACTTCCAGTTGGAGATGCTTTAATATTATTGTGGTGACCAAGGCCAAAGACTCCTGAGGGCAAGGGCGATATGAATGAGGTGAGGTGCCAGCTGCATGTACTCAAACCCACATTCCCTTGTTACAGTAGGGTCGCTAGTCTATATATAGAGGCTCACATCCTAGACATAGAAGATGCAAATTAAATCCATGAAGGATAACGTAAAGCAAACAATATCTTGTATACAAAAAGGGCGGGGCAGTACAACTAGTATCAAAGCCTATGAGGTGGGGCGGGTCCTAAATGAGGACATGTGGCCATTTAGGAGGGTGGATTGTGGTGACCACAACACAAGATTCCTGAGGGCCAGCCCGATTAGACAAGGTGAGTTGAGGTGCTAGGTCCATGTACTCAATCCCAAACTTCCTATTTAGAGAAGGGTCGTCGAGCTATATATGGAGGCTCACATCCTTGACATATAAGATGTGTTTTAAAGCCATGAGGAGGAAACCACAACAGATAATACTTTGTATGTGAAAGGGCAATATTACAATTATATCATGTCCCTTTCTTGTAAGTAGATCAATGGGAGTTGACAACTATAACGCAATATTAAAGTCAATTAACTATAACGAGGATTGGTTTCCATAAGGAAAACAATTGAAAGGGTGAAAAAAAATTGCATGAAGATGGTAGAGCTTCCAATCATAGTTATTAAAGGCACAAGGCACACCTAGGCACCAAGGACTCCTAGGGCCTAGGTGCAAGGCACCAAAAAAAGCGCGGGCCTAAAGGAAGTGAGGTGCACATTTAAAGAAAATAAATTAAAAATATTTGATTAAATGCAACTAACAAAAAAAATCAAACTATAAGGAGCTGTAGCTCACTAATTAATTAGTAACATTTCTAGTTCACTAAAAATTTTATTTTTTATTTCACCAAAATTAATTTTTTTGGTACAAATTCTAGTTCACTTAAATTTTTATTTTTTTGCATCAATAATTTCAATATGAAAAATATACTACATATAGATTAAGATAATACAAAATTACAAATTTAGTATACAAATTACAAAAAGAAAAAGATAATACAATTTTTTATTTTTTGCTTCAATTAAGATGATACAATTTCAATATACAAAAAGAAGAAGAAGAAGAAGTTCTTCTTTTGTTGTATAAAGAATATAAAATAGAAGTCATAGGAAGGAGAAAATAAAATCAAAGAACAACAACAACAAACGAAAATCATACAAAGCAGAAAATAAAATCGAAGAAGAAGAATAAAATCTATGCACTTGTTTGAAGAGGGCTAGAGGTAGGTGCAAAGGAGGCTGTTAGAAGACAGGCTAAAGCAAGAAACTAGAGTTTTGTTTTATTTCTACCCCCAATTTACTTTTTGATTTTTGATTTTTATTTATGTTCGATTAATCTAATGGTTGTAAATTATATCTGATATGAAAAGGGAATTAGATTTTTTTTTTTTCTAGGAAAAAAAAAAAAAAAAAGTAAGGTCACTTAGGCATGCCTTTTTTGCTCCTTAGGCTTTGGAAAAAGCCCCAAAAAGTGCGTTTGAAGGAAAGTGCCTCGCCTAGGCCAAGGCAATGTCCTAGGCCCTAGCACCCGCCTGTGCCTTGCTTCTAGGCATGCCTAAGGCGTGCTTTTTACAAATATGCTTCCAATAATAGGAATGTTTAGTTTCCAACCTAAAAGCCTAAGCTATTAGGTGGATGACCCAAACAAGTATAAACAAATATATGAAGCCATGTCAAATTTTATAATTAATCAATGTGGGATGTTGTATTTTTCCAACACTCCCCCTCACGTGAAGGCCTAACAAGATAGAAATGGGCTTGTCATGTGGACAACAAAGACGGGCTCACAAAAAAAAAAAGGCCCAAGAATGACATGCTCTGATACCATGTTAAGTTTCCAGCTTAACAGCCTAAGCTATTAGGTGAAGGGCCAAACAAATATATGAAGCGATGTCAACTTTTATAATTAATCAATGTGGGATGTGTTATTTTTTAAACAAGGAAGATATAGACCTTAAGAGTAAAAAATGAATTTGAAAAGTGCAGCAACAACAATGTAGAACAAATTTGAAGCTGATGCATGCAAAGTTAGGAAGAGCAATCATGGCTCCAATCCCCATCAAGACTTGAGCATTCAATGTGAACATAAAAGTGCCAAACAGATTCAGAATAAGGGGTAAGACATAAAAGTGTCCTAGTTGAGGTACTAGAAAAGATTTTCTCATCAATTGTAAAAGTCTATAGCTAAGAATACGGGTGTTTGATCAACAATAACAAAAGCATTAGATGTTATATCATATTTGATGACATGCACTAGCATGAAAAATCAATGAAGACTTAAGAATTCTAGAAGAAAGGCTAGCGAAGTAGAAGTAGAAATAACAGTAGTGGGGTTAGTAGCCCAAAAGATTATCAAATTTTCACCTTAAGCATCTACTTAGTTGAAGCAACCTGTGAGTGAAAGTCGATAAAGCATTGATACCTAGGAAGCACGGATACTCCAAAACCCCCCTCGAATTAGTATCTGATACGTATCGGATACCGATACGCCCTGATACGTATCCGATACTTTTCGTACGTATTGGAACAATGTCACGGCATCAGATACGTCTCGATACACCAAGGATACGGTAGGGATATGGCGGGATACGGTTGGGGTCATTTCGCAATTATTATTTAAAAAAAATGGGGGCTTAAATGAGATTTTTAAAAAGCATCAAGGTCAAAATTTAAAACAAAAAATTTGTACAACCCCCACCCCCCACACCTCTCGAGCACATCACTTAGACATTCAGAGTTCAGACCTAGCATCACTTTAGAGTCAAAAGAAACCCTTCTTCTCTGTCAACTTTGCTTCCAAAGAGTAGAAACCCATTCTTGCTTTGAGACGATGTTGCCAAAGGGTTGAAACCCATTCTTGCTGTGCGATGATGCTGCCAAAGGGTCAAAACCCATCTCGTATTGCTCGACTCCTGTTGTTGAAAGGGTTAGAAACCTATTCTTCTCTGTCGATTTTGCTTCCAAAGGGTAGAAACCCATTTTTGCTATGCAACAAATCAACGATGCTGCAAAAGGGTAGAAACCCATTCTTGCTGTGTGATGATGCTGCTGAAGGGATGAAACCCATCTCACGTTGCTCGACATTGTTGTCGAAGGGTTAGAAACCCATTCCTTCTGCTGTGATGTCTCAATTCTGAAGGGTTTCTCTTCCTTTCATCTCTCTCGCTCATTTCTAGGGTTTCAGTCTTCTCTTTCAAAGGTGTTGGGATCGTCAAGGCCTTTAGGTTTGTCTCTCAAAGGATGTTACAATCATTAAGCTAGAGACTAGAAAACCATTTTCTGCTCTGTGCTCTTTGAGGTTCAGTTCTCTCTCTTCTTCTACCTTCTTCCATGTGCTATTCTAACGGGTTCGACTATCTCTATCGTCAGCTCAGGAGTTGCTGCCACAAAGGTGAGTTGTTTTTTTTAGGTTTTTTTTATTTTTTATTTTTTATATATTATCTATTTATCTCTAATGTTGATGGTCCTACAAAATAAGTGTGCCATGTTTTTTTTTTTTTTTTTTGATGGGATAAATAGGCCATGTTTTTATAGTAGTAATTGATTGATAATTAATGATTTAATGACGCTATATTGATATGTGAATATGTGATACATAAATATTGGTTACATCTTTGTATTTGTAGCTCTATTATAATGTTGTATTGTGTACAAAATAAAGTCATATTATCATATATCTTGATTTTGATTTAATTTCTTTTTTAATTTAATTTTTTTTAATTTATAGTGTTGGTGGATTTTATTAATAGTTATTTGGTCATTTTTTTTCATATTAATTAACTTTATAGATGCTTTAAACCTTTTATTTTTTATTTTTTATTTTTTATGCTTATTATTGATATTTTAGACTAAATATAAATATCAAAATATTTATTTATTAATGTATCCCTGCCGTATCGTATCCTACATTTTTTCAGAAATGCCGAATCGGCGTATCCTTATCGTATCCGTATCCATGCTTTTTAGACTGATACAAATATTTTTACACAAATGTCATTCACACCAAAAGGGTCAAAATGTATGTTATAAACCCTTCTTATGTTTTCCTAACAATTATATTCTTGTTCTATGAAAAAAAGAAGAAAAAAAAGGCATATCTTAATATTCAAGATGTGTTCACTAAATCGGTACACATCCAAAAGTATCCAAAAAGGCAAAAAGTATTGGATACATTTTTGAAATTATAAATTTTTTTCCAAATTTTGGATATGTTGAAGAAGTATCATAAACACATCAGCTGGTACTTTTGCAAAAATATCCATGCTACTTTGGTGAAGGAAAAGAATTCGAAGTAAAACTTGCACAGCAATACAAGTGAGAATTTTTAAAAACCTTTCATTCTCCCGCTGATGGTATCAATAGAGGTTGCTATTAAAATGCAAAAGTATGAAGTAAAGGAAAAACGAAACGACCAAATGAAAGTCCTACCATGTAAAAAAACACTAGAAGGATGTTTACAAAAAAATAAAATAAAATAAATAATAATAATAATAATAGATAAATAAATAAAACCTTCCCCATGAGTCAATAACAACGGTGCCTAAAGAGAGAGTGGAGTCAAATCTTTTCAGGTGGTACTGGGTTGCAGACGAATCTACACACAAATGTGTAGGTGATCGGATGGCTAAAAAGGATGAAAATGGAAAACCACCAAAGTTGGGGCAGAACTACATATAAATACACAAACGTGCAGGTGATCGGATGGCTAAAAAGGATGAAAATGGAAAACCACCAAAGCTGGGGCAGAACTGTTTCTCTTCCAATACATCAATTCAGGGGAAGGTTTTAGGATGAAGATGACTACAAATATCATGTTTTGCCACAAATGGATGTCAAAACAATGGAAACATCTGGAAAAATTGTAACATTCCAATACCAATAATAAAATTTAGATTCTGCATGCTTCTGACCATGTTTCGAAGATCAGAAGGTATGTGAAATACAACTCAACTAAACTCAACCAAGCCTCATTCCCAACTATATGGAGTCGGCTACATGAATCCTCCACGTCATTCAGTTTCTATCAACTATCAAGGGCCGTATTTTCTGTTAAACTCTTAGCACACGTCCTCTCAGAAAATATATCTTTGATGGTGTCCGACATCTCAAAAATATACACCAATCTATAAAATTTCACAAAACAATGGGAAAATCTGGAAAAATTGTAATATTCCAATACAAATAATAAAATTTAGATTCTGCATGCTTCTGACCATGTTTCGAAGATCAGAGGGTATGTAAAATACAACTCAACTAAACTCAACCAAGCCTTATTCCCAACTACATGGGAGTCGGCTACATGAATCCTCCACGCCATTCAGTTCTATCATGGGCAGTATTTTCTGTTTAACTCTTAGCACACGTCCTCTCAGCACATATACCTTTGATGGTATCCGACATCTCAAAAATATACACCAATCTATAAAATTTCACAGAACTCCTGCCAGACAACTGGCCGACGATGGCATGGATATTTTGACGATGATGTCAGTGAAATCCAGAAAGAAACAGTGCCAAAATGATCACCACAACAAACTAGTGATACCCAGCTGTTATGATTAAAAACAGATGACTACATTACAATGATAAGGCTTGCGTGCCACAGCAAAAGTTTGAGGCTTTGATACCATGTAAGATATCAGAGAAAATAAAATGTCATCCAAGCCAAAATACATTCAATGACAGCTCCACACAGACAAAGTAGATAACATACAATAACAATTATTAGAAGAGAATTGACTATTTTCTTCATACAAGTATATATCCATATAAAGGAGCAGATCTGATTTTCAATGAATTGAAAGAAGGGCCTAAAAGACATGACACTAGTCTAAGTACTAATAACTAACTAAAGACATAGACATTGCAGGCATATCTGAATCAATCACTAAAGTTTCCTTCCGACGGTGTTATATGGATATTGATGTTGGCATCTGTATAACATCAACTTTCAACTAGTTTTCTCTCTCTGATACCAAGAAAAGCAAAGTATCTGTTTAGGTCTACAATGTGAAGGGAGAGAGAGAGAGAGAGAGAGAGAGAGAGAGATGGAACATTTTTTTTATATATTTATTTTTTGGCAGGGGGGGGGGGGAGAATTGAATTGTGTTCTCTCCTCTATAGTAACTTCTTTTCTAACAGTAAGTTCGTGATAGTTATGAGGTAAAGACTGAAGCCTCACCTCATGGGGGTCCACGGCTGAAAAGTTCAACCAATAGACCAAGCGCCAAAGAACGGCTGGCATGCTTCCTTCAAAGACTGGAGAATTGATAGTAAAAAAATGCACTGATTCAGCTTATATAAGCACTAAAACCTAAAAATGCAACTCTTAAAAACAATGCTTCTAAGTTGTAAGTTGTAACTACCTCCTAGATCATATAAGAGTTGCCACATTTGAAAAACATTGTTTGCACATGCTTAGCTTTTAAAAAAAAATAATAATAATTGCAAATAAAAAATAGTAGCTAAGCTATACAGTTTGATAGGAATATCTATAAAACATGAGGATCGTTAGTGTACTTTATTAAAGAACATACTAGATGGCACCATAAACAAGTAGCTGATTTCAAGTACTGAATGGAAAATAGATGAAACTTTGAGAGTAAGGGAGCGCAATTAATAATAAATAAAAAAGAGAAGAAAATTCATTTCAAGAGCAGCAGCACAAGAAGCAGACTGAAAAATAACCTTCGCTTGAAAAGGGGATGGGCCTTGTTCTTGACAGAAATACATGTTCAGGCTGATGTGGCAATGATACAAAGGAACTCACAATGAAATCAATAAACTTCTGCACACCAAAAAAAAAAAAAAAAGGTTATTACATTGACAAAAACTATTGTTTTAAATCACCAACAAACAGAAAAGCAATGAAGAAGTCCCAATACTAGTTAAGAATTCACTATTTGTTGAGGTCTGTGCAAAATTAATTAGGACAGCAGTCTAATAAAATTTTAATCACTGGAAATTTTTATTAAATTGAAATCAACTTCATAAATCACCAAGAATATGTTCCACTGTTCATGCACAAAAGGGAAGAAAGGAAATGCGAAGCAAATAGGAAGGATTTTTCTGTACTAAAAATTTGACAGAATTGACATGATAGCTAAAGAACACCTACCTTGGCATCTTCAAATGTTGACATATAACCGAAGGACACCCTAACAGCTCCAGTCGGCTTTCCATGTACAATGTCGAAGTCATCCCAGCAAACATGCCCAGCCTGAATTCAGAAGAACTGCAATTATAAATATATTGAATGCTTCAACTTGCAAAAAATTTAACCAAACCCATGCAATAGATGGACTGAACCCGACAGATGAATAATAATTACCTCAATATTGGAAAGAAGATCCAAGTGCGACAAACCAAGATATTTTGCACATGCACCAGGATTGCAAAAGCATCCTGTCTACACAAAAAACAGTATAAAATAAAATACTGTCAGCATCCCATCAAAGATGGTTGGAGTCCAATCACTGATTTCTTTTTGGTTTCTCTGTTCACCAGCTAAGCATATGTGCAAAATTGAAAATATCTCACATCTTCATTGATTTCTTTCCTTGCAAACAAAAAGTGAATACTTCCAAACAGAGTATGCTTGAAGATTTACTATGAATATAAGCAACAAAAAAAATGTGCACTTGCATGCATTTTAAAAGTTAATAACAGTGCTGGCATACTTTGATGAGAGGCAAACAATTTGACACAAGTGCTAATTGTTGAAGGGTGAAGAATCAGCCAGTGCCGGAAATGCAAGATATGTAAAATCCATATATAAAGAAAAGTTGATGGGGACTACATACGAGAGTAAACTAAAATTCTATAATGCAACTTTATAAGACCAGCATGCTCCAAGGGGCAGGGATAGTATTGGCAGAGTTGCTAATTCAGACAGTTGCAATTTGATCCACGAATGAATGGGATGTATGAATTTTTGTTATATATAGTATTGGCAGAGTTGCTAATTCAGAAAGAAACATACTGTCTTCCAATCATACTGTCTCTCTCATTCATTCCTCTATGAGTGCACAATAGTGGCATTTCCGTCTTCGTCACCCTTCTCTGAAGTTGCTAAAGCGTTTCATGCCTTCATTAGGGTCAGTGTCCAGTTTAGAGTGTGAGGCTTGTCAATTAGGCAAGCATCATAGAGTGTCTTTTCCTTCTAGAGTCAATAATCATTGGTTTCCTTCTAGATTCAATAATCATCAGTCCTCCCTTTTGAGGTTTTCACACCAACGTATGTGGTCCTACTAAAGTTAAGATTATGTTGAGATTTTCATATTTTGTTACATTTTTTGATAACCATTCAAGGATGACTTGTCTTTCTTAATAAAGGATCATTTAGAAGTTACCTATGTCTTTAAATTGTTTCATAAAGAAATTGAAAATCAGTTTCAGAATGCTATTCGTGTTTTACGTTTTGATAATGCAATGGAATTTACCAAAGGTGCTCTCCTTGCTTATTATGATTCCATTAGTATAATTCATCAAACATCATGTACTTGTACCCCTCAACAAAATGGTGTAGTTGAGCGCAAAAATTGTCACTTGATTGAAGTAGTTAGAACTATGATGTGTCATATGCATGTTCCTAAAACTTTTTGGCATGATGCACCTTTTATTGCTTGTTATCTCTTAAATCACACACCTTCATCTATGTTGCATGGAAAAACCCTATACTCTATCCTCATCAACCCTTATTTGAGCTTCTGCCTCATATTTTTGGCTGTGTGTGTTTTGCTAAGGTCCTCACTTCTAGCCTTCCAGGTAATGATAAATTATCTCCTTTGTTACCAAATGTGCGTTTATGGTATATTCTCAGACCCTGAAGGGTTATGTCGAAACTCACAAACACAACATTACTTTGTGTCTACTGATGTCACTTTCTTTGAGAATACATCCTTTTTCTCAACTCAATCCCAAGATCTTGACAATGACAAGATTCATAGTGTCACTACCCGTCCCTTGCCTGTTGCTATTGTTCTTCTAGTGAGTCCTCCACCTTCCATACCTCAGACAAAGCCACTTTAAGTGTATCAACGGAGATCATAGATTGATTCTACTGTGCAAGCTGGTTCTATTCATAACCATCAGTCTTCTACTTCAGTTGAGGTTTCATCTTCCTCTACACCTCTTATTGCCTTAAGGAAAGGTAGACATTCATGCACTCTTCATCCTATTGAAAACGTGAGTTCTTACCTCATTTAACACAAGAAAAATAGATATTTTCCATGGAAACCTTTCCATTAACTTACTTGGGCCGCAAGATGTTGACATGTGTCCTTAATTTTGGGATCCGCTATTTACTAACTTGACATTGTCTTATTTCACAAGGTGCTTATCAACTTCATTATTTCGTTAACATTTGTCGCACTTTGTGAGACATGTAACAATTTAATTGACACACGGCTCAATTTTGTAGGACCCACACTCTGCTGACTAGAACTAATAAGCTTATGCCAACTACACAAAATTAATTTTTTTGTCAAAAATTGAAATTTTTAGGGCCTGTGTTGGATAAATTTCTACTTCCTGTTTTTTACTTTAAAAAGTAAAGAAATGAAAATTTTTGATGGTTTTTATAGTGCAAAATTTTGATAGTTACTTTTAAAAGTTGAGGTAGCGGGAATTTCTTACTGTTGAGGTAGCAGGAATCTCTTACTACCTCAACTTTTAAAAGTAACTTCCTTCCAAAATTTTTCACACTCAAAAACTTTCTTTTTTCTTTTGAAAATTTGAAAGTAAAAATCAGGTAGAAGCTTATCCAAACGTACTCTTAGATCATGTGGACTATTGGGTATTGACCAATCAAATGGTAATTGCGTTATTTTCAACTAGCATCAACTATCGAGAAGTACTAAAAGTTGATACATTTTGCCATTCTCAATGGGATCATTGATTTTTGAATCATCATGCAAATGCAAACAAACAGATATCTAAAATTAGATAAAGTAATATTCATTGAAATAAGCACAGATCGAGTTACTAAGATAAAACAATATATATGGGTTTGCATTTCTCAAATTTACCCGTAGCTGAATTCCAGATAAAGAGGCCAATTTTTCCACCTCACGATGACCAAACCAAGATCCATCAGGCCGCTTCAAGTTGAATGATATTACAGAGCCCAAGTCATGAACTGCTACCTGTAAGAAGAAAGTTGCAACATATATCAGAAATTTTGTGCAGACACCAGAAAAAATTAGCAGGGTACATAAAAACCATATGCACACAGCTGTACAGTTAATTAACCTATCAAAAACCAGACCTACCTAACTAAATACTTTATACATACAAAATCACATGGAACTCCAGAAAGTGGAAGAAATCATGTAGTCAAAGTTTTAGAAACCACACATTCACACTTTTATAAATGTCTGAAGTAGAATTGATAATCAATGATACAAATGAGTATGCACATGTGTTCCTTTATAGTAATGGGACTTCTGGACTTCTCCATATCGTTCTTTTTCAGAATGCTCTCCTACAGAATTGGCTTTAGAAATTTATCTTGTTGTGTAATGGTCCACTGAGGAGAGTAACGATGTTAGTTAAAGGAGCATCTATAGTTGAGAAACTGTTTTAACTTCATATCCTGATCGCCAAGGATTCTGGAAGAATTATGACTTGATAGTTGCTATAGATGATTACAAGATTAGCAACTATGTTTTTCAGGATCATGAGAAGAGGGTAAAATCCAGAAGGAATAGAGTAGAGAGCAGGCCATTAGAGCTCTTTTTCTCTCCTTATTACCGTTGATGGAGAGAATGATGCAAAGCAAGTACTTTTGGCCTGAACTGTGTAATTCAAGGGCCAATTGCCTTTTTAAATAAACATGAAAGATCAAGGGCATGACTGATTTTTTACCCACCATCTCTGTTTGGGAATGTAAAGGTGCGATCCAGTCTTCTACAAATCAGCAATTCAAGTGACTTACTTTTACCCATCTGTGTTCGGGAACCTCAGTTTCATGGTGGGGTATTAAGCCTTTTCCTCCGAAAAGTTACTTATTTTTTAAGCCATATTCAAATATTCAATTACCTTTTTCCTTTTTTCTTTTGAACACATAATAAGGAGGAACCTGAGAATTTTTGGTCATGTTATTGTTACCACAATAATCTTAGTGTAAACATTCTAAGGTACACAGGCATCGGAGCCTTGTGGTAGTCTTGTCAGCCACTCAGCCCCCTCTCCTTTTTTTATAATGAATTTTTAATTAAAAAACAAATAAAATGCAAAAGTTGACAGCACATTCTTTATAGGAAATGAACTTCAAAAAGAAAATCTATGATGTATATATATGTCATTGGGTGTCTAAATATTGTTTCATGGAGTCTAAAGATTGTTTCACAGTCATATACTCGTATCATCAAATTCTTGGTAGTTTTATTTGCAATACTGTTTGCAGGAAACAATGAAGGTATTCATGTATTAATGCAACCTCATTTCTGAGACTTGGGGGCAAAATATACAACGATCTTTTACAAATATTAAAATACCTAAGTTTCAACAAAACTAAGTGAATAACCACTCCAGGACTAACCACTCAAGTCTCAAGAGAAATCCTCAAAATTAAATGCATGGTCGTAATACTGTATAAGTTGAAAGATGATGCAGTCTTAACTATCCAACCATGAAAAGGAAGTATCCGGATAACAAGATTCTACTTTCTTTATGATTAGCAGCAAAGGTCAACCCATATCTAGAAGAGCAAAGGTCTCCGACACAAGCATATGCATTAAGTAATCACAATTTGAGATAGGGCTGAGTTGACTAGGGGCAACCTACTCGTCCTACGCCATCAATTAGATTCAATCTGCCCAAGTAGCAGCCCTAAACATATAGCTCAAACACAACTGCCTCGATAAAAAGACTATGGAAAAACTAAAAGGTAAAAAGTAAAACTATGAGAAGCAAAATAATTGAAGGGTGGTTCAGCAGTTTGACCGACAACAATGAGGCTTTAGCCGTCAATTCCAACCTCACCAATAGGGCGAGAAAGGATGAAAAAAAACTAAAAAGACTATGTTTCCATGCCAATAAGGGTAGTTTTTTTTTTCTTTTTTCTCCCCCCCCCCCCCTATTTTTTTCATTTTTATGGACTATTCACCATAAGCTTTCCCATTAATTATTTTGTTTTTTTTTGGGGGGGGGGGGGGGGGGGGGAGAGAGAGAGAGAGAGAGAGAGAAAGGCAACCTAATTAGTGCGCCAGCATGCCGCAAAGCCAATCTGGTACTCAAGTTCTAGTCTTAACCTTTGCTTTAAATCCCCCTCCCATGATTTCATAGCATATCCCAAAACACCTCTTTTCCCATGGTAAAAAGCACAGCTCTCAATGATAGTTTCTTTAGTATATATAGGTATAGGAATTCTCCTCCTAGCTCCTGGCATTATTCAGAACATAACATCAAAACATTGAACAAGAAAAAATCTCTTAATTAACTGGGTTAGCAAAAAAAGAACAAAAAAATAAAAGGGGTGAACACAGGGACATATTGTTCATAGCTCATAGATCCTTGTGGGTGGAAAAGAAACTGTGGTTTTAACTTTGCTATATGTGACCAGTCACACTTTCCAATAATCTCACAGCAAACATCTGATCCCATGGTTAAAAGTACACTTTTAATGATAGTTTTTATGTATACAGGCGCTGCGAAACTTCTGGTATTATATTGGAAACAACGTCAATACTGTTGTTAGTCAAAAGTCATTTCTTAGCAGGGGTGGGGAAGCGGGGACAAATGTAAAAGGTTTGGGTCATACAACAATATGTATTATGTATATTTTACAGCGGAAAATATGTGGCTGAGGGGTAACATGTAAGAATAATGGAATATTGGGGTTTATTGAGAAGTCCCACATCCTACATTGATTAAATATTGAGTTAAACATGTCTTCATATACCTGTTTGGGCCCTCCACTTAATAGCTTAGGCTTTTAGGTTGGAAACTATTAAGTTTCCAACCTAAAAGCCTAAGCTATTAAGTGGAGGGCCCAAACAGGTATATTAAGTCATATCAACTTTTTATATTTAAACGATGTGGGATGTGGGACTTCCAAATAGAAACTTAACATGGTATCAAAGCATGTTGTTCCTAGGCACATTTCATTTGTGAACTCGTCTTTGTTGTCCATGTGACAGACCCGTTTCTATCTTGTTAAGCCTACACGTGAGGGGGAGTGTTGGGAAGTCCACCTCCCATATCAATCAAATATCGAGTTAAAAATGTCTTCATATACCTGTTTGGGCCCCACTACTTAATAGCTTGGGCTTTTAGGTTGGAAACTTAACTAGGGTCATTATCATAGTAATATATTTTAAGGGCTAAATGAATAAAATCGAACTTTGAATGCTCTGAGCTTTCTTCGTTATTATCCTTGCTTGAGGGTGTTTGTTTAAGATATTCAATCCCTAATAGGAGAAGATGGACAGCCCATTGTTTAGGTGTTTTCTCTAGCAAATCTTTCTTTGATGTTTTGGTTGATGATTCTAATGTTTCTTTGTTCATTCCTTCTATGATGATTTTGAAAGATAAAGTACCCCTTAAATTTCAGGTGTTTGCTTAGGTTTTAGCTCACAAGAGAATTAATACTAGTAGTGACAAGTTTCAAAGGAGGAGTCTTTCCTTTTGTCTGCAGTGGTGTATTATGTGTAGAAAGGAGGCTGAAACAGTTGATCATCTGTTTCTACACTGCCCAGTGGCTGATGTTTTATGGTATAGACTGTTCCAGATAAGTGGTGAGATGTGGGTATTTCGGGGTTCTTTCACACACATGTTTGAGATTGGTTTCGTGGGTCTTGGGAGGGATAAGAAAGGAGTTACTTTGTGATGATATGTGATAATGGCACTATGTTGGGTTATTTGGTTGGAAAGAAATGCCATAATTTTTTACAGAAAAGAGGACTGCTTGGAAGCACTAAGGGACAAATTTTATTTTTAAGCCTCTTTTTGGGCTTCGGTTTCAAAAGTTTTTAAGGGAATTCCATTATTTATCATTAAATGTGATTGGAAGTTGGTTTTGTTGCTAGTTAGTGTATATTTTTTATTTCCTTTTTTACATTTTTGGTGGACATCTTGTCCCCCTTGTACTTTTCATCATTCTTTTTCTTGATCAACAACAAAGAGAAATATATTGAATAATAAAGGAAGTATAGAAGACGGCGAGCAGTCCTACAAATAAATCAGAAAAGACAAGAAAACAAAAATGGAAGAGAAATACAACACATTAGATCTCACAAACAGCCCTCCAATCTGATCTAATAACAAATAATGGGATCCCAACAAAGTCCTTTGAAACTGAAGCCAAATAGAGGCGAGAAAACCAGCCCTCTCCCACAAACTCCAAAGATTGTCACTCTTATCATAAAACATTCTACTATTTCCCTCCAACCAAAGAACCCAGAAAATAGCCAAAATAGCACAATTCCAGAGTCCTAGACCTTTTGTTACATCCCAAACCAACAAAATCAATAACAAACATGTTATGACAAGCCACGAGAGCAACCCAACATAAAACTAGCCACCCGAAAAAGCTTATTCCACAAAGACCTCGCAACCCCACAATGCAAAAAGAAGTGATCTGCACTCTCCACCTCCTCTTTACACGAAACACACCATTGGAGAGATAAGCAAAACAAAGGCCATCTCTTCTAAAACAAATCATTAGTATTAATTCTCTTAAGAGCAACATTCCATGCAAACACCTGAAGTTTATGAGGTGCTTTAGACTTCCAAATCATCTTAGAAGGAAGAAAATGTGGAACATTAGAATCACCAACCAAAACTTCAAAGTAGGATTTAGAAGAGACAGAACCCAAAGACAAAGGATGCCAACATCTCCTATCTGAAGTAGATTGTCTTAACACAACACCCTCAAGCACAGAAAGCAAAGAAGACAACTCCAGGACTTTGCTATCATTAAGATTCTTGAAAATCTTAAAATCCCGACCAGGAGGCTCTGAAAAGGAAGAAACCATACTAGAAATAGAACAATTACAAGCAGAGGACAAAAGATATAGGCGTGGAAAACAAACAGAAAAAGCACAATCCCCCCTCCAAACATCCGACCAAAAACAGATCTTCTCACCATTACCAACCACAAGAGAAGTGAAAGGAAAAAAATGAGACAACCCATGGGAAATAAATTTCCATGGACAACAAGAAGAAACCCTGTTATTAATGTTAGAATCCCAGCCATTATTCTAAATCCCATACTTACTTTTTATAACAGCATGCCATAAGGACTCACTTTCAATAGGGAATCTCCACGACCATTTCCCAGTCAAAGCAATATTTCTAGGAATAATGTTGCTAACAGCCAGCCTCCTTACACCTAGGATGAAAAAGCACCTCCCAACTAACCAAATGATCCCTCTTTCCCTCCCCACTACCTTCCCAAAGAAAAATCTCTCGTCATCTTTTCAATTCTACTTGCAACTTTCACTGGAATCTTAAAGAGAGACATGAAATAGATAGGAATACTAAACAACACCAACTGAACCAAAGTAAGCCTCCCTCCTTTCAAAATTAAATCTTTCTTACACCCATCCAATCATTTCCCAATCTTTTCGATAAGTGGATTCCAAAACACATTAGACCTGGGGTTCCCACCCAGAGGTAAACCCAAATATTTCAAAAGCCTACTCTCCAAAGAGCTACCTCACACACCCGCTAACCTCTCCAACACTCCCTGATCACAATTAATGCCTGCTAAAGAACTCTTACCCATATTCACTTTTAGCCCAGACAAAAGCTCCAAAATTTGCAAGATAGAGTGTAAATTAAACAAATACTCCTCATTCCCTGAGACAAAAAACAATATATCATCTGAAAACTGTAAATGAGAAACTATCACCCTCTCTCCTATAGAGAACCCTTCAAACAGATTGACTTCTTCAGCTCTGTCCACTAACCTACTCAAAACATCAACCACCAAAGTAAACGAGAACGGACAAAGACCTAAGACATCACAACCAAAGAGATATGGAGAGACCAATGATTAGATGCAACTAAACAATGAAGGAAGAGATAAACCACTTATTCCTAATTCCTCTTCCACATTGAGCACTTCTTTGGAATCCTCCAACCCTTCCTCACCAAATGATCTACTGTTAAGCACATATCAATAGCTGCCATCCACATAAAGAATGAAACCTTAGGATGAGCTCATGATGATGTGCTTGAATTATCATACTAATGTATACTATAGTACGCTGTCCAGCAGCTTCTAGCAAGTGTTTTTTTACTTGTATTTTGTTTTGTATTAGTATGTTGTAAAAGCTTCTATAGCTAGTTACTTGTTAGTTTGAGTTAGAGGTTAGTTAGAGTTAGAGAGTAGTTACAACTTTGAATGTCTATAAATAGTCAAATAGAGTTAGTTCAATTCAGTTTTCTGAAGAATATTTCATTTTGTACGAGTTGTTAAAGAGGTGAGAGCTCTCTCTCTCTAGAAATCAAAGTTCCTTTAATTTTCTCACACTTTCCCTCTCATTTTCTCACATTTTCTAGCAATTGCTTGCTAGATTGTTGATTTCCTGGTTTGGCTTTCATCATTTGGTATCAGAGCTTTAGATTCGTACCTGTAGTGTGCCATTTTCTGCTCTGTTTTCCTCTGCCAAGATGAAGAATGAAGTCTCAGCCATGGCCGACACCCTAGGGTTTTCATAGGGCTTTGTCGCAATCCTCTATAGCAGCAGTCATACCTCTGTAGAGCAGAATCGAGTTTGTTTGTAATTTGAATTCAAGTTTGGAGATTACATAGAGGTTGCGCAGCTGATCGTAGTTCACTCCAGCGATAATCGAAGCAGAATTTCCAGTCAATAATGGTTTATTTTGAAGCAGAGGTGGTTGTAACTCTTTCTCAGGCCAGATCAAGCCTTGTTAGGGTTCGAATCCACCCCTTAAATTGATCTACTTTTGCTGAAGAAGAGTTCTATCACCAGTAGTAGAGATCGAAGGTGATTTCAGGACAAAAGGGAGTAATTACAAACAGATCTGGTGCATTCGCAGCTTGTTTAGGGTTCAAAGCCTGATTAGGGTTCGAAAATCCATATTCTATGTGATTGTAGCTTCAATCTTAAGCAATGGTTGAAGACTACAAAGTTGAACAGGTCTGAAGAGGCTATCGCGATCAAATCTGGTGCTCAGATTCAAGTATGGATGGAGTTTCGATGTCTGCTGTTATGCTTAATAATAGTGATCAAGCTTGAGGGTTTATCTTTTAGTCAACATTGCAATCGATTTCAAGTTGTGACTGGTTGAAAGGAGTTTCTTCCAGTTTCAAGTTCTTTCCTTCAGGATCACAGTCTTATTGCAATGTGTTTGGGCTTTCAATCCTTCACTTCAACTGTTATTAAGGTGGGAGAGTAACAATTAAGCATCAGTTGCTGTGCAATTGTAGCTTGCTCCCCTGTTTCAGTCCTGTTTTAAGTGTTGAATTCTCCTTCTCGATCAGATCTTTGAGGAGTTCTTTCTTCAGTTTGCACTTTTGATCAGCTTTCCAAAGTGATCTCTTCTCAAGCTGTGATCGATTTTATCACTCTGTTTGAGATCAGATCCAAACCAGCACTTGCTTCTTTGTTGTGTGGTAGAGCTATTGATCTGATTGGGTCCTTAAATTAGCAACCAGATTGTGTTATTGCTGTGATGGCTCTTAGAGGACATAGTAGAAGGGGTAGAGGCCAAGGAAACACCATGAATTTTGAAGAAGACACAAGTTTTCATCCATATATAGGTAGGAATGATACCAACCAACAAAACCAATAACAAAGAGAAGAAATTCGTGAGTTGAGGAGACAAATTGAGGCTTTGACGGATGTAGTCCAGCGGCTACAACTTCCTCATGAGGTGTTTGATGCCTCTTATGACATTGAAATCCCGGATTTTCAAGGAAGCCTTGATCCGGAAGATTTTCTTGTATGGACAAATTCTCTTCAGAGAGTATTTTCTTATCATGACATTTCAGAAGATCAGAAGGTGAAGATAGCAAAAACTTACCTCAAAGGTAGTGCATCCAGTAGGTGGAAACATTTGCAAAAGTTTCACCAATGGAATGGACAAGGGAAGGTTCAAAGATGGGACAAGATGAAGAGAAAGCTTCAAAGGAAATTTGTACCCGAAATTCAAGTTTCTTTTGACACTTACATTGAGGCAAAGAAGGAAAGTCTTCCTAGTGAAGAATTGATGGGCATTTTGGATTATACAGCCCCTGTGTTTGATGATTATGACGAGGAGGCCTTTATGTGTGATGAGGATGATAGTGAGACACATTTGTGTTTGATAAGGATGATGCTTTTTTGGACAAGAAAGAGAAAGTTTCCACTGAAATTTTAGTGGATGACTTTGAAACAGCCCCTATTTTTTTATGCCTATGATGATGATGAAGATTGTGGGCAAGCATTTGATGTTGACAAGGTAGAAACTGAAGACATAAAGGAGTTTTCAAGTGCTGTTACGGACTAAAATATCCACGATATCTTCAATATATCCACGATATATATGTGTATCCGTACCCCTTGATACGATATCTAATTGACAAATCTTTTTCACACAATATCTTTATGATATTGTCGATACTTTCAATATTATTGATAAAATCTCGATATATCCATAATATCTTCTTTCTTTCACATGGTATCGTCGATATATCAAATATATCCACTATATCGATGATATCGAGATATTAATTTTCTTGTTATTGTGTTAAAATTATCACCTCTTACACTTTTAGTATTGATTTATATAAATATTTCAATTATACTAATGGCTTAAATTAGTGTTATGATGTAACAACTTTCATTTACTTTGTTAAAATATTCATTCTTTTGCTCAATGCGGCACAATTTTTATACCCTACATAATATACTTGTCTAATACACATTTAAATTACAATATTTTGATTTTAAACAGTTTATTAAAGTCTAATCATTATTCCAAGAGTTTCAATGGAAGTATACGTGTTTAACTAACAATATCCGTCATATCTCTAAATCGATATCAAAATTTTCAATATATCCGATGTATCCATGTTTTTGGTCCTTCGATATATCCATCGATATCGATATTTAAGTCCTTGAGTGCTGTTTTTAAGTTATCCCAGCCATGTTTTGATGAAGTTCCTTGTGATTTGCCTCTAGGATTCCTTTTGTGCAAGATATGTTACCGTGCTTTGATGAGGGACCTAAGGAAGCATCTCTTATCAAGGTTATTCATCAAATTACTCCTTTAGAGAAGGTTGAACTACAGTGGAAGCATCACGAAGAGGAACTTAGTGGCTATTTTCCTTGGGAATTGGGATATGTGTGTTGCGATGTTAGTTTTCAGATTCCAAGTGGCTTCAATAAAGCTTCTTTTCCATTTCCAAAGAAGATGTATGACATAGGAAGACAAGTGGGTTAATTTTTGCAAGATCTTCATGCTTCCAGGAGCCTCATGATTAAGAAACTCAATATCAAGCACAAGTTTCAAGCTGATGATCAAAGAGAGAAGCTTCTTTTCAAAGCAAGAGATCTTGCTTGGGTGCTGTTAAGGGAGAACTTCAACAAGCTACATCAAGACCCGCTTCTACTTCTACTTCAAACTTGAGGACAAGTTTCTTTTAGAGGGGGAGTCCTGACGTGCTTGAATTATCATATTGATGTATAGTATACTGTCCAGCAGCTTCTAGCAAGTGTTTTTTTACTTTTATTTTGTTTCCTAGTTGTATTAGTATGTTGTAGAAGCTTCTATAGTTAGTTAATTGTTAGTTTGAGTTAGTTAAAGTTAGTTAAGAGAGTAGTTACAGCTTTGAATGTCTATAAATAGTCAACTAGAGTTAGTTCAATTCAGTTTTTTGAAGAATATTTCATTTTGTATGAGTTGTTAAAGAGCTGAGAGCTCTTTCTCTCTCTAGAAATCAAAGTTCCTTTAATTTTCCCTCTTTCCCTCTCATTTTCTCTCATTTTCTAGCAATTGCTTGCTAGATTGTTGATTTTCTCGTTTGCTTTCATCACATGAACCCCAAATTTTTTGAGCCAAAAACCTCTCCTCTTCCACTCCACCTCAAAACTTCTCAAAAGGTTATAGAAAACTTGACCAAAAACAACTAGTTGTGAATTGTGATCTTGCTCTAAACTATCATATCATCCCAACTCTATGAATATTAATCATAAAGCACTTTTTTTTTTTTTTTTTGAGCAATCAACAAATAATTTAATTAATAGAGAAAAATGTATAATAAAAAAAAAAAAGATACAAGGATGACAAGATGTCCTACCAAACATAACTAGACCCAAAAAAATAAAAATACACCACGTAATAAAAAGCCATATATAGATTCATCGCACGAGCAAGGGTGGCTACTGATGATGGTGACAAGAAATGACCCGAAACTATTCTCTCTTGTCCTTCACAATTCAATCCATTGGAGTTATTGGGTAAGGGCGAACTTGTGATTGTGTGGTTAGGTGCACGGTCATGGGTTCAATTCCCCGCTAAGACAACCCAAGATTTAAGTGGGGGCCGTGGCAGTGGGTTGCTATGCTAGTCTCCTCGGGGGTTTAGATTCCATGGGTGGGTCCAAAGGGCCATGCTGTGGGATGGTTCCCCCGTTATCAAAAAAAGAAAAGAAAAAAGGAAAAAACTCAAAAGCCACAGATTTCTCTCCAGCATGCCATAACAAAAAAACAGTGGAACACCATCGAAAGCTTGGGAAGCTAAAGCCCAAAAAGAAGCCAAAACAGAAAGAAAAAAACAAAACAAAACAAAAGAGCAAATGATCCCACAAGTCTTCTTCCTCTTCATGTTAATGACAAAAAGTCCTTGCATATCTTAGTATCATAAAGCTTCTTAAACAAAGATGGACCACTTTGAGCTCCCAATCATGGAATTTTCTAATGAAAATTTGCTTCCAATGAATTCCGTCTTTGGACAATCCACATATTGCTTGACCCATGCATTTTTATCAACCAAAATGGACTAGGAGGCCTGACTGATAGATTGACTGTCTACAATTAAGGAGAACACTGCCATCAAGAGAAAATTTCAAATGGATTGATGTGGAATTCTGTTGATTAGCAAAAGTCGGAAACCTGAGAAGTGTTTCTGTTATTCTGTATGGACTTTGCATACCCGTTTAGGTAGAGCTTCCAAATTTGAAGTTCAGTTATTATTAAAAAACGAATAGAATATTGAAAAACAATTGCAACGATTTTTCTAAATATGTAACCGAGATTATGGATATTTTTTTCCACAGATTTCCCTAGAAAAAGAGATAAAGCAAATTTTCTGAATGTAACAACTTTAAAAGGTCAAGCTTAATTTACCATTTCTAATTACAAAACTAACCTTTGAATTGTATCTTCCATAAAGTGTGCAAACACCAGTTCCATTTCCATGCCTTAAGGCCAAAAGCATCTTCCTCACAAATGTTGACAGTGATGTTGTATGCCTTGAAAGTAATTTTAAAAGACAAAAAACAAAATTCGTTAGAACGTCACCTAAAGCTTTAGTATTCAACATCAAATCACCAAAAAGGATGAAAATAAATTATACTTTTACTGGCCAACTAAAAAAGAGAGAGTTTCACCAGAGAGAGAGAGAGAGAGAGAGTAGAGCATACTCATCTATGTTCTTGACCTTTAGTGACAACATAAGATGAGACAAAAATGTAAACTTCCTTGGAATGGGAAGAACTAATTACATCAAATTATAAAAATAGACTACATTGTAATTGTAGGATCATTTCCACTAAAATGGAATCAAAGGAAAAGATTATGCAAACCCAACAATGCACTTACATGCTGTAAAATAAAAGCCAAATGAAATACTGGAAGAACGAGCGAGCAAGAGAGACAGAGAGACTCAGGAAAAGGGGGGGAAAAAAGAAGAAGCAAGTGGAGAATCTTAAAGTATGGCTAATTGATGCAGTAGTCTTTCTGATAACAGTAATTGCAATAGCTCTAATGAGTCAGCTCTCAGTTTGTATGTTTTTCATTGTCTATTATTGAAACAACAATCGACCTCACAAAAATAAAGTGCCTCTGTGCAGGTTACTTGCATGTGATGCGATGCTGCTTGATGAGACTAAAGATTGCATAAGGCGGTAAGTGCAAAACTAGAATAAACAGATGACATGCCAACTAAGGATCTTTCAAAAGTCTCTTAAACCAAATCAAAAGACTTGGAATTCAGTTTTAGCACATTATAAATATCTAGATAGAGCTGAACGAGGAATAAGAATTACAGTAGAGAACCACAAGTAGTTGGGATTAAGACTTTATTCCATTGAGCTGAGTTGAATATAATGATTATATATATATATATCAATGGTAATGAGCAGCGACCTCAATCAGTCATTTCCAGCTCCTCAACTCAATAATTCACAAGCAGTGACACAGCAAGAATGATGAGATAGCAAGAGGGTGCAGCATTGGGGAGAGCAATGCAACCATGGGGAGAACCTTGAGGTGTTGCAATAGAAGAGCACTCAAAGAGTAAAATTCTCTTGGTGTCCAAAATGTGGTAGCTTATTTTCCAACCGTCATCAAAGAGCCATTGATTGCCTGTAAATAAGAATTTGAGTTTCTTATGTGGTAGAACTTTTTCGGTTAAATCCTTAAGCCAATGAAAACTCTTCCCATACATAATTCCTGCTGCAGGGCACATAAGCAGGACACACTCACAATGCCTGCAGGCTTTAGTAGTTGTAGGATTGTGAGTCCATTTAATGAGCACAAGGGACAATATATCCACTCAGCTACTTCAATCATCCAATATAAAAACCCCAATATATCCCAAATAATGAACGAGGATGACTTGTTTCAGCACCCTAGTAAGCAATGAGCCCTAGTTACAGCCCCTCAAGTCTTGACACCAGTGCTAAGCATTGAGGTACATGAATGTTACATGATGCATCCTAAGAGACATAGTAACCAACATGAAGATGAGAAAAAAAAAATGATACAAAATACAATTGCGATGCACCTACTACAGTGGGGAGATCTATTGAATTGGATGGTGATAGTAACAATGATAAAAATATGAATCTACCATGATGACTCACTGTGAGAATGAAGAAAGTTTCAGCAAGAATGCTGCCACAGAAGACAATGCATACACAATGATCATAGTAGAGGATAATGGATGGGATCATGCTTGAGGTCATAATGACTGACATAGAGAGTTCAAGACACACAAAAACAATTTCGAAGAAGAGAAGTAAATTCTTGCCACACAGAATACCACTCACAAATCCTGTCTATCAAATGAAAAGGAGCCAAGTAGGGAATATAACGATCCATAATAGGATAAACTATTTGTGAGAATAAATGTCATCATATCTCAAGGAAAAAAAATGCATTAACTATTGGAAAGAAACCAGAACGGGAGCACAGTTTTATCTAATTGATGGAAAATGCTACTCTTCCCAATTTCTTTTCCCACCTCTCTCACATGGGTGAGGCCCACGTGTGTCCCATCACCCATGACTCAGGGTCCCACCCCATGTAAGAGAGGCCAAAAATAATTGGAAGTATATAACTGCCATACGTTAATAATAGAAATCAAAGGAAATTAAACCAGCCATTGCAGTGCCATAATAGATGGAGACTGAAGAGTAATAAATTCTTATAAACAATTATTTCTGAAAAATACACACTGCAATCTAAATATTAGAAGAAATTTTTAAAAAATTAAAAAATAAAAAATAAGGAAAAAATAAAAGAAAAAGTCATCACTTATTACTGTTAGCAGACTGAAATTCACTTTCATTTTGGGTTAATGAAACCAGAATCTACATATAGAACTCAAATCAATAACCAAGAATAAGTATTAGTTTATATGAGTGTTTACATGTGTGTAAATAATTTACAATTTTGTTACATTTTTTCTCACAATTAGAGAAAATTTTCCCTTTAAGAAAAAGTGTTAACTTTAGCATACCGAGATATTGCAGATACGGTAAGTGTATTTAATATTTTGAACCCATGCCGAATAGATGCTATGCTCAGGAATGATGTGGTCCCATCCTCGAACAACTCCTCAAAACCTTCTCTTCTTTTAACAAAGTCAATGTCAGCAATAGAGGCAGCCACTGTGCCTGGAATAATTTTCATGGGGAAACTATGTAATAATTATCTTGAATAGATTAATTGTGAAGAAGAAATTTCAGCACAAACCTCCACTAAAGTAGGTCTTCTTTAATAACTTGACAGCTTCTGTGGTATAGCAATAGTGAAAAGGAGAATTAGGAAAAAAAAATATTATTTTCTCAAAGTTCAAAAATAAAATTATCAATTAAATTATATTCTATGAAAAACTGGCATTCTACTCTATTTTGAAATAAGAATATCGGATAGAGACAAGTTATGCAAATATCTTTGTTCTCCAAAGAAAAGGCATCAGAAGATGGAAAAGATACAGTACTTTTATCAAATGGATGAAAGAGAACAAAGAAGAATAAAATCTGCAAATTAGAATGAATGAGACGATATATTTAGTATGAGCTTCAATCCTTACAACACACAAACATCACCCCACAAATAAAATAACGTTTAAGGAATGCAAAATAAAGTAATTGTGAATATGGAAAAGAGAACATTAGAAGTATTAGGTCATTCCAGTAAGAACTAAAAGTGGATATTACCTCTAACCAGAGTACATAGTTAGAGAATACTTATACGATACAATGAAGAAATGTGTTACTTGAATCAAAATTTGAATTCATGTTTATCAGTATATATAGAGCGTTAGAGCTAATTATCTTTTTCCATATTCCCAACCATTGTTTAGAATTAGAAGAGAGTTTAGATTGTAAAGGAGAAGAAATATGCAAATGTATATGCATGATTTATAAGTCACTTCCAGAAATGGCAATAAATGTTTTCTATGTGCACAACTTTAGAATATCCATGTCAGATTTGAGGGAACATAGTCACCAACATGCACTTTATAACTTGTTCACCCACCCTACTACGACACAATCAATCTAATGTGGATGCACTCATTTGTGGCATCAGATTTTGGAAAAGCAAGGTTCTTATTAACCTGAGTATGAATATGAAGCTTCTATTCCTTTAAGGGGGATTTGGTCATTAGTCAAGTAAATAAAACTTAATTAGCAATTAGTCAACCCAACTCTTTTCTAACTCAAATAGTCCATATAATCACTTTTGGACAAAAGTACCCTTCTATGTGTTAAACCTTATTTGTGAGGGGCAGAGGAGTTTAAGTAAAAGACAGGAAGAGCTAGCCCATCGTTTATAACGCCTCAACCCTGTTCACTCTCAATCCATCTTCTACACAAAGGGCTTCGCCATCTGCTGTTGCCCCCGCCTCACTGGCAGTTCGTTTTTTACACGTACCAACCGGTGATCCATCTCCCTCTATCTCAGAAAAACGAATATAATGGGCCTGATCGAGTTTTTTGGTTTTGATAGATCGGTACTACTTCCTTCCCTGTTGGTTCAATCATATATAGTATTTATTTTATTTTTATTTTTTTTCATCTTGATGCTGCAAGCCAAAATATGACAAGAATGGTTGGGGAAGCTGCCAACATTGATGTATATGATGATTACACCTTATCTTGTTCATTCTAATGACAGACCAGGTGTAGAAATGGTTGTATATGCTCACAAATCCATAGTCCCAACATTTGTGTTATTCAACCATCTAGATAGCTAATTAGCTGCATATAAATTGCATGTTGGGATTATGGATCTGTGATCATGGCTTGTTTTGGTGGGGATTACCATGCTATCCAATGATTCCAGTCTACCCCAGCACCCCCAAAAAAAAAAAAAAAAAAAAAAAAAAAAAAAACACCCTCAAGTGTTGCTTTGGATCACATATTACACAAGGGACCTGTAAATGAGATTATGCAAATTATAGGCATTGAGTTTGTCAGTCTTGATAACAAAATAGCTATTAAGAAAGTGGGGATGAAGGCTTAGTCAATGTTAAATTACAAGATCTCTTTCAAACTCCACTATTAGGCACGACCTCGATGGTAATCATCCCACATGAGTGACAATATTATATTGGAGAGAAAAATGCTAAAGTCTGATATCCCTTGAAACTGTTGATGACTAACACTTCATCTCCAATCCCCAATGAAGGGAGCTTGACATTTTCCACCGCAAAATGGCCAAAACTGTAAAATTTTTCACTTTTACGAAGTAGTAAAATTTTATAGTTTCATGAGGTGGATTGTACAAAGTAGTAAAATTTTACTACTTTGAAATTTTTCACTTTTACAAAGTAGTAAAATTTTACTGTTTCAAAAAATATTATATTGGATCATGCCAAATAGTAAAATTTTACTATTTCACTATAAAATTTATTAATTCATCAAGTAGTAAAATTTTAAGGTTTTAATTTTTTTAATAATTACCTAATCAATATGGATCTTTTTTCGAAGATGCCGATGAGTAGGTTCCAAAAATATGATTTTTTTAAAAAACGAATATGTATATTATAAGTTATAAGCTTTTAAAAATTATAATACTAAAAGGTTAAGTTAGTTACATAGGGTGCCCTTAATAACAAAAAGGGGAGTGCCCTTAGTAATAATAAGGGTAAACCTGGCATTCTTAAAAAAAGTGTGACTAATTGATAAATAAGTTCAGTTTCCTTGATTAATTGACTTAGAAAAACTCTTACTTGATTAATTGCCAATATTTTACCAAAAAGTGGACTAATCGCCAATTTCCCCTTCCTTTAATATATACATCTGCTAGAGCGCATCACAAGTAGACAAGTAAAATTATGGTAGACTGCTACTTCTTTAAGAGGAGAAGGGTTTAGTAACATTCCACAAAGGTACTACATTTATACTAAATTTAAATATAAAAAGTACAATAAAACAAAATAAAAAATAGGAATTTGTATCTATGCCGAACCGACTAAAAAAAACACACTTAAAACTATCAATCACAGTCTAAGAAGCACAGACAATTCCCAGGAGGAGTCATGGCAGCATCAGATACAATCATAATCTTAAATATCAGATATATCGCCAATATATCGCCAATATATCGGTGTATTGCTGCACTTCGATAAAAATTCTGGTTTAATTATGTTTTCAGCATTTTGTTAGCAATAATATCGTCGATATCTCAAGAATAACGATATTATCGTTCATACCCACAAAAATCGAAAAGATGCCAACGATAATAGGAGGATATATCAAAGATATATCGAATGATATCAATTGATATTTTCGTCTTTTCCCTGATATACATAGCTATTTTCGTCTTTTTTTTTTTTTACTTTAAATATTAGTTTGGTTACCTTTGTACCATTTTTTGCAGCAGCACCTGAAAGCATCTTTTTTTCATGGATTTAAGGATTGCCAGGCATTTTTGAACCACCCTTTTTTTTATTCTAGTGAATCATTCTTATTGTGTAAATGATATATATTTACAAATTTGAATCTCATATTCTCATGTGAAATTTGAATTTTTATAAATTTTTATTATTTAGTTTCTCAGCATATCACATTTTTTATACCCTACACAATACATACTTATATCATACGCATTTAAATTGTAATATTTTGATGCTAGATTGTGTGTTCAAGTCTAAATCATTGTTTCCCAAAGTTTCAATCAAAATATCCATGTTTAACTAATAATATCCATCATATTTGCAAATCAATATCGATATTTTAGATATATTCATTGATATATCCGATATATCCGTGTTTTGGGACCATCGATATATCCATCGATACCGATATTTAGGTCCTTGGATACAATACCCCTCCAATAAACCTCTAGACACCTCTCTCTTTGCCTCTTTCTTCTTCTTCTTATTCTCCATTTTCTTTTCTGTCCTATATTCTCTGTGAACAAATCAACTAGGGTTTCCCAAAACAATACAAATGATAAAGCATCTTACGGATATCAAACAAATTTTTGATAGAAGGTTTGGGGAGAAGGTTCCAGTATACTCCACGAAAATGCAACCTAATACACCCTATTGTAATGGTTCTTGGGTGGTGCAATGGAGGTCCACCTGGTTTGAGGGTTGATTAGGCTCCATGGCATAGAAGAATGCGTCCTGGGATCACAAAGATGTTTCACAATGAGATGGGAGCCAAGATGTTTGATATCAGTAAGATGCTTTAAATCTCTATCATTGGATTCTGTAAATCAAATTTCTATTTATGACACCATTATTGTTATCACAAACTTAGAAATTTTCTAGCACAAATGTAATTTTATAGATTCAGATTTTATTATCAACATTCTGTTTGGTATTTAGGTAACTCTAGGCTTCCTATGGATACCCAAAACACAAATGTTGAAGAGCAAGCTTTTGAAGAAAATTAAATTGAGGAGCCAACAGCAACTCCACTTTGGAGATATTTTACAAAGGTTTCAAGTGAAGCAACTAGGTCTAAAGGCAAGGCAGATCAGGAAAATTTGTATGTGGTTTTGGATGTAGATTGAAGCCCTCTACTGGGTCCTATTCATGAGTCTGTGGGCACTTAATTTGAACCATGCCAGGTCAATGTGCTCAAGGCATACAATTGTGTACAAAGTTGGGCAAGACTGAAAGGAAGTTGCTCAGACAAGAAGAATTGGATGCAAAGCGCCTCTTTGGAGGAAATTCTAAGGCATGAAGGCTTCCTCAGTCCACTTCAATTCCACAAGGCTCATTTCAGCCAACCACACCCTCTAATGTGACATCTTTAGTGAAGGCAACAATTGACAATATGTTTCATATTAGCAGCAGTGAAGAAGTTGATCAAAAAATTGCCAGGGGTCATTATGGCAATGGCATTGCCTTTCATGTCATGGGGTCTCCTCTTTGGGCTATCCCCCAGTTATGAAAAAGTTAGGAATAGACAGAGCAAGGCAAAGTGAAGCAAGCCTCAGCCCTTTAATGGAAGACTGGAACACACATGGAGTTTCAATTATTTCCGATGGTTGGTCAAATTTAAAAAACCAGTCATTGATTAACATTATGGCTGTGGCAGGTGGTAAAGCAATGTTTATAAATAGGCATGATGATTTGTCAATTGAGAAAAATGCATCAAATATTGCAGAGTTACTCTTGAAGGCAATTGATTATGTTGGGCCATCTAATGTGGTGCAAGTTGTGATTGATAATGCCCTAAATTGCAAAGCCAGGGGAGCAATAATTGAAGGTAACCACCCTCACATTTTCTGGTCAGGCTGTTTGGCTCATATTTTGAATTTATTGATGAAAGACATAACAAAATCTGGACATCCATCTCTCTCTTTTGTGGGTGAAACATATAAAAATGGCAAAACAGTGTGAAATACATAAAAATCATAGTGCATGTTGGTTTCTATCCAAAACATTTTCCTCTTAAGAGCTTCTTAAACCATAAATAAAAAATAAAACAAAATAAAACAAAAGAAAACAAGATTTGGACATCATTATATTGTATTGCAAAGGCTTCTACAAGCAAGGCATGCTTTGGTATCTATGGCAAAAAGTAAGCAGTGGGAAAGCTTAAGGAGGAGTGCATCATTAGAACATGACATTGTTCACTCAAACAATTATGAATGACTTTTGGAGAAAATCAAAGAGAGTGCTCAAAATCACAAACCCGTATATAAGATGATAAGATTTTCATATTCAGATAAAGCTGTGATCTGAGAAGTATATGAACAAATGGACACAATGTTAGGGTACATCAAAGATATTCTTTCTAATGATCATGTGGTCTATGAGTTGATTCACAACCTTATGGTGGCAAGATGGGATAAGATGAACATTCCATTATGTTGTCTAGCATATGTACTTGTCCCTAAATACTAAAATTCTTGGTTGGCAAAACCTGCCCCAGGTGGTGTGAGGAGAAGAAAACCTCATTTTGACAGTGAGGTGCAAACGGGCAACCTTGAGGCAGTTGATAAGATGATTCGTGAACCAGAAGAAGCTGCTTTGATAAGGCAACAAATCAATGATTTTGTTAGTAACAAAGGTGTTTTGGGGCAACCTCAAGCTGTGAGTGATAGAGTAACAATCCACGTGTTGTCCTGGTGGCATTAGTATGGTCTAGCAGCACCAAAATTGTACTCTTTAGCACTAACGGTGTTGTCTCAAAGTGTTGACGCTTCTTATGCTGAGAGGTGCTACAGCACTAATACATACATTCATAATGTAAAGAGGAACAGGTTGAATGCAAATTGAGCTGAAAAACTGGTTTTTGTGCATACAATCATAGGTTATTGTCGAGAAATAGAGAAGATTACGAAAGAAGTTACAAAAATTGGGATGTGTATCTAGAAGATGACAACATAGAGGAAGACATCCCAATGGTAGAAGCACGGGATAAAGCACTAAATTCAGATCCTGAAAATGATGTTTCCCATAATGACACCATGCTTTCTGCACCAACCACTCTTGTTGCTCCATTCATTCCTCCACCAACACCTGCTCCATCTACTTCAATGCCTTCATCATGTCAACCTCCAACTTCTCAGGGGTCTTCAATGGTGCAAGCACAAAGGCATCTTTTCAAAGCACAGGATAAAAGGCAGAAAAATGAAGAAGCATTCCCTCTAGTTGAAAGATGAAATTTTTTGGTTTTGTACTCCAAATTTTAGCTTTGCCGTTGGGAAAGGTTAGGATTTTTGTTAGGCCGATTATGTTAGGATTTTTGTTAGGCCTTCAAATTTGGATTGTGTTAGGAATGAAGATCAGTGGTATTGGGGATATAATATTATGACTTTTTGCATTGTAACTTTTTAAGAATTTGGGTTGTGTTAGGAATGAAGATGTGTGGTATTGGGGATATAATATTATGACTTTTTGTGTTGTTACTTTTTAAGCTTTTGTAATGAAAATTTATTATCTTTATGTTGAAGTGGCACTTTTGAAATTAGATATATATCTTAAAACACACACACACACACACACACACACATATATACACATACACATACACACAAATGATTCCTACAAACCCTGAATCTTTGACTCTTCTATGTACCCCCCGCTTCCCACCCCCCCCCCCCCCCCACCTTCACTTTGTGCTTCTAAGGTCTAGGCCCTTCTTTTGCTATATAATACAATTATACCTTCTATCCAAAAACAGAAAAAAAGGTGGTGGAAAGCTTGTGTTAGCAAGTGTGTCCTAAATTTAATGAGGACCCAAATGGTTTGATGTAGTTACGTTTAGTTACATGGAATACCTAGAAGGGGCACAACAGTCTAAATTTTTCAAAATAGGACTTTGTTCCTAGGTTTATCATGGACAATGCAACAATTGATGATAGGAAATTTTTGAAAGCATATGACTCTACAAGATGACCCATTAATTTTTCTGATCTTACTATGGGATCTGTTCATCATTCTATTAGTGCTAGCTCAACCATTTCTTTTAATGCAAAGCTTAGGTTGAAAGCAGTAACTTACAAGTAACAACACTGTTTTGGATGATGTATAGCCATATAACTTGTATAGGATACTATTATGACTGATGGAGCCTGGAAGCATACTGATAGAAAGGCAGGGATTGGTTTTATGCTTTAAATCACGGATACACCTATAACCCCCAAATATCCGTATCAAATACTGATACTCCTAGGATACTCCCGAATATGTATTGGATACAGTTTGTACATATCTGAACAGTAAAAAATAATACCACATCACTGGATACTTTCATGTACTCCCCGGATACGGATGGGTAATGTTTAGGGTCACTTTGTAATTACTTTTTTTTTTTAAATGTAATTTTTTTTTTCTGATGAAAGGATTTGAATGTAAATTTTAAAAGTATAAAAATTAATGATATGTACAGTACAAATCTCGATCAAAAACCCATTTTGCTTTTCTCTTCCCCCCCCCCCCCCCAAAACTTCTCTCTCTCTCTCTCTTAGATTGAGAATTCCAATTGAAGACCGAATTGAAAACCCCAGTCAAAATTTTAAGTCTTTACTTTTATTTAATTGTAGTGTGTACAAGTGCAATTGTGATTTTTATCCCCCCCCCCCCAAAAAAAAAAAATCATTTAATTTTCTATTTTATTTTATCTTATTTTCTCTATATTGTTGGCAGATTTTATTAGTAGTTATTCACTATAGGTTAATGACTTATGAATGATGAAAATGGTGGATGGCTTGATGCCAATGGATGAGTGTTATGGTTATTTGTTCTTGCATATTAATTGGTTTTCTATTTTTAAACCATTTTTATGTTCGTTACCAAATATATATATATATATATATATTAATGTATCCTTGCCATATCGTATCATACTTTTTTTAAGAATTGATTTATCGCTGTATCAGGATTGTTTTTTTTTTTAATAAGAAACAAGATTGTATTAATCACGAAAGGAGAAATACAAGAAGAAGGCAGAGATTTCCCTCAAAGGACAAAACAAAAACCTCCTCACCATCCCAACCCAACACCCCATCCCCAACCCACAAAAAGACAATCAAGGAGGATAAAAATAACCTCCCAAACCACTTCTCTTAACGCTCTTTGAAAGACAAATCTCGATTTAATACCTCATGATTAAAAAAGAGGAACAACCTCAAAAGATTTGTCAATCAAAGCCCATAAGGAAGCCAAAAATAGTGTATTCAGATTGTTTCATATCCCATACCCGTATCTGTGCTTCATAGGTTTTGGATGCAACTCAATGGTTAGTGGCCAAGCTCATGAAGCCTGTGTCTGCAAACTCTTCACTTCAAGCTGAAGCTCTGGCAGTTTTTGAGGCTCCTAGGTGGGCTACTTCAGCTGGTCATACAACTGTTAGGTTATTTATAGGCTCTTTGGTTTTGGTCCAATCTCTGCCAGGAGCTAACAAAAATCAGTCTTGTATTGCTACTATTTTGTATGATACAAGCTATGATAGTAGGTGTGATGACTGTAGTATAAGAAAAGTTAGCTGGTCGATGATTAATCCAGCCCATGTAACGGCTAATAAGGCTAGAAAGGATGGCTTGTATAACTTTGTGTATATTTATTGAAAATTTTGGCTAGCAACTGAGAGAAAAGAAAAGATAAAACATCACTTTAAAAAAAAATTCAAATATGAGAAAAAATACACAATAAATTGGCCTGTTAAAGTCAACATTGTACCACATACAATATAGAGAGGATACATCATAATATTAGGGTGAAGTATAGCTTTGACAACGCAGTCACGTGATAATCCCAAATATATAAATACTTTCAGGAACATTTGCTTACCATTTCGAACAATTAGAGCACCAAGTCCTGTCGGATAGCCAAATAGCTATAAAACAATAATAATAATAATTAATTATTTAATTATTTAAATTATTTTAAAAAATAAATAAATAAGATGCATCACATCTAAAGGAGGGGGTCTATCCTATCTAAGCTTGGACAGATCCAAAAGCTGTGCATAGATACCTTATAAAATGAGATTACAACAAAATCGGCAGGGTATTTTGATAAATCTGGTGGTCCTGTTATACAACCTTTTGCAGCATCAATCAAGACCATCCAGCACCCCCTGTTTTCAAACATTAAGGAGAGAAGTACGAATATTAAACTAATGGAATTCCTGTACATGAAATCTTTTAAAGGTAACACAGTCATCCTCTCCAGTTTTCTAATGCATTATGTACTAGAGCAATCAATATAGGGTGGGCCTATTTCCACACCCTTTTTGCTAAATCCACACCCCTCATACCTTATTTTCACACTATTCCTCACTTTTACTAGTGGAATGGTGTGGATTTAGCAAAAAAGGGTGTGGAAATGGCCCTCCCTCAATATAAATCATAAAAGATTAAGAATACCTGGCATAGGTGCTAAAATAATTTAATATTTTAATGTATATTTCAATTGAGCTGCATCCAGTTTCTAATGCACTATGGACTGAAATGGCAGAAAGTAAACCAAAAAGTCAATAACTATGTGCACTTGATGAAGTAGTAGTATACTTGGAAAATGAAGAGTCTCCCACGATTCTTTCAGAATCTTCCTTAATAATCTTCACCAAGTCAAGGCTGAATCTCTCACCTGAGAAATTGCACTCCGACGGAAAGGCAAATAAATTATAAGCATTACCTGCAATTAGCAAAAGTATGTGATGAAACTAAAGAAAGATATTGACAGGAAAACCTCCTCATAGAATGATCATGAATTGTCGAGAAAATAATGTTGTTGCAATATGATTAATAAATTTGTCCTTTTCCACGAGCAAAACTAAGAATATAATATCACCAAAAAGAAACACCCATGAATATACATTTCATTTAATTCTTTCCATCTTAATGCTCATCAAAGTCTACATAATAAGAATTTCACAAATTAGAAGCAGAACACAATAACATCAGACCAACAAAGGAACCAAAGCTACTTTTCCCAAAGGCATATTTCTATCCAGTTGTGAGGCAGATATAAAACCATGTTAAAAATCGGGCATTGTTGAGAAGAATATATGAAAATATAATTCAATATATAATAATCATACTGTTCAATGGAGTAACTCACTGATTTATTCAATGAATTTTACCTTCCATGAAACAGATGGTCTCTAAATTGTTCATCAATTAGCAATATTTTCCATATGGGTTCTCCAAGGTAAATGCTGACATTTTGACAACCAGTTTTACTGATTTAGTTTTGCATTTTTAAAAAATGATATTTAAGAAATAGCATTGAAAAACTTTCTAGGTCAAACCATGACTAACTGGCCTTTACCTTCTTTTGCCTCTGAAATTGCAACTTAATATTTAGTGGTATTATATTTATTTGAAGGGTATCATGGTACTTTTCACAGTTTAAGAATCCTCACATCCCACAAAGACTGATCGCTTTGAAAAAACATGGTAATGAAAGAGATGTAACTAATGCATTGACATCTGTTTGTCGCTGTTCAGGAATTCCATTGATGAGATTTTGTTTTGATCTTGTGTTTTGATGCTGTTCAAACCAAGTTTAGCTATTTCCACGTCATTATTCAGTTATTCCCCTAGTTATAAACTTTGTTGGGGTATGAGACTGACTTAGACATGTCAAAAGCAAGTCCAATTTAACCATTTTTTGTGGTGGAATAAAGGACTTAAATATCAATATTGATGTATACATCGAGGGTCTGAATATAAGGATATATTGGATATATCGATGGATATATTGAAAATATCGATATCATTTTAGAGATGTGGTCGATATTATTAGTTAGACTAGGAAATTTTCATTGAAACTCTGAAATATGATATTTTAGACCCTAACACACAATTTATAATCAAAATATTGCAAATTAAAACCCTATAAGACAAGTAAGTGGTGTGTAAGGTGCAAAAAATGTGTGGCGCTAAGCAAATAGATATTACAAAATTTTGCAAATTTCACATTTAAATATAAAGTGCCACTAAATTCAAGGCCATTGACTTGAAATTATATTTTAGAATACATGAAATACTAAACATAGTATAAAAAATAAATAAATAAATATAAAAACTAATAGGGTTCTTTGAAAAACTTTTCAAAGTTAAATCCTTAAAGGTAATAATGTAAAGTAGAAAAGAATTATGGGGTTGTATTTGTAAAAATATGCAAAAGTGAATGTTTTAATTGAAATAGGTTTACTGATTTTTTTAAAAGGAGTCACGTGATAACTATAAGTCATTGCGGATAACTGATAACTAATAAGGCCTTAGCAAAATATATATATATATATATAAAAAGAAGAGATAAGGGCTTAAAAAAGAGTAAAGTGATCCTTATCGATTTATCAGTCGACTTCACTTCAACAAACAAAAAAGAAGTGGCACAATAGCTTCTTCCATGACATTGGTGACCAATACAGCAGCATCGGCAAGCGGCAGCAGTGAAGATGATCACATCTATATGTCCTAGGCCCAAGTATATACATTGTCTTCTTCTTCTTCTTCTTCGTCGTTATCGTCAACAATGGCTAGGCTAACCATGAAGGCAGCTTTTCATCTTCTTCTTTATCAACAACGGCAAGGGCATCAAGCCTAGGACGACAATAAATCGAGCCTATCATTCCAAAATCAAGCCAAAAAATAGCGATAATGTCGATTTATCGCGATATTATCGAGAAATGTCGATATATCGACGATATGGAAAAATTTCAAGCTATAAAATACTATACTGACAAGAGATATCGTATCGCCAATATCTGATATTGACGACTTTTAAGACTCTAGGTGAAAGGGATCATATCAGTACCAAAATTAATAACTCCACCCTTCAAATTACAAAAAAAAGTAGCCAATTATCTTTCTAGATCTCAATCGGCACTTGTATTCATTTAAGGCAAAGGGAAGATGGGCTATCTATATGGCAAGATCAAGGAACCATATATTGAGTATTCCTCCCACAATAACTAGGATGTTAAGAAGTCCACAATTATATCATGACTTCTTTATTCTATTAAACCATAGATTAGTAATGGTTATTGTAAAGCTTCCAACCTAAAAGCCTAAACTTCTAGGTGGATGGCCAAAACAAGTATATGAATTCATATTAAACTCAATGTTTAGACAATGTATGATGGGGAACTTCCCAACATTCCCCTTCATATGCAAGCCTAATAGACGAGAACGGGCCTGTCACGTGAACAACAACAACGGGCTCATGAACAGAATGGCCCTAAAAATGCACGACAATGAGGGGCTTTTAAATGAAACAGGCCTAAGAACAACAATGACGAGTTGAATTTATGCATATATTAATACATAAAGAAGAAGAAAGCAGGGAAAAAAAAAAAAAAAAAAAAGTGCTCCAAAATCAGGGTTCTCTCTGTAGTAATGTTTATCTCACCCTCTAGTCATAATTACAGAAATACCCTTCAAACTAATAATAATATAATGATAAGAGACATAATACATAATACTCAACACTCTCCTTCAAGATGGTGCAAAGAGGTCTCGTAAGCCCAGATTGTCTAGAATAGTATGAAAAATTCTAACAAGCACCCCTTTTGTCCCTTTTGTCCAATATCAGCAAATTGGTCCTTTAGTTTTCACATAAAAACGATTAATCTCTCAAGAACTCAACTTCTCCTCTGTAAAATGCTGACTTCAATATGCTTCGTTCGATTATGGTAAATAAGATTATGAGGATGATAACTTTTGTAGCCCTTCTAAGTAGGAGAATATCCCAAAAATACACATCAAAGTACACGAGATCTAACTTACTTCTGTTCTGACCTGAAACATAGACGAGACAAATATAAGAAAACACTCCTAGGGGATAAGGAAAGGTTGAGAAGTAGGTGAGGACCATGATAACACTTCAACTGGGGTTTTGAAGTTCAAAACACAAGAAGACATTTGATTTATGAGGTACGGTGTGGTAAGAATTGTATCCTCTTAGTAGGACTAAGGGACAAAGTACAATAAAGCCTAGCCATCTCGAGGAGACAACGATTCTTCTGCTCAGCAACTCCATTTTGTTGAAGAGTACCAAGAGTCACCCGACCTATTCCCATCCCTTAATTTCTGACCTCTAAAATTGTCCCAATGAGAGGCAGTAAGCAAGTAAGTCAGTAACCAACTAACCATAGATGATTTCTCTTGCAATATACATCATTACACCTTGTCCACTCTCCTCTGCTTAACATAGGCAAACACTTCCCTAAGAGAAGGAAAAGGCACCTTTCCAAGATCTGAATATGCACTTAATCATACTCAAGGTTGAGGCTAACCAAAAAAACTCCTAATGCAATCTTGCTCCACAAGTTGGTAAAATTTTGAGGCATCTATAGAAAATGAAGCATGGAAATTCTAGTAGTGATCCAGTTCCTGCCAGAGTATGAAAGAGACATATCCCGCCGTGTAGTGTCATGGATCTTATGACTCAACTCATAAATATGAGCAATATCTCAAATTTTGGAGTAAGTCCACACCATCGCATTCCAAATCTTATCTGCAGTCCGCATCAATAAATACCCATTATTGATTTCTGGTGTCATTGAATACAATAACCAGAACATAATAGTAGAGTTCTCTGCATCCCTCTTTCATAGGAGGGAATCATCCCATGTCGGCTTAGTATTTTTCCCGATCAAATACCCCATCTTCCCTCTACTCTTAAGGAAAAGCTTTGCCGACCACAACGAAGCCAAATAATATTTCCGTCTAATTTTGACATCATGATTTGGAGGGTAGGGCTATCATTATTAGTGCCAAACTAACCCACAACTTCCTTAGATTGGGTTTGGTTGACAGCACTTGCTTTATAAATGCTTTGATCATCTCAAGAACTACCCAACAAAATTCACTAAAAACACAATAATTGAACAGCAATCATGAGAAGCATGAAATCAACTCATACCCTATGTTACACAGGACTCGGCAGTTAGACCCCAAAGTACCCATGTCAACACGACACGACACGGGTACGGGTTTGGGATCCGGCTCTGACACGGCAATTTCAAAGTGGACACGGCTGATCGTGGAAGAGAGAAGAAAGAAGAAGAAGAAGAAGATACAGCCAGCGAATGAGAGAGAGAGGATACAGCCAGCCAGTGAGAGACAGAGAACACTTCGTCACTCCAGGAGGCAAGTTACTGTCAGAAATACAGCCGTAGTATGGTAGCCAGATGGAATCAGATCTGCCGGAGGAAGAGGGAAGCCGAAGGAGGAATTGTCGGCTCTCAAGAGTTTGCGACTGGGACTCGTTTCTGTCAAAACATCCAAACCCTTTCTCTTTATCCTTTTTTTTTATTTCAGTTTAGTCCTTGTATTCTCTTTTATTTTTTAAATGATCAAAAATCTCATATTTATCATTTAAGCCCCCCAAAATAGTTATTATGAATATGACCCTAATCACCCTATATTGTGAAAATATTTTCAAATTTACCCCCATAATTTACCTTATTTAATTATTACATATATATATACACACACACACACACACACACACTCACATATCCCTGTATCCCCATACCCGTATCCAATTTTTGGATCCTTTTGAGCTGAGTCCCCATATCCCCGAAATTTAAAATTTAACAAATCCCACTCCTAGAGACATACCCGCACTCAAGTCCATGTAACATAGCTCATACCATTGAGCTAAGGTCTCTAGACAGCATCAACAGCAGAGAGCCGGCCAGTTTGTAGGGTGAAAAACCCATCTACATATACTAAAAAACCTTCACAGCATCACTAACAATGGCAAAACCATTGTGGGCATCTATAACAATGTCAAAACACTGTTGGCATATCAAAAAAAGAAATAGAAGTCCCAGGCAGCCACCAAAAAAGAAAAAACAATGCTTGAATTTCCTTCATTTGATCAAATCAACACCCAAAAACAAGTATTACAACTAAGGAATCACCATCTCAAAAGCAGCAAGCAAGTTGAAGTCAGATGGCCCACCCACTATGAGGCCAAAAAACTTCATAAAACCGAACCTAACAAGCCCCTAACAGCCCAAACTGACCATCAATAATCAAAAACAGCCTCTTCTTATTCGAATGAATGCAAAAAATTGCATAAAAAATGGCCCAGTATTGATTTTTGAGAAAATACCTCATTTTCCCAGAAAATTAAGAAAATTTGGAAAAACTAATCAAATAATATCGAATCGGGACAAAACTTCATCAACAGACTCCCCTCATCATAACAAATCTGTTGGTATGGGTCTCATTAGTACAGCTGACATCAGCGCTCATACAACTGGCATCAACAGTCATACAGCTAGCATCAGCTAGGGTTTTTTATTTTGTTCTTTATATCTGATCAAGGACGTAAATATCAATATCGATAGGATATATCGAGGGTCCAAAAATATGAATATATCGATGGATATATTGGATAAATTGAAAATATCAATATCAATTTAGATATATTACAGATATTAGCAATTAAACATGGAAATTTTCATTGAAACTTTGGAAAACATTGAATTAGACCAAGGATTTAAGTATCGATATCGATGAATATAAAGAGGGTGAAAAAACACGGATGTATTGATGGATATATAGATGGAATCAAAAATATCAACATCAATTTAAAGATATAACGGATACTATTAGTTAAACATTAAAATTTTCAGTAAAACATTGGAAAACAATGAATTATACTCTAATCAAGAATTTAGAATCGAATTAATGCAAATTAAATATGTATAAGACAAGTTTGTTTTGTGTAGGGTACAAATAAGGTGTCATGCTCTGCTAATAAAAAATAAAAATTATTCAAATTAATTAGTGATATATTATATTTATGTTCTTAGATCTACACCTACACATTACATTGATAATGTATAATGTATTATTTTAGTATTGGGATTTATTATTTTGTGAAATTACTTTAGTTATGTTGGAGGGATATATTCACGCATAATATAGCCGAGACTTATATTGGACACCTCTGATGAGAGATATATCGATGATATCAAAGATATATTAGTCCTTGCCTAGGACACCTGAACTTGCAAGAGATTTGCTAAATGAAAAATTTCCTTATATAACCTTGCAAACCTCAGGCACCACAACTCCTGAAAATCACTCTCCTGACCCTTAAGCAATAATTGACAACTAAAGTATCCCAAAATACTAATTTGACCCTAATATTCCAGGAAAATCAGTCTAATTCATTCATCTATTGGAGGGGGGGGGGGGGGGGGTTCACCGGAAGTACTTCTTCAGAAGTCATTCAAGTGGCAACTTCAAACATTCTTTACATTTTTCAATACAACTCATTTAGAGTTGCAAAATCATGTACAGTAGTTTATTATTGACCGTCTAAGAAGGCCCTGAGAATTGATAAGCTAGATGACTAGTAATTGAATATACGACCCTGCACTCTCTTGGGCACTAACCATGAGCATATTTTATATCAACAATCATACCAACGATTCCATTATACCACGTGGAAGGGGTGAAAACTAGTTCCTGTCAGATATTGAGCAAAATTTTCAATTATTAACCAGAAGTTACCTGTAGGTTCTTCTTCCAGGACTCCAGCTTCTTTTCTCCTTTGTATAGGGTGCTGTGTTACCTTGATTGAAGATACACTGTTTCTGGATGCTCCACCATGATGCCCAGCCTCTTCAATATCTATTGCAAAAGCCACAGCTCCTTGATTGAGAGCATACCTAGAAACTATTAAGGGAAAACATAGCTAGGGAACCATTGATTCATAAGGAGTAAAAGGATAAGGTGATGTACTCATAGCATTCAGTTCTGGTAGAATAGTGTATTGGATATGTTGCCTGGAATAGTGACTGATAAATGCTTTTTGCACAAAATCAAAGAGGAATAAATAACACATCATCCCTAAGGGAAAAAAAATGTATTTTATATAAACCACCACCCTGCAAGGCTGGAAGGCCGTTTGTAAGGACATAATTGTACCATGCTGTAAGCCTGTAACATAATCCAGTGGAAATTTATCTCACCAACTAAAGTCATACATTTTTTAAAGCGTAACCTACACATTTAAATAGCCACCACTCTTTCTTCTCCACCCACTGTTCAATACTTGACATGCCTTGCAATAGCCACCACTCTTTCTTATCTACCCACTGTTCAATACTTGAAATGCCTTGCACAGTTGCACTCGCCTCAACTCTAAATATTATGTGTGATAGCAACATGAAAATGATTCCATGCAGTCATAAATTTGGTGACTTGGCAGTGACACAACTGCAACCATACAATAGTATGAAATTGGAGACTTTGTTCCAATATATGTAATAATATATAATGCATGGTAATAAGATAAAAACAGAATTTGAAGAAATATTTCTCCTAATGCAGAACTTGGATCAGGTAGCACGTAGGTAGGACTAGGATCAATAATTAGATACACAATAATGCTGAAAATTTCAACCAGCTGGGCATTCATTACTGAGAAAATTTCAACTCTGATACTATGTAAAAAATCCATGAAGTCTCAGCAATCATTTTAATCCAAATAGTCAACCCCAAGTCACAACACTAAAGCCTCAATATTCTCATTCTGCCCTGTTTTGACCAGAAGAATTTAATTTTATGACTGTCCAGATTTTAGAAAACCCTAAAATATATTTTATTGGAACTGTATGCATCTTCACATCTTCCCTCCAACAAGTAAACAATCACATGGGTACAGACTAGTAATCAAGGGAAAATTCTTGATTGTTATGGTCCGAAGTTGCAAATACTATGTTACCTTTATTATCCAGTAGATTAAACTCACTACACTTGTTTGCAACAAACTTCAATCAAACAAGAAGGTGCATCCTACTTATCACCAATGAGAAGCACATTAAAGGAGGATTGAATATTAAATTAGCAGATTGAAAATGGGATCCAAAAGCTAAACAAAAATAAATAAATTTAAAAAAAAAAAAAAAAAAGGTGTCAAAAATCATGCCTTATCCCATACTATTTGGTGATGATGAATAAAGGAAGCTATTATGGTAGGATACTCTCTGATACCAAGAACGCTGTTGTGATTCTCCATTGTGTACATAAAACTGCTCTGACTGCTCCATGGAAAGGCCTCTCCAACCAGTTTCAATGCTGCCGTTGCCCCAGAAGTGAATATGCATTTGTAGTCTTTTAGGGATGCATTACAGTAATCAAGGACCTGTGTCAAACTCGTAATACATGCAATGAAAGAGGCGAACAGGAGAAAAAAAAATGTCACTTGTTTCTACTTGGTTAATCAAATAACAGATTACTTACAAGCACTGATGGAGCACAATAATTGCTATTTAACGATTTTTTATCAATGTAGAAAGACAATATACAAATCCTTTGTCCAAACACTAACGCGTTTCCATCAATATCAAGTGAAAAAAGGTTCTATAAAGCTACAGGACAAATGATAAAGGCAGATAAAGATAACATATAATACCTGTTGGCGTGCCTCCCTAACAACGTCACAAGTGGCCGAGCTGGAGTCACTTTGGCTATCTAAATTTTCAAGATTAAGGAATCCCACTCAATAAAATTTGATAAAAATTAATCAACTAAAGAATATGCCTTCCAGTAGACAAGAGCAGCATAATGCTAAAGGATTCAGTAGTAGACCCACAAGTATTGAATAAGTGTTGTTATGGTGGGCTAAAGTTAGTGATTGTAGGGGTTCAAGGGTCATAGAAAGGCACTAGGCTTTGTAGATGAATTAGGATTTGGAGTAGTGGAATTTCTGAACAGAACCTGTTTAATGTTTAGGGATGTTGGGGTAAAGGTTTGTGGTATAGCAATAGGGTTACGGTAATGGGAATTAGCTTTCAGATTTTGAAAATAAAGAAAACAGGGGCTGATTGTGAATTAATTGGAAAATACAGTAGCGCATCTGTTGAAAAAATACCACATCCCACATTGGTTAAATTTAAAATTTGACATTGCTTCATATACCTGTTTGGGCCCTCCACTTATAAGCTTATGCTTTTAAGTTGAAAACTTAACAGCATCGAATTAGAAAAAAGATAAGGAGTAATAGTAGAAGAGAAAATCTAGGCAAGCATGCTGTCAATAACCAAACCAAAACAATCATTATTCCATTAATCAAATTCTAATTTCATTTTGTTTTCAATTATTTTTATTTGTAGACTCTAGAAAACTTACTAGGCAAGTAAAAACCTTTTAAAAATAAGAATAACCAATATAGAAACCAACTAGGACTCAAATTCTTTGAAAATAAAAAGTTTTAAACACACAATTGGACTCAAACTAGAAATTCACCCAAAATAGAAGCTTTTAGAAAATTTAAAGTCTAAGATAATAGAAACTTCTTATAATATGAAATATTTTTTAAAAGAAGGCTTTGAAACTCTAAATAGGACTAAAAAGTAATTCCCAACAATGATAGAAATTAACAAATCCTATAACCAACAAATACTAACATTTTTTTAAATCAAACAACTACTAACTTAAAAATATAAATTTACTAAAATGCCCTTACTTTAAATAAAAACATTCCCATACAAAGAATATCACAAGTAAATGCAACTCTTCCCTTTCTTGTTAACATTCTCTGCATCAAGGATCATCAAGCTTTCTTGTAATTTCAACTTTGTAAATTTACATGTGTATAGAGCAACTAATAGGGTAGCTGAAATGTATAGTTAGTAAGTCGGTTTTGCTTCATGAGCTTCCTAGTAATTCCATGAGTTTGATTGCAGAGGGTGCAAGAATTGTACATATTTCAGTTAGTTCTTAATAAAATTTCTTGCATTTACCTACCCAAAAAGAAGGGAGGGGGGCGACGCAAAATGGATTTGGGAAGTAAACATAATAATTCCCAAGCAAACATGTAACAAATTGTGTACGTTAAAAGCAGCAAGAACAACCAACCATGCATTCGACTAGAATAAAAATAAAATATAATGTAAATTACATTAAAAAAAAAAATTTAAAAGCAAAAATACTACCTTAAAGTTTAAGTTAGTTTTCATTTTAGAACCCTCAACTTTAAAACCAGTCAAAATGGTCCCCAAACTATTAAGGTTTGGCATTTAGTTCCTCCATCAGCCATCCGTTAACTGTTACTCTCTTAAGTTAATATTTTAATTAATTGAGCTACTATTTTGCCCCTCAATTAATCAAAATATACACTTTCAAATTCAAGTGTCCAATGCTTTTTAGTACTTTTTAATATAATATTTCTATAAGTGCCCAGTATTTCAAATTGTAATATAAAAATTTTTTTTAATGTAATTTATATAATATTATATTCAGAATTTCAGAGAATCATAAGGTTACTAATGTCATTTCACGTTTTCTGTAAACAGCATCATGGACCCTAAGTCCCTGGAATAGTTTACGGTCTATTTTGGTTTTGAAGTTTAGGGTGCTAAAGTGAAAACTAACCTAAAGTTGAGGGTAGTTTTCTGTAATTTACCCAAAAATATATAATAAAATAATTTTTTAAACATATCCAATTACCTGTTGACTCACAGAGCCATTTTTAGTCAACAAACGAACATTCCAACAAAACCAAATCAGCTGAATGATACAAAAATTATTTTTGACCCCTTTATAAGGCCCTTATAAGACTGAATCAAAACAAGCCCAAAAATGAAGATCCTTGAGAATATAGCATAATCAAATATACTTTCCATGAATATTAAACTGGAAAAGGGGGGGGGGGGAGTTAGACATGTACTTTACATCACACCCATCACTGAGAAAAAGTGAGAAGGGTTTAGGGATGAAACCAAATTATGAACTGCAACAGAAACATTTGCTTTCATAAAGTTCATGTATTAGTGAAGATTCCCAAAAAAACGGAAGTGCTTAATTTTTACAAGGTTTTTAAAAATTATATTTAAGAAACATAGACATGGATGCTAATAAAAGAGAAATGTGAATCGTCAAAAGTGTTTTGTTATTTTATCTATTACTAAATTTGATGATTTCAATCCATTATGCATTTGAGCACAAAGTAATGCCCATCACCACTAATTCCTTTTGCAGCATTCAAGGAATCAAATTCAACCAACAACAGGAACTCAAGATTGTTCTTCAAGGCTCCATTTAGTTCTTGGAAAGAATGAGAGAAAAGGATAGAAAATGCTTTAAATGGCTGAAATTAACTTCCTTTTTCAATAATTTTTTATCATTTCTTTCTCTTTGCTCTCCAAGAATCAAATAGAACATAAGTTCTTGAAACCAAGGAAGAAAACACATGTTCAAATTCATTGAGATCCCAATATTATATAAATTCAACAACATGTTGAATGAGTTCTGATTCCTTCACTTTTAAGACTTGATCCACCAGCTGTTAAATTCTAATACCCAAGTTTACCTTCTAAACACCTGCACTATATTTAAAAAACCAAATATAAATATATATATCCCAATAAGTGGTAAGTTCCCTTTGCAATTCCTAAAAGCTCCATCAAGACAGTTAAATGTGTTATCCAATCTCCAAATGATGTCATTCACCTGTAAGATACGTCTATGTCACTATAATGCCAAACCATGGAGTTCCCCAAGCCATTTTATTGCCCCGATTAAAAACAATTTTTCAAATAACACCCTTACCTAGAGTAGGGGCCATTGTTTGGTGTAGTGGTAAAAGTCTTGGGCTACCAAGCACGAAGGCGCAGGTTCGAGTCTTGAAAGCAGCTGCTTTGTATTAATAAACACAGGTTAGGACCATATCCAGCTCACCCGTGGCATTGCAAGACCAACGCTGCTTAATGGCCTCACCTAGAGTAAGTATTTTCTTGATTCTACTTAATTCCCCTACAATTCAATGCCAAAGCCCTTCAGCAAACACACTCTCTTCCTACTCTATAAATATATATATATATATATCCTAATTAAACCCTCATCATTCTTTATTTCTCACAATTGATTAAAAATCTTGAATTTTAACACACACTATATACGATATATTATTAAGTTTTCAATAGAAACAATTAAGTGTAATTACTACCACCATTGCCACCACCACCATTACCAACATAACACCAGTATGCATACCTTAAAATCATTGCTACTTTGCGCTTATGCATTAGTACATATGCCCTGCTAGGCTGCCTACTACATTGATAAACAGGATCATAGAATTCAACTAAAACCAAGTATGACACAATTTTCATCACCATTGCCCCACCAACACCATGACCAAAAAAATACCACTCGTATACCTTGAAATAATTTTGACACAAACTTCAAATGAAATATCAAAGTTATTCGACTAAAAACCAAATACAATTCAACAGATTAAAAAAAAAAATCATTACCAAAATTATACTAGATGTGTGTCAGGATACGAGGATTCCCGTAAACAGTAGTAGTAAGATCTTTAAAGACTGCTACCATCTGCGACTCAGAGTATAGAGTTGCTCCAGCATGATCCAAGTAAACGAGTTCTACAATTCGCAATCAAAATTGAAACAAAAAAATAATCAAATAACAGAAAATTTCACCATCCCTCTAATTGGTTGCCAAGAAATACTAAGGAAAAGAATAAACAATGGAATCTTTAATCGTATCTTTTATGTTATTAACGTTTCCAGTAGACAGAAACGTCTGAGAATTTTAGGAAAACTGACCACCTAATCTCCTGAATTCAGTAGTTCAGATTAAGTCCACGTTGGTTCCCCAGAAATTGAACTGCAAAAGAAAAAATTGAAAAAACGACCCCAACTAACCCAAATACTTCGCTCTGGGACATATGGGTGCAGGTTTTTCATTATCAGGGGTCCCCAAAAATGGAGAAAAAAAAATTCCCAGGACTTGAAAAGTTTATTTTCTTTTCCGACGTTTTCTGGGGAACCAAACAGAGGTATTGGATAGAAAAAAAAATACTGGGAATTGGAAGACATCTGACCATCTAATCGTTTGAATTCAGTAGCTCTGATGTCGTCGATGTTCTTTGGAGCATTCGGGTACCCGTAATCTTCTCCGAACTCCTTCAGAAACGCTTCTTTGTCCATGTACATGGTTGATCAAATATAAACTGTAGCAAAGAAATAATAGAGAGAAATGTGGTTGGGACAACGTGAGAGAGCTGGGTATGAGGAATCGGGATCACAGACAGAATGAAACAGTGGCTTTTTGCCGAAGGAAGCAATTCGATGGATGCAAAACGGCACAAACGAGCTTTAGACTGTGTGCCTACTGGTCAATAAGCTCACCTCCTTGCCTCCACGTTACGTAATGGCACAGCCCGCATTTGATATCTCCCACACGCGAAATAATCACGACCTTAACCCACCCTCCCTTCGTAACAAGCTCCACAATGTGCCTAATGTTCAAAATAAACCCTCTTGGTAATTTGTTTCAAGGTAAATTATAAGAAATGCCCCTAATGTTGGGCCTTTTTTCATATAACTCTTAAGAAAAAAAAATGGGTTTTTTTTTTTTTTGGATTAACTATTAGGGGTATTTAGGTCTTACTCTTACTGAGGTTTCGACCTAAACTATTCCCCTAACGGCCCGTGTGAGATGCTTTATACCCACACAAGCAACGATCTTTACGAGGAATTGAAATGATGACCTTTGGAGAGCACACCCAGGGCCTGACTGCTCAACCAACCCTGCTAAGAGCAAAAAAATGGTTGCAATATACCCCAAACACATAAAAAAAAAGTTAGCAATTAGAATCACCGTTAATCATTTTTAAAAATTTCACGTAATCACCATTAATTTCATGAACGGTGATTAGCAATGGCATACATTACTAAATTTTTAAGTTGTCTAAGAGCACATTGAATCCATTTTTTATTTAGGGATATCATGGAAAGCCAAACATTAGAAAAGTTTCTTGTAGTTTACCCTTTGTTTTAAGATGGAATGAGCCATTATAAATGGTTTTTTTGGGAAAATATCCAAAACCTCCCTAAAAAGTAAAATCATAACCAAAACTCAAATTAAATATTTTTCCTATCCATCGAATTCTAAAAAAAGAAAAAATCACATCCATTAACTCTAACCAGTTAACTTTTTGTTTACTACTACTTAAATAAAATAAAATAAAAGAGTAATCCGACTAAAATATCCTTCTTAGACATTTATATGTTCAATGAAAAAAAAAAATGCATATTTAACTAAATTTATACTTTATAGTTTTATCCTTTTAGTGTAATTAGAATAAAATTAACTACTCTTTTGTCCCACAAAGATAGGCCTTCTTTCAAAAATTTTTTATTGTCCCAAAATGTTTGTCAACAGCCAAATTATAATTTTTTTTAAAAATTTTCCCATACTATTTATTTCACCAAGAATTACTTTAAACACAATCATGCTTTGATAGTAGGATAAGGATACTTTTGGGAAAAAAAAAATTGAGTGGATAAAAAATCAATGCATTAATTGCTTTTCTTAATCAACGTGATTTTTCAAGGAGGCACATCTTTGTGGGATGAAAAGAGTATCATTTATTAATTCTTCTCTATTGCACACATTGGGGAAGGGGGAAAAAAGATATGGAGTGGGATAATAGCCTAATAATATGCACGTTTGGGAAAAGAGGGGTCCAAAAGAGAAAATTCAATTAAATGTGCATTTTTGTCATTAAACATATTAATGTCAAAGAATGGTTTATTAGTCGGATCACTATTTTCTTTTAACAGCAGTAAACAAAAACTATACTGGTTATAGTTAATAGATATAATTCTTTTTTATTTAGATTAGATAAATAAGAAAAATATTTAATGGAGTTTTTAGATATCATTTTATTTTTTAGGGAAGTTTTGGATATTTCCCCCTTTTTTTTTCTTTTTTTTTCTTTTTTTTACAAGACTCTTTGAGTATAATAGCATATCCCGCCTCAATTAGAATGTAGATTTTTTGAAGGTCTTAGTTTGGACTTGGGGTGGGTCATGGGTGTTGTGTGAGAGTAGGTGTATGTTAGACATTTGGCAAATAACAAAAACCGAAAGGCCTTCTTCTTTCTTTGTGCTTGGTTTTTTTTTTTTTTTTTTTTCTCCCAGTCTTTTTAAACACATGCTATGGACCCAAAAATCAAATATTTTTCTTAATAGAGCTAGATTATTTTCATGCCAAATAAACTATAGTGAATTTAACTGGCGAACCATGGAACCCTAAGGTGAATCAATCAGTGCCTCAGTATTAATAAGATTTCTTGTATTGTCTCAAAAGATTTATGGGTCACAAAAGTTGAGTTATTGTGAATCTCGGGTCTAACAATACCCTAGCCAAATAGTTGTTTGTCTAGCCAAAACTAATTTTTCAAATCAATTGGTTTTTAAATTTAACTAGATCGATATGCAACTAGTTTGTCCCAATCATATAAAATGTTTTATTGTAAAGTATATATGATTATTATTATAATAATAACTATCTAAAAAAATAATGTTGAGGTTATGGTATTACAAGACCGTATATCAAGGCAATACAATAGTTTAAGATCCTACTAAATACATCAAAACAACTGTATATCAATACAATATGGTAGATTATAATCCTACTCGTAGACACCCTATTTTGTCTCCATATTTTTATGAGTTCCCAATGATGAGGTCCGTAAAGTTTGCTACCAATCCTTGGTCCCTTTCTGACAAGTTAAGAAAGTGAATTAACTAGTATGTACAAACAACTAAATGCATGCGCATACACTAGATCATCCCTTTAGAACACTACTTTAAATTCTTGAGATTGCAAAAGAAAGCGTATGCATTACAAGGACATACGTGTGCATGGCCCCACCATACGTACGCATGGTCTTGTCAATCCACATATATGCGTACTCTTTTTAAATTCAAAATTTTACGTATGTACGCACCAGTTAACGGTGCGTACGCATAAATGGATTTCTTCCTTCTCTGTGTAGATAGTGATCTTGAATCACATAAGGAAAAAAGCTTAGCTTATAGGAAGGAACGAGGGGTGCTTTCGTTGCAGGAGGAGGTGACCTACTGCTCCCCTATAAAAATAAGAGAATGAGAGATCGATTTTTGTGTGTTTGGAGACTAGAAAAAAGAGAGAAAAAGATAGAAAACTGAGAGAAAGAGAGAAAGAACAAGAAAGGATTGGCAGTAGGACCTGAGGGAACGACAGACCAATCACGATCTGCAGTGAGTAAACTTACTCCTATTTTTGCTCATTAATCCATTATTTACATAGTTGAGATTAACCTACATGTTGTTTACTTGCCTGCCATGAGTTAGTTTGTAGAAATACATATTCCGACTATGTTATGATGTGCTTTAAAAATGTAGGAAACACACACAGTATCTGATGGTTGGCTAACAAGTGGTGTTGCAGGGGAAATGAGTTTTGTGTTATCGATTCAGAGTGCGCATGCACATAGGTGTGCGCACACGAATATTTTGTATGTGCGTATGAATGGTGTATTCCTGTATAACCCTTATAGGTATGTGTACGCGCATAAGTGGGCGCTGTACAGTTTCTTTAAGTGTGCGTACGCATAGAAATAAATTTGACCATTTGTTTTGTAGGGAGATAAATCAGATATGCGTACGCACGTCATTACACACATACACTTTGTTTTATAGCGCGTACGTGTATCTAACCTTTGGTGTTGTAGGGATGAAAATAGCTTGCGCACGCACGGTTTGGTGTGCGTATGCATGGTTTCCTTCTTGATTCCTCTTTTACACTTTTTCTTACTTTATCACTTTTTTTTAATTACTTTATCATGTTTCAGGCCACTTCTTTATTACTTTTTTTTTATTATTTCTTTTATTTTATTTCTTTATTGTTTTTTTATATTTCTTTATTATTTGTTTATTACTTCTTTTTTATTTACTTTATTTAATTTAATATTTGCTACATAATGTACATAAATGCCATAATGTGTGTGTATTTTAATTCTTTGCATGAATAGAGGTAATTTTAATTAATTAAATAATTAAATATGATTAACAGTCATAAAGTGGGGGCGATCTACGGATCGAGTGCCATTAGGTGCCTAACACCTTCCCATTGGCGTATCCTAACTTCGAATCTACTTTGGTAATGACGAGTTAGACCTTTGCAAGGGATCAATTTGGTTCCCAGGTTTTCCTGAGTGGCGACTCCTCTCCTGTACTAATCCTTTAAGGCTAGTGCGTATTCTTGAGCCATGCATGTTCATTAGGGCACGGCGCTCACAGTGGTGACTCTGCTGGGGATAAAGAGCTAGATTCTATAATGTCTATTAATCACAATTAATAATTTGATTTAATTGAAATGACCTAAACATTGCACACACATTTTTTGCCTTTGTTTACCTCGACAACAGATTGGTGAGGATTCCCAGGTTCCATTCATTCTTATGGGCAATCCACAACCTACATCGTCAACCCATAACCTGTACCACTAGCCTGTCGTAAGCTAGTGTGTACGTTAATGGATGGCTTGTCTAAGCATCCTAACTTGGGTAACCCTTTGGAGCAATAAGAAGACCCTTTAAACTGACCACATATAGTAAGCCTATGGATAGCCTTTTTCAAGCCTTGTGTGAATGTGTGACATGCATTACTTGCATCTTAGGCCCGATAAATTGTGGGAATGGGGCAAGACCCATCCTAATTCAAAGTCTTTAAGCCTGAGCGCCAATTATAAGGTTAGAGTGATGTTATGAGCGAGTTAGGCCAAAAAAAAAAAAAAAGAAAGAGAGAGAGGGAGAGAAGAAGAATGGACCTAAACTCGCATTGAGAGTGGAAGATATTAGGCTTTTGCATAAGGACTTTGAATCACAACAAGGCCACATGATTAGGGTAGACCACACCTACTCGGCATGTAGGAAATGACAAAGGGGTAATTGGACCATGCGTACTCATCATTCAGGGCTTAAAGACTAATGGGTTAAGTGTAAAAAAAATTAAAAAATAAAAAAAAAGGATCTTATTCATTGGGCAAGGTGTGTGAAATTGTAAATGGGCTTTGGGCCTTGAATGATGAGTAAGGCGATTTGTCTCACTAGGGCTTCCTTCGAATTAATTAGTAAACATAAGAAAGAAGCCCAAGTCGTGATAAGGCTAAAGAATTCTGGACTTAGTTTCCTTTTATGGGGTTGTACTTGTGAACCCCGGAAAACGGCCCACGAGGGTTTGGCAAAAAGATAAGTAGGGTGTGAATGACAACAAACGAAAAAGAGTCGCCACCTCATTTTTTAGGGAAAAGAGGAAAACCATAAAAATGTTTTATTTTCAAAACCACATGACTCCATTAAAGGAAAAGCAAAGTCTTTGAAACCAAAAAATTGGATTCGAGGGCTAAGTTACGATGTGGGAAGGTTCTGGGCAAAGCCCATAGGCACCCACATCACCCGAGTTGGTCTCTTAATTTAATTGGGCTAACTTAAGATCTTTTTCACTCAAATATCATCATATATCATCACAAGGCAGTATGCATATCATATATTCCATCCAATCATCTCATCCATGCATAATCAAACAAATAAAACAAAACAAAAAGAAAGAAAAGAAAAGAAAATAACCTAGGATACTTGGATCCTAGAACGGACTTGAGCCTCAAAACGAGCACTTACGTACCATGCAGCGAAATACATGAATCAAAGTCCACGTAGTTCGAAAAGAATAGGGTTACAACCTAATAAAGAGTTATGGTAAACCTTAGGTTTCCTTCCATTGCGGCTTTCAAAGACAAATGATTTTCAATCAAAATTCAGTAAAAGATATAAACTCTTTTTTTAAAAAAGGGGTGGAAAGAACCCTAGAATTTACTATATCCCTCTATTAGAGAATAACCTTAGGAGGGAGAAAAGAAATAACAAAAAAGAAAGGTGAATTGGGGCACCTTAAAACCCACTTACCTGAGCGCAATAGCTCCAAGCATTAGCAATTTCAAGCAATAGCAGCCCTATTTGCAATATGACAATTATTTTACTTGTTTGTACCCTTACAAGTGCACAAAACCATGCAAGAAGAATAATATACTAATCTGGACAGAACCATGACAAGGCCTAAAAGCATCCATTTATCATGCTAGCAACAAGAATAATGAATAACTAAGGACCCCAACTCAATCCTACATGCAATGACCTGACTAACATGCATAAAAAACCTACCAAAGACACACTAACAATTACGAGGGACTCCAATAATATCAATAAACATGATAGCAAAACCTATTCTAACCAAAAAGCTAACATTTTATGTAAAACATGAGAATATGCCTTTCTACGGCGAGCTTTCTTAAGCGAAACTATCCTAAGATAATTTCACATAAAAAAGTCACTATGGGGAGCTGAAATCATCATATCCTACGTAAAACATGTATACAAGAACACAATAGAAGTGATTTCATGGCGGAGGAAACCGTCAAAAAAGGGAGAAAAGAATTAGAAACCCACTTAAAGACGGAGTCTCTCGGGTGACCAACTAGGCCTGGTAGGTCAGCTGTCTGGGCTTGGACGGCTGACCGTCCAGCCCTAGACGGTTACCCGAGGGGCTCTCCCATTTTGCTCCGGTTTTGACTCCTACTCGCTTTAGAAGTCCTAAAATGTTCAAATTAAGTCCGATTTTGACGAAATAAAAGCCAGAACGACCGTGTTTTGAAGGGGAACACATTTTTAAGCATTTTAGGACAAAAATCCTTAACCATGGGTGCATGGTTAGGTTTTACAAAGGTGGTTAACCATGGTGCCTCACCGTCGCTAAGCTGGGTTTGTACACAAGGTTGAACCAAATGCTATCCCAATCAAAATTCAATCTTTCTAAACATACCTAGGATGTAAATAAAACCCAATTGAAGTTAAATGAGAAAAATTGAATGGGTCTTGTGAGTCAATTTGAGCAAACTAAGAAAGGGTCTTTTAGCCAACCTGAACCATTATGAGCCGAATTGATCTTAAACCATTAATTCATGAAATTGAACCTATATATAGACTCTATGTACTCATATGAACTCGAGGGAATGACTCGGGACTCATTTCAAGGTCAAATGGAAAATATACGGCTTAAAAAATAATTATACCCTTAAAGTTGTAAAAGTTCTTATTGACTATCGAAATGAACTCCAAATCACTTCAAAATTCATACACATGATATTTAATTCCATAGAAACTCAATGCAAAAGACTAGACTAAAAAAGAACTCAAAATCTTACATGAAATGATATGTCCTAGTTAAAGTGATAAAAATGGGGTGTGACAGTACTTACACGGGTTTTAATAAATAAATAGTTAAGCACAATTGGTCATCTGATTGGGCCCTCTCACCGACAACTGGTCGACTAAGGAAGAAAGATCCGACGGAAGATTTGTCGAAGATGATAGAGATCCTTGTTGGACCTAAGGGTTCAATCCCATGTATTTTGATGATAACAAAGCAAGGATGTTTTGCTTAGTTGCTAATGAAATTGTAGAGTTGAGATTAACAGGCTGTATCATCTATACCCTTCACAAATAGCAACGATGAAGTTCATGGATTTCAAAAGAAGGCACATTACAACAAATGAATCATGGAATTCAAGCTGAAGGCAATTCAAGCTCTTTTACGAGAGATTGTGAGAGTTTAGGATTTTATGTAAGATTATTTCAAAATCCTTGCTCACTTAGGACATATGGGCTTTACATATTAACTAAATGGTACCATAAGCCTTTTGAGTTAAACCCCAAAGTGGTAGACTTGTTCCAGACATTTCTGATTTTTTTATCACTGGGAAACTCAGACGTCCGAGTGGACACTCAGACGTCCGAAAGTTCCATTAGACGTCCAAGTCTATATCTCAGACGTCTAACTATTCCAGAGAACTTGCCATTGCTTCTCCTTGGACACTGACTTTTTCAGACGATCCCTCAGACGTCCGAAATGAGACTCAGACGACCTAACTGTTGATTTCACTGATGAGTCCTTTTTTACTGAAAATTGCTACTGTGATTTTCAGACATCCAAGTCACAACTCAGACGTCCGAAACCTTCGGATCTGACTTATAACGGCTAGTTTTCTAAGAGTTGTTTGAAGCATTTATTGTCCACCAAACCACTTTTCCCGGCATTAATTGCTACAGAACGGTCATTTTGGACCCTTGGACTATAAATACATCACCTATACTCATTTATGGGTATTGATTGAGAAAAATACAAACAAATCACATTCTATCACTCTCAAGCCCTAGAAAATCAAGTGAGCATTCATTGTGAAATTAATCAGTAGCTGAGTGAGCTGTTTACAACTGTATCATCTACTCTTTGAAGAGAGTTCTTGTATTCAAATATCTCTACAAATCATCTTGTTTTAAAGGATTGTGGAAATCCTTGGTTTAGAGGCTTTTGAAGAAGGCTGTGTATAAAGTGTTTGAGAAGAACACTTATTGCTGTAAAGGTTTTTATCTTCACCTTGAAGGAAGATTGGTTAGTGGATTTGAATCCTCAAGTGAGCTCTTGAGGCGAGGACGTAGGCGGGAAGCCGAACCTCGTTAAAATCGTTTGCACTCTCTTTCCCTAAATCTTTTAATTATTGCATACTTGTGTTATTTCTTGTCCTAGCAATAATTAGATTTCTATTGTGCATTTGGATTTTTTAATTTGGCTATAATAACCCTATTCACCCCCCCTCTAGGGTTATTTACTTGGGACAACAATCCTGAACATATTGGATGCCACTGTGGCTGGGATAGATACGCGTCTGCAGAACCTAAAGAAGGACCAAGGGAAGAGGATCGTAGTGGGAGACTACACCGGGCAGAGAAAGTAAGATGGAGAGAGGTGGTGAGAGTAAAGAGGAGGACGATGATGAATACTGTATACTGAGACAACTGAAGAAAACTTAAGTGAATATTTCTATATGAGGGCTTTTAGTGGCCTCAAGGAAGCATCGTCAAGCGTTTCTAGAAGCTTTGGCTAAAAAAGAAGTGCCAATGGAGACTACACCGGAATAGGTCTTGGCCCTAATAAGAGCTAATCCAGGGAGTAATGTGGTGCTGACATTCTCTCAGGAGGACTTGCTAATGGAGGGGTTAGCACATTCTAAACCTTTGTATGTTACCGTGGAACTGATGGGAAAAAAGGTACCGGTGGTTTTGGTCGAGAACGGGTTGGCATTGAATGTATGCCTAATGCGCACGGCTACTAAATTGGGGATCACTAAGAGTAAACTCACGCCATCTGCATTAACAGTGAGGGCATATGATAGCGGGTGCCATAGTGTTCTGGGCACTTTCAAAATTACATGTATGGTGGGGCTTGTTGAATCCGTGATTGAGTTCTGCGTCATGGATATTAACACTAGCTACAATCTGCTGCTAGGTAGAACCTGGTTGCGCCCATTGGAGGCTGTGCCTTCTACGATCCATCAGAAGATCAAGCTGCCCTAAAAAAGGGGAATCTTGGTGATGCACGATGATGGTGAGATTGTCGCACCTATTTGCAAGTTGAAGGAAGTAGGAACTGAGACAACCTAGAGAGGATTCAAGGTGATCCAAGTAGTGGAGAAAGTAGATGGAGGAGATAAGGAAAAAGTGTCGCCGAACTTCAGCCAAGGGATTGGGTACATGGTGGCTCATCTTATGAAAAAGATGAATTTCATACCAGAGATTGGCCCTTGGTAAGTATAACTAGGGAATCACAGAATTTCCTGACTTCAAGTTGCAAAGCAACCGCTTTAGGTTGGGGTTTAAAGGAGAGGATGCTGAGATGCCAATTAATCATGGGACCCTCAATGGAAATTTTGTGAAGGAGGGTGAAAACTTTCCTTATTGTGGATTTCCAGAGTCGTGGTTTGACTAGGTGACTAGAAGAATGATGCCTGGGTTGGAGGTATTTTTCGGGGAGAAACTGAGGATCGATACAGAGGTAGCCAAGCCAGAGTAAAAGAAAACAAAGGACTGGGTGGATAATTTAGAAGAGGGGCCGATGGTAGCTCTGATGGTGCCTAAGCACTTTGGGGAGATCAACGCCCTGGCCAACGAGGTCGCAGTTGAGGATCTTGCAAAGCTCATGATTCCTGCTAATGGGTGTACCAGTGCATGGGTTTGAGAGAAAGAGACTGAAATTGTTATGAGCATTAAAATATAGAATAAGCTCGAACCTGAAACTGACAACCCCAATATTCCAAAAATTGCCAACGATGTAACCCTACTTTCAATTGATAATAATATTTTCAATTCCGCGTATTTTAATACGTCTTTTTACGATGAAACCACGTTAGCACAAGATATCACTTATATAGAAGAATTAATTAAAAAAGACCAAGAAAGGAAAATAATGCCTATTCAAGAGGAAACTATTTTAATCGACTTAGGCATTGATGAGAATCCAAAATAGGTGCACATTGTTTCTACGTTGAATGAGGAAGAGAAGGGTGCCTTATTAGCATTACTGCACAAATATAGTGATGTGTTTGCATGGTCTTACCAAGATATGCCCAGCATCGATCCAGACATAATGCAGCACCATATACCGCTTAAAGAAGGGCCAAAACCAGTAAAAGCAAAAGTTTCGTCGCTTAAAACCAGACCTGATGCTGAAAATTAAAGACAAGGTAACGAAGTTGCTAGATGTGGGGTTTATCAAGGGAATACAATAAACCGAATGGGTGGCTAATATAGTGCCAGTGCAGAAGGCTGGAAAGATTAGGATGTGCGTAGACTACAGAGACCTCAACTAGGCATGTCCTAAAGATGATTTTCCTCTACCTTATATTGACGTTCTAGTTGATAACATAGTTGAGAGTGCTATAATGTCCTTTATGGACGGATTTTTAGGATACAGCCAGATCAGGATGGCACCAGAGGATACGAGTAAAATCACTTTTATGACAGAATGGGGCATATACGCTTACACAGTTATGCCGTTTGGGTTAAAGAATGCAGGGGTAACGTATCAGAGAATGGCTACTGCGCTCTTACATGACATGATGCACAAGGAAGTGGGGGTGTACGTGAATGACAAGATTGTCAAATCAGATACTAGGGAAGGTCACGTAGAATATCTGAAGAAGTTCTTTAATAGGATCAGGAGGTACAAGTTAAGGTTGAATCCGTCCAAGTGTGCCTTTAGAGTTACTTCAGGGAAACTACTAGGGTATGTAGTTAGTAGCAGGGGCATAGAAGTTGACCCGGTAAAAATCAAAGCGATTCAAGAAATGGCATCTCCTAAAACAGAGAAGGAGATCAGAGGTTTTTTGGGATAGTTACAGTACATCAGTCATTTCATCACAAAAATGATAGCAACCTGTGAGCCAATCTTTAAGTTGTTGAGGAAAGGAGAGCCCAAAAATAGAATGACCAATGTCAGCAAACTTTTGATGTAGTTAAGCAATACCTGTTGAACCCACCGATACTGCGACCTCCTAGGTCTAGCAAACCACCATTATTGTATCTACCAGTCTTTGAGGAGGCCCTAGGGAGCATGCTATCACAAAAAGATGATTGGGGTGGTGAATATGCTATTTATTATTTGAGCAAGAAGTTGCATGGGTACAAGGCCCGGTACTCACCTATCGAGAAGTCCTATTTCGCTTTGGTATGGGCAGTAAAGAAGTTGAGGCATATATTGCTGAGCTATGAAGTTTGGGTGATAACTTGCATGGACCCTATCAAATACTTGTTCGAAAAAGTTGTATTAAGTGGAAAAGTATCTCAGTGGTTAGCTATACTGGCGGAATTTGAGCTGAAGCATGTTACACCAAAAACCATCAAAAGACACGCGATAGCAGAGCACTGTGCAAAACATTCAGTCTAAAGGGCAACCCTCGGTGGAAGAAGCGATAGTCTGGAAAATGTATTTCGATGGGGCATCAAATCAATACGGGGATTAAGTAGGTGTGTTGTTAATCGCCCTAAATAGTTCGTATATCCCAATCTTTATAAAGTTGGGTTTTGAGAACTCTAACAACAAAGCGGAATACGAGGCGTGCATTGCAGGAATGGAAGCCCTATTGGCATTAGGAGTATGAGAAGTAGAAGTATATGGTGACTCTACATTGGTAATATCACAACTTTAGAGGATCTAGAAAACCAATGAAGAGCATTTAAAATCGTACCAGAGGTATTTGGAAGAGTTGACTCGGAAGTTTGATAAGGTAACCTATACCCCACTTCCCAGAGCATATAATCATTTTGTCGATGCTCTGGCCACACTTGCTTCCATGATCAATGTACCAGAAGGAACCCCGATAAAGCCACTAATCATTTAGTAAAATTCTCGATCGACCTATAAAGAGGCGATATTATTGGTAGATGCAGAGCTTAATTATGAGAGGCCTTGGTACTATGATATTAGGAATTAGGTGGAAAAAGGAGAATACCTCGAGGGTATGGACAAAAAAGATCGATGAGCATTGCAACTCATGGCTACCCAGTACATCCTGTGTGGGGGGGAATTATACAGGAGGTCGTATGATGGAATTCACTTGTTGTGCGTAGATGAAGAGAAAGCTCAGGTTCTTATGAAAGAGGTGCATGAAGGGGTGTGTGGGCCTCACATGAATGGTAGGATGCTAGCCAAGAAGATAGTGCGCATGGGATACTTTTGGACAACTATGATAGATGACTGTGTAGAAAATGTAAAGAAATGCCACAAATGCTAGGTACACACTAACATAGATTACATACTGCCAATCGAACTATATCGATGAAGTCTCATTGGCTGTTTTCGACATGGGGCAATGACATAATCGAGGAACTGAAACCTAAAGCTTCGGGAGGATATAAATACATCCTAGTTACCATCGACTACTTCACAAAGTGGGTGGAAGCAGCAGCATATGCAGAACTTAAGTCATTTCATGTCACGAGGTTCATTGAACAGCATACCATTTGTCAGTATGGAGTACCACATGAGGTAATATCAGATAATGGGTTAAATTTTAAGAGTGAGGTTCAGACGCTCTTTGAGAAGTACCACATCCAGCATCACAAATCTTCCCCATATCGATCTTAGACCAATGGAGCCGTGGAAGATGCCAATAAGAATATTAAAACGATCTTGAAGAAAAACGTGATCACATACAAGGATTGGGCAGAAAAGGCTACCATTTGCATTGTGGGGATATTGTACGTCGATCAGAACCTCGACCGAGGCGACGCTGTACTCTCTAGTGTATGAAATGGAAGCAGTATTGCCGATGGAAATGGAAGTAAGCTCACTCAGGGTGATGATGAAAAGTTAGCTGTCAGAAACTAAATGGGTAAAAAGTAGATATGAGCAGTTAGCACTGATCAACGAAAGAATGCTGCAGGCTTTATACCATGTGCACAGTTACCAAAATAGAATAACGAGGGCATTCAACAAAGGGGTAAGACCTAGGGTATTAAAGCAGTTGCAAGCTCCAGTATTTAACCCCAGGGGCAAGTTCAAGCTAAGTTGGATAGGCCCATATATTATCAAGACCATCATGTCAGGTGGTGCAGTTAAGTTAATGGATGGGGATGGCAATAAGTTCATGCAGTCGGTTAATATGGACAGGCTACGAACATACCATGTTTAAAGAAAGAGCACACGAACTACGAGGACCTGATTTCTCAAAGAGATTAACTACTAAAGGCGTTGGATTGGAAGTGGGAATACGTAGGCAACCCTGAGAGGGTGCGGTCCAAATCACAACAAAGAAAAAAATTCAATTGGGGGATTACAATGGTGTTTGTAAAGATTCTCGTTAAATGCAAAAATCTATTAAAAATAATGAAATCTTGAAAATACAACAACTAGTACATCTTGGCTATTTTTATTTAGTTCAGAAATAAAAGCGAGAAAATAATGCTAATTGAGGCATAATCGGATTAAACCATGTCACTATGCATTGGGTACCTTCTGTTTCTTGGCAGACTCTTCCCATTCTTCTTGTGCCTTCCTTTGGTGTTGAATCTCCTTGGCCTTTTCCTGATCCATATTCAACTATTTGTAGTATAACCTAGGAGGGCTCGCCACGGTTGGGGCATGCAGGTTGCCAATTTGGGGCTGCTTCTTCCATATCGACAAGACTCACTCGATAACCGTTGTGGAAATAGGGTAAGTGTACTCGGTGTGGTCCTGCCAATGGCATATTGGTTCCTTCCAAATTGGTGTACGATACAGGCTGTAGGATAGTATGAGATTTTATGGAAACCAATTAACATCACACTGCCAGAGAAGACGAGTTTGGTGGTCATTTGGTTAATGTGCTACCAAGGGCAGTACCAACGAATAGCATGACAAGTAAGGGAATTTAAAGACTTGCGTAGGTCATCAGATTTTGGAAAGGGTTTGATCAGGTGTCGATGTTAGTAGTGTTTAGGAAGGTAACTAGTTAGGTCTTTTGATGGCGCCTCGACCAATTGTAACTGTTCATATAATCATATCTGGAATAAAAAAAGAGGGATATTAAGTAAAGATTGAGAAAAAGGAAAATAAGAAAAGTAATTAATTACCTATAATAAGAGGGGGTTCCCACGGGATAGATGAGTTTTTGCCTTAATAGCATCATCTAAGCCATTCAGAGTTTCAGCCAGAATAACCATGCTAGGGTTTTGGGTGCCCATGTGTTTCACCAGGTAAAAGGGAGATAGATTCACCGCATGTAGATCTTGGACCAACAGGTACCCAGCTAGTGCATAAAAATAGAGAACCTTTCGAGGAATGATCATTAGGCGAAGAGGGACGGTTAAAGATGTGGCGTACTAGAGGCTCTAAGTCTATGGTAGAATTCTTGCACCAAGATTTGGTTTGCCGCTTAAAGCCGAGGCCAGTTCAAACTGATCCGGTGCCGATATAGAAGGGAGCAAGACCTTACAGAAGTCCTGCATATTGAGAATAGCCCTGAACTCCTTGAAAGCGGGGCACAGTTTCATATTATTGAAACGGAAAACGTGATGATGAGGATCCCAATAGTCCATGACAGTTGACAGGAAGGAATCATTAATTTTGATTTGATAGAGGTGGTTTAGAACAGACAAGTGAAACCATTGCATTCGTTGGTGCGCACTATGCATAGGTGATGTCAACCATTTTTTGATGTTAAAGAATGAAAAATGGGCTGCCATAACCAAAAGGAGAGGTGTTGTGGGCGTAGAGTATGAATGGGATATATATATAAGCGTATAACCCTAAAAAACCACCCGAGCATAGGCACGCATACTTCATTGTGCGTACGCATGGAAACGAGGTGCGTATGCACCATGCCCATATGAATTAAAATACTACTTGGGGGTTTGTCAGTTAATGGGTAGAGGAATGCAAAAAGGCAATGAATAGAGATAAAGTACCACACATTCCAAAAAGTGTACTAAAGCTAAATAGTGCTAAATGTGTCAAATCAGACAAAATTAAAAACCAATTTAAGTACAATCCCATAAAAGCAAAACTAATTATCTAAAAAGTAAGAAAAAGAAACTAGGCGGGCCCGTCCGACGCCCACGAGTGCTCCGGCTCCTGCTACTAGTCACCTGTAAGGAGCTAGCCTACTGTTGCAAGGTAGTCTCCTCTGCACCACTACCGCCGTCGCCTCTGCTTCCATTAGGAGGATCACTAGGAGGAAGTGGGCCACTGCGCAACCTACATGAGTAGTCGATCACCATAGCCTTCAAACTCCTAATTAGCTAAATCATATCAGCCGATTCAGTCTTATTGAGCTACAAGAAAATGAAATGGGAAGGTGTTAGTCATAGGCTATATATGTGCATTCTTATTCATGTAATTAGAATAGGGAAGGTCAAAAAGTACGTACACTGCGAGTACCAGGGGCTATGGGATACCCAAGAACCCTCTCCCAGCACAGGACTTGGGACTCCATAAAATATCCACTCGGGGACCACTCAGTCACATGCCAAGTAGGTAGTTCGAGGGTAACGACTCTCTCTCTTCCCTCTTCCTCGATAGGTAGGGTAACCTAAGATCAAAAGACCCTAGTCAGAATAGAAATTGAAGGTGTGCATGTGGAAACCAAACAGATGAAAAAAGAGCATATATGTGGCCCAGTCAGCCAGGACATGAGTGGGGCGGTAGCAAAAGTCGCATAGTCTTTATCAGGGAGGAGGCAATTCTCACAAGGAATCCTTGCCTACTAAATATCTAGATCTGTTTCACTAATGCTGTAAGGATATATCATAAAAATAGGAGGAAGCATAGGCACCCCGGTCCAAGCGTCCAAATCCCCAAACAACTACCATAGGACCCTCTCTGACAGGGAGACAGCACGGGACAAGGGAGATTCCAAAATGGAGCAGATAGTGCAAGCCCTATGGGTAGAGTCGTGCAAAGCCCCATTGCTATTATAGGGGATGGCTACCCAAGGACGAAGCCGTATCTGTATGAAAGAAAGTAGGCTCAGGACAAGATAACATGGAATTCAAGAAAAGTGACCTAAAAAGAGAAGTACCTTGTTTAGAGAGACTGTGTCCAGGAACACGCACAGCTGGTCATACCCTATAGGCGTTGTTTTGTCTGGCATGGTACAGTCAAAGTAGAGGGAACCAGAGTTATATTAACATGGGCATGAACACCATCAGGATAAGCGCATCAATAAAAAAGGAAATAAACAAGTACTAGTATCAAGTGACTTACCACCCACAAACGCCAGTAGCCAATTATTGATGGCGTACAAACCCTACTTAGTGAGTCCATGGAAGTGTACAGATAAGACAGCACGGCTCGTCCCCACGCAAACTAGCTACAGGCCACCAAGTCCTCCAAGAGAGCCAATTATGATGGGCTGAAAGATTGAGAGGAATTCGGGAACAAAATGGCCTCGATCAAGTACAGGATAAATTCCTGGCCATCTGCTGCTGCTCCTCAAGTGTCTCTTAAGGGAAATAATAGCACCTATCATATAAGTCAGGGTAATAGCCATAGCCACCCACGAATCGCAATCCCAACACTCGCAATTGGAAGTCTAAAGCCTATTCCCCTGCAGGGTAGGCAGTCAGAATAGGAGGGCCTTCCACACTCAGACCATTTAGGCGAAACATGTTATAGGGGGTCATGGTGAGCTCCCGTCTGGCAACGTGCCAAGTGTGGGTAGAGTCCCACTACCGCTCAGTAAGATAATAGCATAGGGACTTGCTCTCCTCATGCGGCAAAAGATTTTCCGCCATAATCCCAAAGCTCGCCTGAACCACGTAGGCATTGGTGTAGTCAAAAAAGCGACCCCACTAGTCCCAATCACTACTGATATTACCTTTGGAAAAGAGGTTCTGTCGCGCCTACCATGACAAACACAGGTAAATAATAGCACAAGTATGAAAAATTTATTCGGGTAAAAGATATGTGTGATATGCTAGGAGTGTGTATGTGTTTTGAGTGGTGCGTATGTATTGTGCGTAATGCGTACGCATAGCCAAGGCATGCATGCGCATGGCCTAGGCATGCGTACACATAGCAGGACCATGCATATGCAAACCCCACATATGTGCATGCATATCCTTATGTTTTTTAATTCACATCAGGTTGTTTGACTTTCAACAGTCTACTAACTCTCGCAAAATATATCATGTTTTGGGTAGGTTTTACGAACATGCAATATGGGGGGTTAAATAGTTAGATTTACAGCATGTTTATAGGCAAAGCTAGAGAAATTTTTTAGATCTACAAATGTTTTAGATCCATGCATTGACACAGGTTAGTCATGAAAGATAAACATGTTGGATTCAAGAAACTTACTAGGCTAAATCTAAAGCGCTGAGACAAGTGCTCCTAAGGGCGAAAGACGGGCATGATGACCTCGCCAAGAAGAATGGTGGGTGTTCACCTCTTAGTGACAAACTCCTCTGCTTGTGAAGAGGAAGACTTGTGCTGCCTCTTGGGTGCCATGGAGGAACAGAGGATGGAGAAGGAAAAAAGAAAAAGAGAGGGAAGTCTCTGAAAAGTCAAGAAGGAGGTTTAAAAAGATACGAATGAACTTTATGTAGAGGTTGACTCCCTTTTATAGGCTTATGTTGGAGGATTGTGGAAGTTGAACCACCACTTCACGCGTGTGCACTCCTGTGAGATGCATGCGCATTAAAGATCGTACGTATGCACAAGATATTGGTGCTTGTGCATTAAAGGATGGTGTGTACGCATGGTTTGCCTAGGAAATGAAAAGTCTTGTGAGTCAAAAAGTCAGAAGGGAGAGATTCCCAATGGAATTCTTTATGATAGGAAAAAGATTTAGATGATAGGAAAAAGATTTAGTGTAGTGAACACGCACCTTAGTATCACGCGTGCACATGGTATTTAAAATTTAGAAGGATATTCATAATATTCAAACATCTGCTGTGGAGATCTTGTATAGCGCCTTGATTGGGCAATTGACTGGGATGCTGTGGGGCTAGTCATGTTACGAAAATGGAATGTTTGGGGATTACTGTGGAGTCCCAAATTTTTTGGGATTTGCTGCAGGAATCCCACATCATCTATAATTGCGTATGCCTCAACCGGGATGCTGCGAGACCAGTCATGACATTTTTTCATCTAGAATTGCTATGGGGTTCTAGAACACTTTTGAGGGGCTTACTGCAAGGGTCCCACCCAATTTCTTTAAGCATGTTTAATTGCACATTCGAATTACGTGCGGGTCTGATCTTTGCGAAGTACGTAGGTAGTTAGATGTGTCTAACCCGACCCTATGCATTTTCATGAATGTTTTGCATAGGGACAAAATATCAGGTCTATGGATTTTCTTCCGAAATTCAACCCATGATTTGGGAGGAATTCAAAAGAGGGGCAACTGTAGACACCCCATTTTGTCCCCATATTTTTTATGAGTTACCGATGATGAGGTTCGTAAAGTTTGCTGCCAATCCTTGGTCCCTTTCTAACAAGTTAAGAAAATGAATTAACTAGTATGTATGAATAACTAAATGCACATGCATACACTGGATCATCCCCTTTAGAAAACTACTTTAAATTCTTGAGATTACAAAAGGAGGCGTACGCATGACAAAGACATACGTGTGCATAGCCCCACTATGCATACGCATGGTGTGGCTATGCATATGCATGGCCATGTCCTTGTTAATCCACATTGACACGTACGCCTTTTAAATTCGAAATTTTATGTACGTATGCGCCAGTTGACGGTGCGTACGCATGAAATGGGTTTAATCTATGGTTAACATAGTTAATCCTATGAATTATCGGATTATGACATGTACAGTACATGTGGCTTTCGGACCGCTATTTATGATGCATAACGTGTGGGTTATTGTCATTTTGTATCATATGCATGTTAGAATGAGCATAGATAGCATTCAAACACATTTCGGCTCGTTATTGGGCAATTTCAGCATGGATCGATCGATCGGGCCCTAAGGCCGATCGATCGAAAGTCCACGGGAAATGCTGATTTGCTTCTGTCTAGGCCAATCGATCGGCCCTCAGACCCCAATCGACCGGGCTAGGCAGAATCTGGAAATTTTTTTAATTGCGTCAAATGACGCATGTGCCCCTAGTTACTTTTAAAACCCTTCAAATTATGATTTTTAAAGACCAGATCTGGTCTTTTTGGATCTAGAGAGCTAGAAAAGGAAGGAGAGAGAGAGGGAGAGAAGAGAGATAGGGAATGTTTAGAGAGAGAAAAGTGCATTTTTCTCTTGCATGTGTGGGTTTTTCTCTTTCTCACCTCACTTTAATGCTTGGGAATGCATTATTATGATTGGATTCATCTTCTCTAACCTCTTGGTGGAGCTTGGAGCTTGCTCATGGTGGCTTGAGCTTGGATTTCATGGGTTTTGGCGTGGATTTTCATCCTTATCAACTTCTTTTGCATTTTTAGAGATATTTTCTCACATTTTAAAGCTAAAGTTGTAATTTATTTTGGATTATCATCTCATTCTTACATTTTTGGGTTTATTCATGCATATTAAGGAATTTTAGTGGTGATTTGGAGTTGGGACCTCCATTATCTTCATCAACCAAGTCATTTAGGAGCTATAACTTAGATTGAGAGCTTGCATGTTCATCCTAGTGCTTGGATTTCATACCGACAACATCAAAGGTTGCATTTTCTACATATTTTATGGAGATAAGTGCAATTTACATAGGTTTAAACTATGGACATGATAATATGGTATATATTATCATAGTATTTGGTATTCTTGGGCCTAGAATATGTATATAAATTATTTATAAAATAAATCTTGATATGGAACCTTGGGTATTTGATAACATAAATTGGAAATTATGTTCATTAATGAGCTTGGTTAATTTTATACATTTCATGGGGTATAGATGTATGGATTTTAGAGGTATTTTTTATGGGTAATTGATACTTTTGGCTTATGATTTTAAAGTTGTAATCATAAGTGGATATTTATGTTGTTATCATAATTTGGTATAATTATGTGAGTATTTTCCACTATGGTTTATGTGATACATTTTGAAGATGATTTTAATTAAAAATCATTTTATGGTTTATTGCATTTCATATTAGGCATGTTTAGACATGAAATGGAATTAATAAATACTTGGTAAAAGTATAAAAAGGTCTTTGGAATTGGACTACTGCGGTCATAGGACGTCTTGTTGGTTTTCCACTCTATTGGTCCTAGAGTACTGTAGTCCCAAATAGGGAGGTCGTGCTGTGTTTCCCAATCTGGGCTACTGCGGTCCCAGGTAAGGATGTCATGTTGTGTTTTTTCGAAAAAGAGGCTACTTTCCATCCTCGCGAGGGTATAGTATTGTCCTCTTGGAGGTTTGGTTAAATCCTCCCTTTCCGCGCAAAGACTCCTATGGGAATGGTCAATAATCGATGAAATTAATGTAAACTGGATATGAGTCATATGCATTATTTATTTTAAGTTAGGGATCATAACTTAATTTGGATTCTTGTAATATACTCGGTTATTATATTTTGATTTAAATGATATAAATGGATTTTATTTATATCATTGATTTAGTTTACTATGTTAAATTGTATCTACTAAGTTGTTGAACTCACGCCTATTATTTTAAATGTTTTTCAGATAATCCAGGGATTGGTTTATGTGATTATAAGCGGAAGCATGCTTAATGAAAATTTCATTATGTTGAACTATTAATGTATTTTCAAGGAAAATACTATGTATTAAGTTGATTTCTTTTGGACCAATGTAAATTAAATCAGGGTTATAATTTTAATTATTTAATGTTGTATACGTGGAATGCAATGCATAGGATGATACAACTTGTATAGATGATAGAAAATTTTTATGGAATGATTTTTATAATTGGTTTCAAGATGGTATGTCCCATCCATGGATGGGCCATGCCTGAAAAATTTAAAATGGTTTAGATTTTGACACGTATCATCCTATTTTATCAAAGGATTTATCAAAATAAAGCTTAATTTATTACTATCAATCACAACTTAATTAAATTGGGTCGTGACAGAACGACAGACTAATCACGATTTGCTGTGGGTAAACTTACTCCTATTTTTGCTCATTAATCCATTATTTACATAGTTGAGATTAACCTACATGTTATTTACATGTCTGCCATGAGTTAGTTTGTCAAAATACGTATTCCGACTATGTTATGATGTGTTTAAAAATGTAGGAAATGCACACAGTATCTGACAGTTGGCTAATAAGTAGTGTTGCAGGGGAAATGAGTTTTGTGTTATCGATTTAAAGTGCACACGCATGTAGGTGTGCGCGCATGAATATTTTGTATGTGCGTACAAATGGTGTGTTCCTGTATACCCTTATAGGTATGCGTACGCACATAAGTGGGCATGTACGGTTTCTTTAGGTGTGCGTACGCGTGGAAATAAATTTGACCATTTGTTTTGCAGGGAGATAAATCAGATATGCGTACGCACGTCATTACATGCGTGTGTTTTGTTTTATAGCGCGTACGCATATTTAACCTTTGGTGCTGTAGGGACGAAAATGGCGCCCGTACGCGTAGCTCGTACCACACACACACATAGGGCCCATGTGCACGCACGGTTTGGTGTGCATACGCATGGTTTCCTTCCTGATTCCTCTTTTATACTTTTTCTTGCTTTATTACTTTTTTTTATTACTTTATCATGCTTTAGGCCACTTATTTATTACTTCTTTTTACCTTTTTTTAAAATTATTTCTTTTATTTTGTTTGTTTATTGTTTCTTTATATTTCTTTATTATTTGTCTATTACTTCTTTTTCATTTACTTTATTTAATTTAGTATTTATTGCATAATGTACATAATTGCCATAACATGTGTGTATTTTAATTTTTTGCATGAATAGGGGTAATTTTAATTAAATTAGATAATTAAATATGATTAATAGGCTTAAAGTGGGGGCTGATCTACAGATCGGGTGCCATTGGGTGCCTAACATCTTCTCAATGGCGTACTTTAACTCTAAACCTACTTTGGTAATGACGAGTTAGACCCTTGCAAGGGGTCAATTTGGTTCCCGAGTTTTCCTAGGTGGCGACTCCTCTCCGTGCTAGTCCTTTGAGGCTAGTGCGTATTCTCGAACCATGCGTATTCGTTGGGTGCGGTGCTCGCACTACCAAACTATATATCACTAACATGGTAGGTTATGATCTTACCAAACCACATATGGAGGCAATACGATACTTTGTGTGCATTCAAGAGATAAAACTTGCATTGCCAATCTAGACATAAAAAATATTCCGTGCTAGATAAGCTGTTTCACAGTGGAGGAAGAGATGATCCCTTCATTTTCTTTCCTACTTTGCACACAAAGCACATCCTAGGTAAAGATGTAGGAGAATAATCCACAAATTGAGAAGCACATATGCCATTTTGAAGTGGGAATTGCATGAGAACAAACCATAGCCTGAAGAATCTATATTCTATAATTTATAAATGAAGGGAAGTGATACACCTCCTTAATTAGATGAATGAGAAGGATTATAGTTTGGGAAAATGAGGAAAATTTGTTAAAAAATGAAACCATTTAGGAAAAAAGGGGATAGACTCCATTATTTATTTTAATAAGGCAAGTGAGACTTTTAATTTTTTAAAGAAGGCATTTTTAGATAATTCTTATTTAGCCCTTTTGATAAATATTCAAAATCATTTTATGTGTGTATGTATGTATATATGTATATGTGTGTATGTCTATATATGTATATATGTATATATGAATAGCTCCTAATAGCCGATTAACTTGAAATTTGGTATGTATGACGTGCATGATATGAATATGTAATATATATATATATGGGGAGGGTTCCGTTGTCAACTAGTGTAAAACATTGGATTACATATTCTTGTCATGCATGTCATGCATGCCAAATTTCATGTTAATCGAAGATTAGGAGTTATGTCATCGACAAAGTGATTGAAATTAAAATTTTATTTATTAAAAAAATATAAGTTTACGGATCAAACACTTCCCAATATCCGATTAATTTGAAATTTGGCATGCATGACGTACATAATAAGAATATATATTACCCCTGCTAAAATCCCTTCTCCTCTCCCTCTACTCATAAAAACTATAATGGGAATTTTGGCCATAGCCTCCTAGTATAAGATACCTTTTACAATAGAATCCAAAACAAATTTGTTTCTCTCATAACCCCTTTTGAGCATGAATGGACCAAAATACCCTTTATATACACCTAACCCATCGTTCTCCCTCACTCTCACCTTTCGCTCTCTCTCTCTTTCTCACCATTCTCTTTCTCTTCCATGGTTACCACTGGTGATGACTTCCACCAGCAATCGAACTCCGACCATCTACCGACCATTGTTTGACCTCCAACGACCCTCTCACTAACCTTCTCCATCTCTGGCAACCTCTATAAGATTTTTAACTCTCCTCTGCCTTCATCTCAACAAAAAAGTAAGCCTTAACCCATCACACTAGTTAGATTACCATTTTCTTCATTCATCTTCTCATCTTCTTCTTTTTCTTTGAAACTCGTTCCTATTTAGAATGGAGAAAAAAATGGCATAATATAAAACGTTATTTACAAAAAGTTGCATAATTTATCTGGAAACCGTTACATTTTACTATTTCATGCTATTAAAATTTTTACAGCAAATAGTAACAATTTACTATGTGGGCTATAAAAAATAGCATTTCTTGTGCTACTAAAATTTTTACAGCAAATAGTAACACTTTACTATTGTGGCTATAAAAAAATAGCATTTTTGATCTATTAAAATTTCTACATCAAATAGTAACAATTTACTATTTTAGCTATTAAAAACAGAATTTCTCGTGCTACTAAAATTTCTACTGCAAATAATAACAGTTTACTATTTTGGTTAAAAAAAAACAGCATTTCTCATGCTATTAAAAATTCTACAGCAAATAGCCATGGTTGAACAAAAACTTAAAAAAAAAAAAAAAAAAAAAAAGAGAAGAAGAAGAAGAAGAAGAAGAAGACGAAGAAGAAATAAAGGACAACCATGGATAGCTGGTAACAGATTTGGTTTTCAGATCTGGTGAGGGAGGGAAAAGAAGAGAGAGAGAGAGAGAGAGAGAGAGAGAGAAAAGAAAACGATAAGTGGTGGAAATGGAGATGGTGGTGGCCCATTGGAAAAAAGGCGTCGCTTGGCCATCGTTGGAGAGATGTTGTCGATGGGAATCACGAAAGAGTGGTAGCTATCATGGGGGAAAAGCTATCACTGGTAGGAGTTGTTGCCAGTGGAACCATGTGAGAGAGGAATAACCCAAAACAAATCTAATAAATAGAAAAGCCTAAAACAAGAATTTCTAAAAAATGGTTTTCCTTATACTAAAAGAATCTCTAAAAAATGGGGTTATGGAGTTAAAAATTCTTATGGTGGGTTTATTGTTAAAAACAGTCCCTTATTAGGGGTAATTGCTAATTTCCCCAACTATCATCCTCTTTTGTCTATTTTTAATTATTTATTTTCCAATAAAAACAAAGTTTTGCTTTTTCTTTTTCTTTTAAAGAATCATTGTAGGTGAAGAGAAAAGAAAAGCACTTGCTAAGAGTGTAGAAATATTCAAAAGAATAAAAGGGCTTTGGTAATTGGTTTTGCTTATTGTATTGTGTGACTCTTCGAACTGGACAAGCTACCGCCCGGCTCAAGGTTATTTCCATAAATTCTTATTGGGCATTTGGTGCACCATTTGGGAAGCCCCAAAAAGTTTTTTGAAGGATAAAAGTTATTTTCATTATTCTACAGATGTTTGGTTGGCCTATCAAACTGTCTTTTAGAAAACGTCATTTACTCTAAAAGATGGTTTAGCAAAAGCTACAAGGGGTAGTTTTTCAAAATAATGTTTGCAAAAAGACAAAAGTGTATAAGTGATAAATTTAAAAAATCTTGATGTTTATCAATTTTTCATAAAAAATAACTTTTAAAATGTATGTTCACTAAATATCTATTTTCTTCCAAATGCTTTTTTAGAAATGATGGTTTGAGATCGCCTTTATCTAAAAGACCTTTTTGTTTTAAAATGGTACGCCAAAGCGTACTTAAGTGATGAGGGAAATCATGTTTAGAGGAGAGAGCCATGGAGGAGAAAGCCTGGCGTCATTAAATACAGTTATCACTTCTTGGTTAACTATTATAGTCCCTTCGTCCTTCATGTGCAACCCATCAATTTCAATATTTTTTTTTAAAAAAATTTATAAATGTTCAAACTTTTAATGTCTCACAATTTATCAAAACTCCCAGTTGCAAGGACGATACTATAAGCAACTAGAACAAAACTATGAAGAAACCTCTCAAGTGTATATACATGATTATTATCTCATTTGAAAATAAAATATTATTTATCAATATACATGTGGTAGATATTTTTAACTTATGGTATGGAAATTTAAATTAGGAAAGAGGGGAAAGTGTTTGATAAGGAAGAGGATAATTAATTGGGATAAAAAGGCGAAATTTAAGCAAAAAGGTCAAGTTGGGTATTACAAAATGATAAATGATAACTCCCTTCTTTTAGGAATTAAAGTTTGTTATTATCCTTTCGAACGGATATATTATCAGAGTTTTAATCCCCTTTTTGGAATTATTTTTATTGTGACCCACCATTTTGCCATTCTCCCAAAAATAAAACTCACTTGCTTTTTAAAATAAATAAAGGAGTCTATGCCATTTTTTTTTTGTAAATACTTCCATTTTTGAACACCTTTTCTTAATTTTCCCCTGATTCATTAAGAATGACACCCAGGGAAAATCAAATAATTTATTTTTAACTGCTGCAATCAAGGAAAATGAGAACAGAAAGGTTTCCTATCCTGGGAATGGAAAACTTGCCAGGATAGGAAGAATTTTCCAAAAAAAAATTCTGGC